>JAZEWU010000010.1:334366-349685 GCA_036362915.1 Geotria australis
GAGGGGAGGGAGGAGAGAGGAGGGCGGGAGAGCGAGCAGGAGAGTGCAGAGGGAGATAGGGAGCCAGCCGAGCTACAATAGAATTAAATAATGGCTCTGACCTGCTCCCTAAATAAAGGAATTGATTTATCGGCTAATTATACATATCTGCTTGTCCGCGCCTCTGACTCTTTGCCATTAGGTTGGTGGAGTTTGTGTGTTCGTGGGGTTTTTTTTTATTATTTTCCCCGCGCACTGGCTAAGTGGCCGGGTAGTGCGCGCAGCCGCCGACCTGTGAATTGGTGGCAGAAGTGATGCCGGTGTGTGTGTGCGTGTGTACCTACCGTCTTGTGTGTGCGTGTGTGTGCAGGAGCGGTGGCTCGGTGGTTAGCGCGCTGGGCTAACCGCTCAGTGACGATTTTCTGAACCGGTCTTGGACTTCGCCTAGCTTGCCTCGGCCTCAAATGAGTACCGAGCGCGGCGGGTAAACATTGCCACTAGGGTGACAAAGGCGGCCGGGAGTGGTGCTGGCCATCCACCCCCTTCGTGTGCCGCGTCGGCCTTCACAGGTGCTCCTCGCTAACGGCACTTGTGGTGGCATCGTCAGGCTTCTGAAGGGTTTCATAATGACGACGTCTGTTGCAAAGTGGGAGGCGGAACGTGGCGAAGGAGAGAGGAGGAACGCTCGACGCGGCGATTTCAAAAGAGCACCCATTAAGAGCGTCAATTCAGATCGACTCTCTCACACAAGACAATAACGCCCCGGTTTACCCTTCAACACACTGATGGGACGAGTGTTAATAATAATAATAGCATTTTATAGAGCGCCTTTCACCCGAGGGTCACAACGCGCTGTTGTTATCGAGCACCTATCGAGGCCGGAGTGGTTTACAAAGGGGTCATGCCGGGAGACCGCGGCAGGGCCGCCTTTGTCTCCCCAGCGACGGGACGCGGCCACACGCGTGGCGTGAAGAGGACGCGTGGCCACAATCGTCCGTGAATCACCTGTCATGACGGATCGCGGGAGAGCCGCAGCAATTACAACGAGGAGGTGAAGCCGGGGTGACAAACTGCCCCGGCCACAGCCTGGATCACACCAAAGACAAAGGTACCCCGTATAGCCTGCGCGGACTGTTGGGTCAAGCGCCGTTAGCGGGTAGCACCTGGGAAGACCACACACACACACACCTCTCGCCATTGCTTCCTTCCTTCTGCTAGTCTGTGGGTCTCTGTGTGAGTCTGTGGGTCTCTGTGTGAGTCTGTGGGTCTCTGTGTGAGTCTGTGCGTCTCTGCGTGAGTCTGTGCGTCTCTGTGTGAGCGTGCGGGTCTCCGTGCGGATCTATGAGGGTCTGTATGAGACCACCAGCCAATCAGCTGTGGACAAGCATCGAATTTGAACGTGAAAGCGCAACCTACATACCTACGATCCTAACCCTACAACCTACTTTCCGCTTTCACCCTCGGACTACTCGCGTGACATCTGAGATACCCAGCTCCCAGCTACCCTGGTGGCGGGGGGGGGGGTCCTATCCCGGGGGGTACACGCAGGGCCGGCTCGAGTAAGCCGGCGCCAGTCTGCGCGGCGTCACGCCCTGGTAGTGTTAGTAAGCGGTTAGTGGTGTTAGTAAGCGGTTAGTACCGGGTCCCGCACGAGCGCCGACGGTTCGGAGGAGGAGGAGGAGGAAGGAGCCTCGTGTGGAGCCCACGTGGTCATCCCGCGCCCACCCACAATCGTGTAGGAATTTGCCTCGCATAAAGCGGAGGCGTCGGAGCGGTCTCGCCGCAGGAATGTGGAATTCCCATCGATCGGTTTCAGTCCGAAAATGTGCTGCTGCTGATGATGATGATGAACATGATCCTGATGAAGCTGATGATGATTATTTGACAGGAAAAAAAAGTATCATCTCAGCAATCGCCGAGCGTCGCACTCCGGGTAAAAATAATTCTAATTCACACGTTTGAAACACCTCTCACCCAGAGGTCCCAGAGCGCCGCTCACACGCCTGGAAACACCTGCAAGCGATACAACCCCCGCAACTAGTGTACACATAGCATCAAACAGCAACACCACGACGGAGACTGTGATTGATCATCGGTCTCACGAGAAACATTCTCAATCCACTGCTGGATCTGACCAAGCTGATGAGACTGCTGCAGATGATGATATATTATGATGTTATCGGCCAAATAATTAACGAGTGTTTTTTTTTATACTTGTGGGAGGAAGCCGGAGAACCCGGAGGAAACCCACGCGGACACGGGGAGAACACACACAAACTCCACACAGAAAGGCACCCGAGCCGAGATTCGAACCCGGGGCCTTCGTGCTGCGAGGCAGCAGCGCTACGCACTGCGCCACGGTGCCCCGTCTCTCCCTCCACGACTCGCCCTCGCCGCCATTCCTCTCTCCCGGGCTACTGGCTCGTAATTAATGCTCGAGGCGGCCCCGTTCACCGCCGTGTTTTTAATGTCAGTGTTTGTCTGGGGAAAAAGCCGCTGTCAAGTTGACAAATAAGGGGTGGCGGCTATTACCGCATTTTCAGCAGCGGCCGTGCTACGTCGTTCATCAACCCAATTAGATTTTTCACACAGAGATATATATATATACTCACACACACACTCTCACCAAGATAAATATCCCCCGTGTAGCTCGACAGACTGCAGAGTCAAGTGCTGTTAGCCGGTCGCAACCGCGAAGGCCGACACGGCACACGAGCGGGTGGGCGGCTAGAACCACGCCCGGCCGCCTTTGTTTCCCCGGTTGTGATGTTTACGCAACGTGCCAGGTGCTCGTATGAGGCCGAGCGGAGCTAGTGGAGGCCCAGGGTTGGGTTTGGGAAATCGTCACCGGTGCTGGGCGGCCTTGGGCGGGAATCGAACTCGCTGGGTGTTGGGAGCGTGGCGCCGCTCACTGCTACACGATGCCGGGTCTCGATCTGTGCTCGCACACGGGTCCCTCCGCACCACGGTTCCCTCCGCGCTGAACGGCGACGGGTCGTGGCGCGATAACCACGTGAATAAACGCACGCGGCGCAACGTGCGAGTTGCCATTAACGGGGATAAACGGGCCTCGCGGAAGGAATTTAATTTGGTTAAAATGAGATTATTTGTTTTTAATGCGATTTAGATCGATGCGCAACTGTAAACGTGGCGATGCATCAGCGTTAGACGCGAGCGCGACGCGTCCAGATTTTACGGCGGCCACGGGGGTGCTGGTGGCGATGGTGGTGGTGGTAGTGATGATGATGATGATAGGGGTGGTGGTGGTGATGATGTTTGGTATCCATGTGGCATCGTCACGGCTCGACGCTTGACGAGAATTGCTCCCGTGAGCGGCTCTTGCCGGATAGCCGTGTGGCGCGTTCCTCCTCTCTCCTTCAGCGACCGTAGCCCGCCTGATGATGCCTCCGGCGAGGGAGGCGAAACGTCGCGAAGGCGAGAGGAGGAGGAACGCTCGACGCGGCTATCCCGAAAGAGCAGCTGTTGAGAACAATTGTCGATGATGGTACAACTGCAGACGCTGCCGATTCTTTAGCACACTACGATGCTGCTGCTGATACCGCTGCGGTTCATGATACCGAAATTGCAAGATGCGACTGCTGACGATGACACAACTGAAGATGATGCTGATGATGATGCTGATGATGATGCTGATTGATCCACAGTGAACCCTCCCGCGGTCCCCACGCCTCCACCACGACCCCCCGACTCCCGCTCAACCCACATCCATCTCCGCTCCCTGCCCCGGACTGAAGTATTTTCACCAAACTGTTCGGAAACGTGATCCTTACGTCAAGTAGGGGGGGCACGCTACCCGCGTTTCTACCACCTTCACCGCCGTCACCCACCGCCTATCAACCACCACCATGGACCACGGCCTTCGCAAACCGCCCAACCACCTTCCCGGTTCGTTTTCCGCACGCGTGCTGTACGGCAGGCTATCCCACACCCAGAGCTCCCGTCCATCGCGCCTGACCGCGCCCCTCATTTCCCAAACGGTACGAGACGCGCACGCGGGCCACGGCGGGCGAGAGACAGGGAGGAGCAGCGTCGCTCCCGCTCCCGCTGCCGCTCCCGCTGCCCTGCATGGCCGCGGGCGGGGAGAGAGGGGAGCCGCTCTCCCCGCCGCGTCGCGCTCACGGCGTGTGACGGACGAGGCGGGCAGCCGAGAATTACCCGGCATCGACGCGACCCGCGCCTCATAATCGATGCTCATTTTCGGCGGAGAGAAATAATACATTAAGGCGCGGCCGCGATGATTTACTGCGGCATCGCGGAGGAAGTTTATTCAACCGGCAGCCCCCCCCCATGCCCCCCCTCCACCCTCCAACCCCACCGTGACCCCCCACCGCCCCTCCCCCACCCCTGACCCCAGGATGACCCCAGAAAACTCGCCGCCCCAATCGCAGATCGTTGCGAATGTTCACAGAATCGTTGACGGAATTCAAGACCCGAGTTTTATCGCGGTGAGCGGCGCTGTCGCCTCGCGGCAAGGAACGCCTCGGTTCGATTCCCGACTCCGGTGCCACGTTTCTGTGTAGAGTTTGCGTGTTCTCTCCCCCGTGTCCGCGTGGGCTGTCGCCGGGTACTCCGGTTTTCTCCCACAGTCCAAAGACACGCTGCTGCCTAGATTAATTGCCCTGGTAACTAAATTGACCCGGGTGCCCCCTGAGATGTAACTTTCTTACCCCTCCCCGCTGGACAACTTGTTACAAAGAGCTACATAGCTCAACGGATCCTTCCAGCTTCAACAAAATCTGACTGTAAGTCTCTATGAGTTGGACAACTGTTAGAAAGAGCTACACAGCGCAACGGTTCCTTCCAGCTCGAGTACAAACCGACCGACGGTCCTGGTTCTGAGTGAATATCCGCTCAGCGGTGTCAAGACCGACCTCTGTGCAGGAGGTTCGTGACGGACGCCACCGGTCACTCGGAGGCAGCCGCCCTCCAGCAACGGCAGAGGGCGGAGGCGCGGCACGGCGCACTCGACACGGCTATCCCGACACAACAGCTACAGAGAGCGGTTCTAACACCACCGTGGGTGCAGTTTAACTCGGACTTTGGTGAAAGGCTACGTCAACCCCAACGGCTCACGGGTTTGTTTTGATCAACATTTGCCGAGCACCGGCCCAGAGGTGCGTGACGCCGAGCGGTCAGCAACGAACAGCACGACTGACGTTGCGATCGACGAGAGGTGTGCGATAGGCAACGAGCGGGCACGTGTGTTCGTGAAGCGAGCGCGTAGGGCCGCGACAACAAAAGATGACGAGACCACGGATGGGATGGCGTTACGTTACATTCCTACCAGTGGATAATGCTCCCCATCCACTCGCTCTCCCAATTAGCCCCCCCTGCCCCCTAACGAGGCCCCCCACAAGGCCTCCTCCTCCTCCTCGTCACCGCGTCCAGGCTCCGTCATGCACACACCGCCCCCCCCCCGCGTTCCCCCCACTCCACGCCCCGCACCCCCCCCCCGACGGTGGGCGTGGCCGAGAGAGGAAGGCTCCGCCCCGACGGGGAGTGGCTTCCCCTTCGAGCTCCGCCCCCGAGGCCGCGTGTCCCGCGATGTCCGACAGAACCTCGCCCGATGAGAGACGTAGACAATCGTCTTGAGAGCGGCTCCTCCGGGATAGCCCTGGCGAGCGCTCCTCCGCTGCCACGCGGGCTGTTTCACGGATCGGCGGGACGACGATTGCTCGAGAGCCGCTCTTTCGTGATAGCCGTCGCGGGCGTTCCTCCCCCGTCTGTCCTTCGCGTCGTTTCGTCTCCCGCTGGCCGCAGCCGAGGAAGCATCGTCAAGCAGCGACGTGGGAGGTGAAACGTCGCAACGGGCAGCGGAGGAAGGCTCGACGCGGCCGTCCCGAAAGAGCGGCCGTTGCGAGCAATCGTCACGGCGACGTCACCCACCTCGTGGGAGCGCCCGGACAGTCGGAGTGAGAGCGCTAAGCGCTCGTCACCGTAGCGATCCTTGTGATTACCGTGGCGATTGTCGCGATTACAGTGACCGTCGTCATAGTGATCGTCACCATCGGAGCGAGGCTTGAAAACGAGAGAGGGGCATCCCCCGGGACACGCGGCCCGGGCGCGTAGCTGCGAGATAGGAGCCGCTCGGACGTCCGGGTTGAGTCTGGCTCTTAACTAAGAAGACGAGGGTTTGAGGATGGGAGGTCACAGGTCGTGGAGGGCTGGGGGCGGTACAAGGTGTGGCAGAGAGTGGGGGGACTCACAGCTGTTCGGGAACGTCTCAGCGGGACTCACAGCACAGACGGCGCCCCTCTTTCGGGCGGTTGGCCAATTTGACATTTACGTTGGATGTTACGCATACATTGATTGTCGTTGTTCCTCCTGTTAGTTCGAACGTTCCCTCTACCCTGGGCTGTTGTTGTTGTTGTTGTGTCTAAGGCCACGACCCCTCCACCTCCACCACCAGTCGTCCGCACCCCCGGCGCTGGGGTTGATCGCGCGCGGGGTTAGTCGGGTGAGCGGGGTTAGAGGTCGTCGGCGGGCACCGGCGGACGCGCGTGTTAGTGTGTTAGTGGGTTAGTAAGGAGGGCGCCGCGGCGGCGGGCGAGACGCAAGCGGCGATCCGTCCATCGACTCGTCGATCGGTCGGACGAGATTTGAACGTCGCGATCAGCGGCCACGCAACGGACCGCTCGTTCGTTCATCGTCGTAAACCGCTTAATCCTGCGAGGGGTTGCGGCAAGCCGGAGCCTATCCCGGCAGACACAGGGCGAAAGGCAGGGTTAGACCCATGATGGCACGCCAGTCCATCACGAGACACCGGGGGAAATTTAGTCGGCAGGCCAATTCTTTCCGAACGGATCGGCATCGTGAAAATCGACGCGGTTTGAAATCTGAGCGCGGAACGTTCCGATTGGGCCGACGAGAAGGCTGCCGGAAGAACAACACGGACGGGATAATCGTCAAAACGAGACGACGAGGATTCGGCAAAACCAAGTCGGATCGAACGGGCCCGACGGCCGGCTGGCGCCGCGAGCGGTGGCGGCGACGCGGGCCGCACCGCCGCCTGCGTCTCGTCAGACGCGCACCCCTGCGCGGCCGCCGCACTCCGCGAGTTAGTCAGTCCGCGAGTTCGTCGCGGCTCCATTCGCAAGCGGTTAGCGCGGCGGTCACGGGCTTAGCGCCGATTAGTCGTGGTTAGTAAATTAGTAAGTTAATACCGCGTCGACTAGCAGGCCCGTGTAGGCCGCATCGCGCAGCGGTTCGTGCCGCGGTTAGTCAGCATCGGTTAGTCACGGTTAGTGCGTTAGTATCGATTAGTAATAGCTACTATTGATTAGTAATAACGCATTAGTAGCGTTAGCAATATTATTGATTAATAATAGTTAGCAGTGCATCAGTGGCGTTAGTATCAATTAGTAAGTTAGTATCGATTAGTAATAGGTAGTATCGGTTATACATTAAGTATCAATTAGTAATAGGTAGTATCGAGAAGTAATAGTGCATTAATAGCGTTGGCATCGATTCGTAAACGTTAGCATCGGTTAGACATAGTGTTAGTAGCAGTTAGTATCGGTTAGTATCGGTTAGTATCAGTTAGTATCGGTTAGTATCGGTTAGTATCAGTTAGTATCGGTTAGTATCGGTTAGTATCGCGAGCTGGTTTAGGACCGTCCGCGCCGCGGTTACCGGGTTTAGCGATGGTTCAGTCGCGGTTAGTAGGAATTAGCGGTGATTAGTTGGTGTTAGCGGGAGTCCACGCCTCTCCCCCTCGTGCTCCGTGTCCGTCTTTGTATCTCTTTACAAACATCTCCTCGGCAGAGACCGCGGCAGGAGTCACCTATACAAATTCACCGACCCATCACTTAATGTACGAGCCGTGAAGAAGGCCCATTGCCCGAAACGTCACCTATTTATTTAACCTATTGGGACAACGCAGTGTTGTTATTTACACTCGCTCTTAAGAGCCGCTCTTTCGGGATAGCCGAGGCATCGTCAGAAGTCATCGGAAGCCTGTTGATGCCTCCTGCAGGGCGGGAGGCGAAACGTCGCGAAGGAGAGAGGAACGCTCGACACGGCTTTCGCGAAACAGCAGCTCTCGTTGTGCTTGACTGATTGCTGCGCTGCACTGTTATGGTCTGCGCTTGTGCGGCGCTAGCAGCAGCAGCAAGAGCAACAGCAGCGAATCTTCTGTTCAATCCCGATCCGTGCCACGTGTGCACATCGCCATCAGAACCATCGTCGTTTCGACTGTTCCCACTCCGCTGCTGGATGAAAGCCTCCCACGTACACAAGGTGGAGGGGACGGTGGGGCTGGGCTGGGTGGGTGACCGCAAATGAGTAGCTAGTGCGACGTGTAAACACTGTCACTAGGGAGACAAAGGCGGCCGGGCGTGGTGCTGCTCACCCACTCACTCGTGTGCCGCGTCGACCTTCATAGGTGCTCGCTAACGTCACTTGGCACTACAGTGTGATAAGCGCTATACCGGGGATCTTTGTCTTTGCACATGGTGGGTGGGTGGGGGTGTGGGGGGCAGGACCCCTCGCGACCCCCCCCTCGCCACTGACGTGAGCCGTGAGCGTTGGGAATCTAAATCACAATCATCCCGCCTGCGTTATTAACACGCTGCCCCTCACCAGTGCACCACCCCTCCTCCCGCCGCCCGCTCCCTTAATTTATCTCTATTAAAACGTTAATTATTTCTCGATAAAATTAACTACCGCACGCTGGGGGAGCGGGGGAGGCGGTGGGGGGTGGGCAGGAGACTGTCGGTGGCGCGGCTGGGCGTGCGGCTGGGGGTGCGGGCGAGTGAGGATTAAGTGTGTGGACCTAACGCCACGAGTGAGTCGCAACATTAGGCGCCGAAAAGCATTCGCGAGGTTCACCGACTCATTACGGGGCATTAGATACGGAGCACTGCGGCTCAATTAATGAGGCGGCTCTCTGCCCCCGCATCTCCCCCCTGCACCCCCTCCCTCCCCCTCCCTCCCTCCCACCCCCCACGCCTCCACTCGATCTCGCGAGGCGGCGGAGTCGCCAAAGTAATGCAACCGACGTAGGTTTGTCGCGGTGGCTCCATGTCTGACGAGAGTTGCTCTCCGCAGCTGTTCCGTCGGGATAGCCGTGTCGCGCGTTCCCTCTCTCGCGTCTCCCACGCCGTCAACGCCTGAGGATGCCTCCGACGTGGCAGGCGAAACGTCGCGAAGGAGGCAGGAGGAGGAACACTCAGTGACACGCCTATCCCGAAAGAGCAACTATGGCAGGCCAAAAGTAAATTTCCGCCAATCAACTGCCGGATGGTAAAACGCTCCCCCGCGCGCCGTGTTGTGGGCGGATTGTGGCGTTGATACTGATGATGGGTGCACCTAGCCTGGCACAAGTGCCGCGGTGACGTCACCGCCGATGCTGTTAGCCGTGTCCGGGATTGGACCTCCTAACGCGGTGCGCTAACCGCTGCGCCACCGCTCCTTGCCCTGCTTGGCCCCCTCGCCCGCCCCTCCACCGCGCCCCAATAAGCAACCGTCAACCGGATTAACATGCCAAACGAGCTTTAAATCGGGTGCTGGACGGTGTTTACTCATCGCGACTTCCTTCCTAATTGAGAATCGATGGTACCGTTATGAAAGCTGAGCACGGTGATTAACTAATGGCCCTCACTCGTGGGAGGAAATGGAGTATCGGTTTGCACGTGTGTGCGCTTGCAATCTCTGTGTGTGTGTGTGTACAATCTGTGTGTGTGTACATTGCGAGCGTGTGTGCAGTGTTTGTGTGTATAGGTGCTACTCGCTAACAACGCTTGACCCTACAGTCTGTTAAGGCTATGCGGGGGAGCTTTGCCTTTCGTGTATGTGGCTGGCCACCCACCCTCTCGTGTGCCGTGCTGAGCTTCATAGGCGCTACTCGCCTAAGATATGAGTGCGAATGAAGGCATGTTTGGCGTTGGTAGCGGAGTGGGTCAAAGGCAGAGGAGGAGGTGTAGTGAGGAGGAGGATGGGGGATTGAGAAGAGGAGGGCTAGGCGGGGTGGAGGGGCGGTGGGGGGGGGGCTTCATCTAGCAGCGGATAGATCATATCCTCACCAGACTATTACTTAATGATGACGATATGATGACGACCACGATGACGATTTAAGCCAATCTCTGCCAATCGGCGGCGCTCCTCCGCCGAGCAAAACACCATCATCGTGACGGTAATAATTACCCGTCATCATCATCATCATCATCCTCGTCGTCATCATCATCATGAGCGCGACTCGACGGGTTCTAAATGAGTCCCGCGACCGGCGCCGAGGCGCGGAGAGCGAGAGACGCTAATTAAGCGTGCGTCGCCGAGAAATTATCGTTATGATTTAAAGACATTAACGCGCCTTCCTCCTGCCTTCTCCTCGCTACCCGAGTCGTTCGTACGCGCGCTGTTATTAAAATTGTTATTAATACTGGAGAGGATGCGGCCCCGTTATAGCAAACATCGTTAGGCTAATCTGCCGGCTCGTTATCATCTCGCGAGAAGCATTAATACTATCGGTGTATCATTAGCGCGCGGGTGTTATAATGAACGACAGGTCAGGCCGTGTTCGTCCCCCCCCCGTTATACGCTGTGTCTATTACAGGGGTGGGCCATTCATATTTGTACCGATATCGGTTTTCACGGCTCGGTTCACGATGGTTGCTCTTCAGAGCTGTTCTTTCGGGTTCGGGTGTAAGTACAGGAATCCCGTGCAGCGTTAACAGGCTGTAAGGTCAAGCGCTGTTAGCGACTAGCACCTATGTAGGCCGGAACGGCCCACGAGGGGGGTGGGTGACTGGCACCACGCACGCCCGGCCGTCTTTGTCTCTCCAGCGGCGATGTTTACTCCTTTGGAGCACGCACACAACCAGGGCTCACCCGCATAGCCTCTTAAGACTGTTGGGGCAAGTGCGGTTTGCGAGCACCTATTAAGGCCGACACGGAACACGAACGAGTAGGGGGGGGAGATGCGTTGGTGTGGCTAGCGACACGCGCCTACACACCCGCCCGGCCACCTTTGTCTCCCCGGTTTGTGACATTTAGAAACAGCAGAAAGGAATCTCGTTTCAGGCCGAGTGGACCTCGTGCAGGGTGTCAAGACGTGGCGTGCCTGCAATTCGGCGACATTCGCATCGGACGCCCGTGAACTGGGATCGAACCGAGGCGGGCCGGGTCCGTGGTGCGGTGGCGCTAACCACACACCGCCACCGCGCGTCCGTGCACCACCGCGCGCAAGCGGTTTCGTAGCGGTTGTTAGTGGATCGTTAGTGGAGAAAATTAGTGAGTTAGTGTGTTAGTAACGTTAGTAAGTTAGTTGTGTTAGTAGCGCAAGCAGAGCGACCTTCCTCCGCTCGTCGCGACACCCGGGGTCGCGGTTGAGACGGGCGGGGTTCCCAAACAACCGCACTTTAACCGCGCTCGCGGTTAGCCGGATAACCGCGATTGCGGTTAACAGCGAGGAGGAGGAGGAGGGGACTCCCGATGTCCGCAACGCGGCCGCGACTCCGTGCGGGCGGCTGCCGGCGTCCAGGGGTTGGTAGCGGGACGAGTTAGCGCGGACACGGGGTCAGGCAAGCGGTCATCGGGTTAGTATGGTTAGTACTCGTTAGTAGCAGGGCCAGGCCACTCCCCTGACCC
The DNA here is from genome assembly GCA_036362915.1 of Geotria australis. NCBI lineage: Eukaryota > Metazoa > Chordata > Hyperoartia > Petromyzontiformes > Geotriidae > Geotria > Geotria australis. Next base: position 345,953 of record JAZEWU010000010.1, read on the forward strand.
CCCCCCCGCCCTGTTGACCCCCCCACCCCACTCGCCACCCTAGCCAGGGAGCAAACTGAGCTGTGAGCGAAGTCACCGAGCGGTCGGTTGACGGACCCGACGGTGACGACACCGACACGGGTCGCGCCACGATGCGTCCGTCACTCGCCCATCACCCCCCCGCGGTCGATACAATCGCTTGTTTGTTGCCGCAATGCAGGAATCCAGGAAAGCGGCTTGCGAGCTCGCTGGGTATTTATCCGCCGTAATAATAAAAGTCTACCTATCTACGATTCTACGTTCACGAGAATACAAGACGGAGACGCTAATGGCCGCGTTGCGTTGTTCACGCGTTATCGCCCCCCCCCCCGCGGCGAACCGGAGCCTATCCCGGCAGACCCAGGGCGCAAAGCGGAGCTATACCCTGGATGGGACGCCGGTCCATCGCGGGGCACCGGCGGCCGATTTAGTCAGCAGGTCAATGAACCTCGGCGGCGGCAGCGGCGTGTTTGCGCCACGAACCCAGCAAACCCGAGGTCGATTCCCGCTCACGGCTACCAACACCAGTGGCAGTAATCTGTGAGTCTCTGTGTGTGTCTGTGTGCGTCTGTCTGTACGTCGCTTTGTCTGTGTGTGCCTCAGGGTGCACGTGGCCTGGCACAAGCGCTGTGGTAACATCACCACCAAGCAGCTGTTGTTGTTTTTCAATGCGTCAGCCTGTGTGTGTCTGATGCGAGTGTGGCCAACGCCGCGAGGGAGACAAAGGCGGCCGGGCGCGGTGCTGGCCACCCACCTCCTAGCGTGCCGCGTCGACCTTCGCAGGTGCTACTCGCTAACGGCACTTGACCCCTGCAGTCTGTAAAGGCTACGCGGGGGATCTCTGCCTTTGCTTGTGTGTTTGTGTGCGCGTTTATATAGAAAATCATTTACATTTAAATGAGTGCGGTTGATTCGCCTATACGTTTGGTTTCCAGATATTGTTTCGTTTCCCGCGCTCCGCCGCCGCCTTCTAGCTGATTTGTTATTTTGCTCTTTGGGCCCTAATGCCACGCGTTTAGCGGAAATGCGCTCATCATTTGTGAATAAACAACACAATTCACGCAAATTGATTCACGGAAACGAAATTGGAGGCTGGTTTTGTTGTGGGCGCTTTGTGTTCCCTCTCTCGCTCTCTTTCTCTCTCTCTTTTGGCCCCCTCCCCAAATTAAACAATTAAACATGCACGCTCAACGCTCAGGTGTACACGCACACACACACACACACCTACACACACACACACATCCCCCCGTATAGCCTTAACAGAGCGTGCCTCTTTCTCTCTGCTTCGCAACGTTTCGCCTCACAATTTGGAGGCATCGTCAGAAGTAAAGAGGATGAGGGATGCTCGACACGGCTATCCCGAAAGAGCAGCTCTCGAGAGCGATTCTCCGTGTAAATCTCCCGAGGCCCCGCGGTGTAAAGCCACCTCGTGGTCCGTGGAGACCAGACCCGAGTGGGCCGAGTGGGCCTCGAGGTGGAAAAGGTTGAGAACCACCGGTGTAAAGAGCACCGTCTCCCAAATCCGTTCGGGCGGTAGGATGCGCCTCACAGAAATAAGTCCCTGCCCGAGACGGTTCGATTCCCGCCTCGGGCGCCTTTCCGTGCGGAGTTTGTGTGTTCTCTCCCTCTGTTCTGCGTGGGTTTCCTCCGGCTTCTCCGGTTTCGTCTCATAACTTTAAAAAAACACTTCTTAATTAACTGTCCGATAACATCGTAATATATAGGTCACGGCGTGCGGCAAAATGTTGGCGCCGGCAAACCGCCTGGCTGCCTTCCATTCCCTTCCTCCCCCGCCTCTCCGCGGTTTCCTCGCTACGCCTCGGAGTCGTTCTCCGTTCGAACGAATTACCTTCGAAATTGAATGAGAGTGTGCCTAAAACGCCTCCTATATATTTGATTCCTCCCAGGGCCTGACGGTTTTATCGACGGGCGTGCACAGTCGTTGCCGGCTGTTTATAGTTTTTTTTTTTGTGACGATTGCGACTGAACCGCGGCGCCTCGCAGCGCGTTTGAACGATCGTTGGAACGATCGCGATTTTCGTGGTTACTAAAAAAAGAAACGGCTCGTTCTATCCGCCAGTGTCTACGAGCCTCGTCGACGGTCCTCAATGTTTCTGCTGCAGTCCGCCCAGCGTACGACTCCGAACGAAGCCCCCGCGCGTCGTCATACATCAAATACGTTACAAACAATTCAAGTGGCGGCACGGCGGCGCGGTGAGCAGCGCCGCCGCCTCACAGCAACAAGGTTCCCAGTTCGAATCCCGGTTGTGGCAGTGGTGCTTGTGATGGTAATTGTAGTTATCGTGGTTGAGGCGGTGCTCGTGGCGGTGTTTGCGGTGGTTGTGGCCGCGTGGTTGTGGCCGGCATGGCCGCTCTTGCCGTCAGACGAGACGAAGGTGGAGCGATCAGCGCGGCGCTTCGTCCGGCGGGGTCGCCATGCCGGAGAGCTCCCCGCGGGTTCCGGGCCACGCTCAGCGCTCGCTCGGTTCCGCCGAGTTCCGGTGAAATCCCCGCTGAGTCGCGCTGAGTCGCGGTGAGCGCCGTGGTGAGCCCCGAATGCCGCAGACCTCATCCCCTGTCTCCCACAGTCATGGCCTGCAAATCACACACAAAGACAAAGACCCCCCGTGTAGCCTTAACCGACTGTAGGCTCAAGTGCCGTCAGCGAGCGCCTATAAAAAGGTCAACACGGCACACGAGGGGGTGGGTGACCAGCACCACGCCCGGCCGCGTTTGTCTCCCCCAGTGGCAATGTTTACACACCGCACTTGGTACTCATTTGAGCCTGGGAGCGGTTCAGAAAATCGTCAATGGTGTTGGCCGTGAGCGGGATTCCAACTCGGGTAGCTGGGTTTGTAGCCCGGCGCGCTCACCACTGGGCTATAACTCGATGACAATGTCCCCACCCTCCCACCACTTCCCCCATCACACACACACATAAATACAGTCTCTCCTAGACTTACGACCAGCCTGACTTACGACGGCCGTCCCAATAAACCTATTACTATATTATTTTCGAGTCCCAACGGTTGGTCGTAAAATCTATCGACGACCGCTCCGGCACCATAACATCGGCTGGCCGCACCGCCGCGAGGCGACCATGTTTGTTATTGTCTGGGTCTCAGTCTGTGTCTGGGTGTCTAGCAGCCGGTTGTGTTTTTCTTACAGACTGTTGTAGGGGTGTTTTCGCCTTGCGACCTAATCGACTTACGACGGGGTTATCGGAACGTGACCCCGTCCTAAGAGACTGTGAACATAAATTCAGACACACACACAAAGACAAAGCTCCCCCCGTATAGATAGATATTATCACAGCAGAAAGTACCCAGTGAGTTTGCAAGGAATCCTGCGACACCACAAATCCTGTGACACCACAAACGCAGACAGTGTGGTTCGTGGTGAGCGGCACTTAAGACGCCGACGCCCACCCAGCCACACACACAAGTCCACTTTACGCCGAGCCCTCTTAGAAAACAAACGAGGAATGGATTTTATTTTTCCCTCCTTCTTCAGGATCAGCGCCACCACTCGCAGCAGCAGCAGCTGCAGCTGCGGCGACGATCGATTGGAGACTCTGGCTGCAGCGGCACAGAGGCGGCCCGGACACAAATTGACGGGAGAACGCGTAATTTGGACGCGATGAGAATGGGGGGCCTCTCACCTGGATTTCTCTCTCGCTCTTTCTCTGTGTGACAAAATGAAGACAGCCCCCCCC
>JAZEWU010000010.1:414541-429535 GCA_036362915.1 Geotria australis
CATTCACTCATTCATAGATTCATGTATCCAGTAACTCGTTCATTCGTCAATTCACTCACTCACCACTGATTCATATATTAATTAACTCGTTCATTAATCGTTCACTCATTCAGTAATTCGCCGAAATTCATTCTCTCAATCACCCATTTATGACCTCGATGGACCACTCATTCACTCACTGACTCACTCTGCCGGTGATTAAATCATTTCCGCACTAATTAATGAAACATTAAATTCACGAAACGTTTAATTCACGAAATAATTAATGAAACATTTAATTCACGAAACATTTAATTCACGATATAACTTTATTCACGAAATAATTAATTAAACGAAACATTTAATTAACGAAATAATTAATGAAACATTTAATTCACCAAATAATTCATTCATGGACGCATTTACCTGTCCATTCATGCATTCAGCAATGCGCTCACTTCTTAACTCACTCACTTAATAACCCCATGGTCCAATAATGTCCTCACTCATTCGTCGAGTAATCTACTCATTCACTGGGTAAGTTAATCATTCACTCGCTCATTCACTCGGTAAGGTACTCATTCGCTCGCTCATTCACTCCCTCGTCGTTAAGATTCACTATTCGAGTGAGACTCGCAATGGCCAGGTCACGAGTTCACATTCACACAGTTTCGCTAAACACACCACAAATTGTTAATACAATTGCTATGTAGCTCCTTTTTTTAAACAATTTTCGAGCGGCGAGGGGTAAGCCAGTTACAACATCTCAGGAAAGCGGGGGCAATTTATCCAGGATGATTAACCTAGGCAGCAGCAGCATGTGTTTAGACTCTGGGGGGAAACCGGAGTACCGAGCGAAAACAGCGGGGTGTCTTTGGACAAAGTTAAACCCAATGAAACACTTCGCGAACCGAGTCAAAACGACCGAGTCACAAAGCCAAAGCCGCCCCGTATAGCCTCTATAGGCTGTAAGGCGCAAGCGCTGTTAGAGAGCACATATTAAGGCCGAAGGTCTCACGCCGGGCCGCCGTGGTCTCCCCACTGGGGTTGTTTTACACACCGCACCAGATACTCATTGTAGGCTAAGGCGACTTAGGGGAGGCTCAGGACCGGGTAAAATATTCGCCAGTTATCGGTGGCGCGCGGGCATCGAACTCGGGTCACTAAGACAAAGATCCCCCGTGTAGCCTCACACAGACTGTAGGGGTCAAGTGCTCTTGGTAGCGAGTAGCACCTATAAACACGGACAAATATCCCGCGTATAGCCTTAAAAGACTGTAGGATCAAGTGCCGTTAGCGAGGAGCACCTATGAAGGTCGATACGGCACATGAGGTGATGGGTGACTAGCACCACGCCCGGCCGCCTCTGTCTCCCTAGTTACGATGTTTACACACCGCACTCGGTACGCATTTGAGGCCGAGTCGACCAAGGGGAGGCCCAGGACCGGTTCAGAAAACGTCACTGGTGTTGTTGGCCGTGAGCGGGATTCTAACTCGGTTTAGCCAGGTTTGTAGGCCAGCGCGCTAACAACTTTAGCTACCGCTCCCCACACCTACAGACAACAAAGACACAGCACACACACACGCACACTAAAAACACTTACAATTCCTTTGCTGACATCTGCGGACCTGCTTCTGTCCCGGCCGGCGGAGCTCCAATCGGGGCAGAACACGCACAACAACAGCAGCAAGAGGGAGGCGAACCTATCCACGCGCGGTCGGAGACCCGGGCCAGCGGAACACCACACCGTGGGGCGCATCGTCGCGCGACGGGGGACACGCTCGGACAGAGATGACACCGAGAGTTGAGCCGCGTGAACTCGGCCTCTCCTCCCGCAACGGGTTAAAGCGAGGGAATGAGGAGCGCACAGAGGCGCTCCTTCCCAGCTCGCTCCACGCTCCGCCCATGTTCCTCAAGCACCCCCCTCCCCCCAAACTCTCCCTCCCAGTGGGGAGCGGTGGCGCAGTGGTTAGCGATATGCTGGGCGACAAACCCGGCCGGGACCCCAGTTCGAATCCCGCTCACGGCCACCAACGCCAGTGACGATTTTCTGAACCGTGTCCGCGTGGGTTTCCTCCCACAGTCCAAATACATGCTGCCGCATAGGTTAATTGGCCTGCGGACTAAATTGCCTCCCGGTGCCCTGTGATGGACTGGCGTACCATCATGGCTATAACCCTGCGTCTGCCGGGATAGGCTCCGGCTCATCGCGACCCCGTACAAGATTAAGCGGTTTCTGACAATGGATGGTATTCTTACCACAAGCTGTCCCGTGACAACGAGATTGCAAGCTCGCTGGGTATTTTTCTGCAGCAATGACAAACATCTTTCTACAAAACGACAGGGACGGCCGTAGGTTGTCCATCAGGCGGTGGCGTGTTTTGACTTGCAGACACGGTTAGCAGGCGCTATCTTGGCATTGTCTCCCCGACAGTAAATGAAACGTTAATCTTCAAGAGTTAGCTTCACGAAATGCCCTGGGTTTTTTTTTTAAAGGGAAAAAAACAGCTTTCCAAGAATTGTTCAAAGTTGAAGAGCGATTGTAATTCCCAAGCGCCCGAGACGGCGCGAATATAAACAGTGGAAATCTAAAAAAAAAGTTACGTTTCCGCGCGTCCCCCGCCCCCTACTCCTCATGATTCCAATTATCCAGCGAGGTCAGCACCGGCGCGGCACACAGCTGTTGTTTGTGAGAGATTCACCCCCCCGTCTATAATGCGGGGGCATGATGATGCTAACTCTCGTAAACATGATCCAAATGTGAATGGCGCTCTCGTAGCATAAAGTCGTGCTGCTATTAGGGACTCGATTAAAACGTGCACAAACACTCGCGAGACAAAAAGCAAGAGGGGAAAGGGATGATTCGCAGACCCGCGAACGCCACGCACTGTACTTGTGATGTTGAAGAGGCCTCGACATCCGCACGTGCGGCACCACTCACGTGCGTGTTCCGTGCGAGGAGCGCTCACCGCATGGCAAACCAACGCTTCAGAGCTGGCGTTTTGCCAAATCCGGCGAATGTGCGCGATCATCTGTGACCGGGATGAAGCCCGGTCTTTGAGTCGCTTCACCGGAAAAACCTGGTTTTAACGAGCGCGGCTCCAGCCCGGATTGGAACGAGCGACGCAGCGCTCGAGTGTGCAGGCGGTACAACTGCACGCGGGCAACAGGCTAAGAGCGATGCAGGGGGGCAGTGGATGAGAGTCGGCGGGCTCCACTCCAGACCTCGCTTCGTCCTCACCAACGGGGACCCGGGATCTTCTCTGTGGTTCCACCAGGTGTGGACCAGGGTGTGGGCCACCAGGCCATCGCGCACAGACGTGTTTTGTCAGTCAGCCGCGAGCGAGCGAGCGAGCGATCGATGGTAGAAAAACGCACCCTAAGCGATGTCCAGGCTAGGATGTGAAAATAAACACGCGAGAAAACCAGGGCTTGACACACCGAGTGCTCAAATACATTTGAAACAGGTTTATTTGGACAGGTTTGGGAGCGTTTGTTCAACAAAGTTTAACACGGACACGCGCACACACACACACAGAGCACCATCTCTCTGCAGGCGAGCGGCGTCTCCAAAGGCAGACAGGGAGTCCCACGTTTCCCCAATAGAATTTTCTGTTCAAATTCCAATTAACCCGTTACACGGTTGGACGTGCCGGATGATTGGTCAACAACATCCCCGTGACGAAGACAGCACTGCGTCAACATTCGAGAGCTGCCCCGCGGCGGCGGCGCGGCGAGCATTGTGCTGTGGGACCAGCCGCGCAAGTTCGATTCAGATGGATATCTGAACTGATTCATAGCCTCCCGTAGGGCGACTCAGCCTGAAATGAGTACCTGGTGCAGTGTGTAATGGTCAACATTCGGGAGAACCCCTGCGTGTGCTTTCCCGGCCTGAACTGGTACTAACAGCACTCGCCCCAGCAATGTGTAGTGATGTGTGGGATGGATCTTTATCTTTCTGTCCCATGGAACACCGAGAGCAATCCATCTTATAGAGAATCGGTGCTCCTCACAGCAATCATCGCAACGCGTAACAACTTAACGTTTTATTCGAGCGGCGATTGGCAAAACGTGGGATTGCGAACCCGTGGTGAGCCGCAGTGACTGGAGCGTGCGGAAACCGTGCCTCGAGTCATACTAATAATAAAGTGTCGAAGGTTAACGGGGCAGTCCCAAACCAACCCATGTTAGGGATTGCACTCGACAAAAGTGGGGGGTCTCAGTCGTACATCGGCGATGCTGAGATTCCCCAACGGCTCGATCCCGGGATGAAACCTGGGTGTCGTGTGCGGGTCAGTTTGATGGCGCCAGCTGATGCGTGACACAGGAGGAACTTGGTTTCTCCCCCGTCAAGCGTGGCTCTCAGGAATTATCGGGCAGATTGAGGAGCGCGCTAAGATTGCTGCAGTGCCGACCGGTGCGGTGGATAGAGCCTGGCAAGACAGATCCCGAAAGCATGTTCAAGATGGGTCAGAATTTGAGGATGTTGCTCGGAGAGACACGTGTGGTCTGCTGCCTCTTTGTGGTGGAGGAGGGGGAGGAGGGGTGAATGGAGAGGAATAGTCATCAGCAGCTGCTCAAAACACGCAGAGTAGCCTTGTGCAGCGCTTTGTGACCCTCGGGTGAAAGGCGCTCTATAAATGCTATTATTATTATTACAAAGAGTTGAAATCGCAGAAAAATTCCAAAACCGTGAAAAGTCCCTAAAAAGTGTGCAAACCCCTTTGCAGGCAGTGAGTGGTGACAGACCCAACGTGGAGTTCAAGCGACCATCAAGGTCGATGCCAACCTACGCCACCACATCTCCACCTGCTGCTCCAACTGACATTAGGCCTCCCGGTGATTAATCCAATTAAACCATCAAGTCTTCAACGTGTCAACTAAGCGTGCCGACGATTAATCAGTTTAAAATCTCCCCTTATGCTCTCGACGTGCATCGAATCGGCCGTTTTCAACGTCACGCCCGTGCAAACGGTTCACGTGAAACGAGTCTCTACGTTCGCCACAAACTGACGATGGGTAGAATCTCGATCGCAAACCACGACTCCGAAACCGCAACAATTCATGGAATTGCAACGGCAGGAAGCGGCAGGAACCGTGGTAAGCACCGACCGTCGATCGAGCCTGATGATGCAGAGAAATGCTCGCCAGGGCTATCCCGAAAGAACAGCTCTTTGAAAGCATTTCTCATTTTTGAAAACAGCACACACTTCCTTCCCAAACACAGATGAGCCACCGCTACGGTCAAAACAGCTGGTGACGGACAGCAGCCACCAAATAAAGGAGAAGCAGCGGTCAAACCCTGTTCGAGCGCGATTCCGATATTTACGCAAGAAACGCGCGTGACGTCCACTCAGGTTCCCGTTTCTGCTGTCACATTGGTTTTTTTGTTAAGGAAAAGATATTTACAATAAAGAAACTCATGGGCAGATGTCCGGCGACGTATGCGGCAATGGCTCCGGGGGGGCCGGGTGGTAACGCGAAGCCCGGTGGTGCAGATGCCCCCGCCGCCCGTCGGTGCCCGCCGAGCGGGGGCACGGACGGGTGGCGGGGACCGCCTCGGAGCCGCTCGGCCGCTCACCTGCTCGCGCACGAATCACGTGGCCTCGAGTTTTTTGTAAAACCGCGAGCGACGTTAACGCGCTGCCGTCAAGTCTCGCTCGCCAATTTTTTTTTTTACGTTTTTGCTTATATCCCTTTTATATTAAATTCACGGCGACTAACAACAACGCCGACGGATTCCGCCGCGTTGCCGTAAAAGCGAGGACGAGCGATCACCCCCACGGTCACGAAAGACGAGCCCCCTCCTCCTCCAGCTCAATCCTCCACCACATCCTGTCTGCTGTCAGAGCACATGTTAACAATTAATTACGGGCGATGTATTTATCCTGGCTAGCCTCACCCGGGTCTTGGAGCTCATCTACAAGAGACTCCTGCCATTGGGAAGTCTGGCAGACTGTTTTTAGAGCGTTGTTTTTGCTTACGGGCAGATTGAGCTCTGGCGCGAGCAATTAGCAAGCCGCGCCGTGAACCGGTATAGCCCGGTTCGATTCCTGGGCACGGCTAAACATTAGTGGGGAGTGAAACGTGGACCAGTCCTGGGGTCCTCCTTCAACGGCCAGGGTGGTGAAGAATGGTCAAAGTAACCCCATTACAACCCAATACAGGGAGGGATTCATCCAGCAGTCGACTGACGGGGCTGAACACCGACTAGCTTGTGAGATAGATAGATAAGTCTTTATTATTACAGCAGAAAACACCCAGTCAGCTTGCGAGCGTACTGGTCCACAGAGATGGGTTCACAAACCTCCTTGCCGCACTGCAATCTGCCTACCACGTCGCAGCCTTAAGCGTGCTTATCCTGCCCAACTGAGCACGGGGTGGGGGAGGTGTGCTCGTCACCTGCTTAATTCCTCAATCTCACAGTCGCGGCGACTGCCAACGACATAAATTTGCTAAGCCCCGTCAATCCCGGCGGGGGATGATGAAATCCGAATCGGCCTCCCGACCGGGATTTGAACTCGTCCTCCTGCGAGTGCGAGCCGCCGCGCCCTCCCTCGCCGCCCGGGGCCCGCCGTCAAAACACGCGCGTGGCTCTCGAGAAGCGGCGGCGCGTGCGCGGCGCTCCGTTTAGTTCCGCGACGTCCGCGGCGGCGGTGGCCGTGGTGGTGGCGCCACGCCAAATAGATGTTTGCGGCTCTAATCTGACCGCGTCTAGAAAGCGGCGGCTCGACAGGACCCGCCGACGCTCGGTGCCCGGGCGCGATCCCGCACCTGGGTGATCTTTACTTGAACCGCGGACAGCGTCGGCGAGGCGGTGCCGTCCTTCTCCGGAATTAGGGGCCTGTGAACGCGGCGAGCACACAACGCACCGAGCGGGACGCGGCTTTAGACAAGCGCTGGGTTAAAAATAAACGACCCCCCCCCCTGATTAATGACGGCTGCACGCATGCCTCCGAAAGCCGCGAGCTAATAAAACGCGTCCACAAAAGTTTGGCGGCTGCTTGTCGAGGCAAATTCGCAGTCGGCGCAGATGTGCGGCACTTGAAAAGCGCGCGGCGGCGGCGGCGGCTTTGTGCGAGCGGGAGACAAGCCGCAGACAATGCAGCCGCTCTGGGAGCGTCGTCGGTGCTGCCGCTGCCCACAATCACGAAGTCTCTTTGTCTCTCTCTCTCTCTCTCTGCGGCTCCCGCCGCGCCCGTCATTCTCTGGGCAACTCCCCGTGCGACTCGGTTGGTCTCTGCGTGCGACTCGCTGCGCGCCTCCGAGTTTGTTCGCGTCTCGGCTTGCAAGCGTCTGTCCACGTGTGTGTGTCGCGGGTGTGTTCGTCCCAACATCCGATGCGATGTCGTCGTCTCTCAAACAGACATTCCCACCCTCTGTTGTTCTGTGTGTCCCTGTTTTGTTATACATCTGTGTGTCTCTCTTCCCGTCTTTCCCCGTGTCAATCTCTCGACGTCTTTGTCAGTGTCTCTCCCTTGGTATGTGTTCCCCTCTTTGCCTCTCTCCACATATTGTCTCGATTCCGTTTGAACGTCTTGGCATCCCCCTCTCTAAGCCAGTCTCCACGTCTGTCTCTGCCTCGCTCGGTCTCTCTCAAAGCCACTCCTTCTACGTACCCCATTACCACAGGTCCCCACGTACGGACAATATGATTGTAACGATGCCACCAACATCACAACCAGCACATCAACACCGCCGCGGCCTCCCCACCGCCGCCTATGTACGTACGTGGCGCGCCCGCGCGTGGGCGTGGCGGCGGCGGAGGAAGAGGTGGAGCTGGCGCCGCTGGCTCGGGACGCGTCGGGCGACGGCTCCGCCGAGCGCGAGCGCCCGCGCTTCTTGGCGCACGACGAGGAGGAGGCGGGGGGGGCGGCCGCGGGCGAGGGCCGCGCCGCGTGCCGCCTCGCGTGAGAGGGGTGCGAGTGCTTCTTCCTGCGGTGGCCGTCCTCCTCCACCTCCGACCTGGGCGACCTCTTCCGCTTGTGCTCCTTCGGGGACCTGGCGACCGGAGCGCGGGGTGGGTGCGGGGGGGGGGGGTTGGTGACGAGCCGTTGACGCGTCTCGGCCCCGCGTGGCGGCGACGCTAAAAACCCGAGAGCGACTTAAAGACGTAGGTTTTGTCGCAGCCGTTGTTACGATTTAAGTAAATCGATTTGTGGGTTAGGTGGCGCGTAATGAATTGTCGCGAAAACCCGGAATTCCCCGAACGTATTATAACTGCCGCGTCGCGCGTGCAAGCGTTTAACAACGCGCCGGTCATCGTTTGAGCTCGCCAGTCGAAAATCAATTCTCACAGCCACATTTAGCAATTAGATACTTAACGGCATCTAATTGCTGAGATTATTATTACGTAGCCTAACCCCAAAATCAATTATGAATCGTAAAAGACGGAACGCGTCACCCGTGCCGATCACCACGCCGCACCCCGACCACAGACGCGGAGAGAGATGCGGAGACTCGCGGAGAGATGCGGAGACTCGCGTAGAGACCAACAGACTCGTCTGGGGACTTGATGGTGTTGGGCAGGTCACCGATGACTCAGAGTCGCTTTATTCACACAGAAACCCACAGACTCTGCGGTGTAGCGATCGAGTGCACAGGGGGAGCAACCTCCACGAGGCTCCTATTGATGAACACAAAGATTCCCCCCCCCCGTTAAGTTTTAGCAGCCTAGTCATGTGGTTCGCTAACTGCTACTGCTCCCCACACACACAGGGAGACGGCTCGGGGAGACGGTGAGCGTTGGTGATCGTGGGTGAGCGTGGCCGTCTCACCGGTGCGAGCTCCTGGAGGGGCTGGCGGACACGCGGTACGCGCTGGGCAGCGTGTCCTCCTTCCGCTTCTCCTCCGAGCGCGACCTGCGCCCGACGGAGGAGGTTTGACGAATCGGAGGCAAGAGAGAACCACCGTGCCACCGCAGCACGGCGGCGAGTAGCGCCGTCGTGTCGAGCGCTTAAGAGCAATTCGTATTCAACGCGCCTTGAAAGCCTACATCAGTGTGTCGATTTGTTGTTTCAAAGTCACTCTTATACGCACAAAACAATTATTTAATTATGTCAGCAGGAAGCAATAATTTCCTCCCGGGCCCAATTTAACACACAACAGCTGCTCCGACTGCCACAGCAGCAGCCGCCGTTCACCGCTAAGTGATGGCGAGGTCACCGCAGTACGTGTGCCAGGCTAGGTGCACTCTGAGGCTATTGGAATGTCGAAGGCTTGCGACTGGCAGGAGGTCACGGGACGGACCCAGGTTTATGGGTTGATTGACGGAGATGACCGTTAGATGCACCACCTGCGCTCCCCGCCGTGCTGACTCCGCACGATGTTGCGAGTGCTGCTTCTCCGCACCCCCGTTGTTGCATCACAAAGACAAAGATCCCCCGTACAGCCTTGAACAAACTGCTAGGGCAAGTGCTGTTGGCGAGCACCTATGAAAGTTGGTAGGGAACACGGGGGGATGGGTGGCCAACACCACGACCGACCAGTGGCAATGTTTACACACCGACCTAGGTGAGGCCCAGGACCGGTTCAGATAATCCTCACTGGCGTTCGTGGCAATGGTGAGCGGGAACCGAACTCGGGTCGCCACCAGCTTTGTAGCACAGTGTTAACCGCCGTGCCACTGCTCCCCATTTTGTGACTCCAAAGACAATAATCCTCCGTATAACCTTAACAGACTGTAAGGGTCAGGTGCTGTTAGCGAGTGGCAATCGTTACACCACACAAACAAACACATGGCACAACCCCCACATGTGTGCCCGCCAGCCAGCCTGCCCGCCCGCCCGACCACTCACTCATAGCGAGTGCAATCTCACCGCGAGCGCCGCGCCGACTTGTAAGCGCTGGGCAGCGGCTGCTTGGAGCGCGAGGGCGGGCGGGAGCGCGAGCGCGGCCGCGACCGCGACCGCGACCTCCGCTCGCGCTTCGACCTCTTCGCCTTCTTCTTGTCGCGCGAACTCTTCTTCTTGCGGCTCTTGTCCCGCGGCGGCGCCGGCACCGGCGGCGGGGCCGGGGCCGGGCCGCGGCCGCGCCGTGGCGAGCGGCTCCTCTCGCGAGACCTCCTCCTCTCCTTCTTCTCCTTCCCGCCCGAGTGTCGCGCCGACGACTTCTTGGGTTCGGGCGGTTTGTCCGGCGCCGGAGTCGGCGCCGCCGGTGCCGTCGCCGCCATCTCGGCCGCTGCCGCCGCCGCCGGCACCGATGCCGCCACGATCGACAGCGGCGACAACTCTCCCGCGGCCTCCGTCTCCATCTGGGGAAAGAGAGCGCAGAGGTTTGGTTTGGCGAGCGAGCGAGCGCCGAGATGAACTCGCTCCCCGCCTGCAGTCCCGTTAGCACGAGGCGCCTGTAACGATTCGTCTCCCTCACGCGGGTTAGCAACGCGATGGGTTGTCGCGACAACGGATGGCGGCGACGGTGACTGCAACGACGGCTGGCTACGGTGTAGACGATGTTGACTCCGGTAACGACGATTACGACGTTGATGCCGATGACCATCATTGCGAGGATGACGCCTACAACGACGACGAAGCGGATGACAAGGCCGCCGATGACAACAAGCACGACGACGAAACCGACCGACGACAACGGCCGCCAACGCGTACCTTGGCGGCGGGGCCCGCGTCCCCCGGGAGCCGCAGCTTCTGCAGGAACAGCTCGGCCTTGCGCCGCCTCTCGGCCTGCAGCAGCCTCTCGCGCTCGTCCCTGGCCGCGGACGCCGCGGACGCCGCGGACGCCGCCGGCGCCGCCGGCAGCTGTCCCTGCTGGCGCTCGCGCTCCGCCTGCGCCTGCCGCTCCTTCGACTCCTTGGCGGCCTGCGCCAGCTTCTCGCGCGCCGCCGCGGACAGACGGTCCTCCAAGCGCTGCTTGGCTGCGCGCGCGGGGGGCAGAGGAGCGGGCGATAAAGCGGAGGATTATTATTTTATTAAATGGCCCCCAAATTAATTTTTTTCTGATTTCTTTTTACAACGATCGATTGTATTTAACACTGCAACACCTGCAGCCTCTTATTGGTGGCAGCGGTCGTGTGAGCCAGTGGCAATACACACCAACAGACACCATTCATGGGTTCCTGCACGCGCGCCAGTCCTTGCACGTGCCGCGAGTAGAAGAATCGATTTTAATCGACAAATCTGAACATCGCCACGTGGCAAAGCGGCCCTGCCACGCGGCAGAAAAACACACGGCAGGCTTATATTTTGAGTCGAGTTCGATTCACGAATAATGGAAAACATCGGTGGTAATCTCCTTGCCGAAACCCACACCCTTAGTCAGTCCGCACTACGATCAACACGGCATGTGGGGGAGAAACGCATCCGGACATTTTAGGAAATGGCCCTTTTTCAGACGACGAACGACGAAAGACGAGGTTTGTAATAGCAACGTTAGCTTTAATAATTAAATAAGTTGGCGACACCGTTGCTGCGTTGGCAGTTGTGCACAAGCACGGTCAACAAAAAAACACCAGCCGTCAAGCGTAACCATCGATCAAAAACATCACCTCGCAAATATTATCTCTTTAAAGGCAGTGTTATTGACCAATCGGCAGAATTGTTTTATCCGAATAACCGAGCGCGCCACATTTGCACACCACCGCCAGCCCAAGTCCTTCAATGTACGGTTTACATAACATACGCAGCAAGCAATTGGCCAAAGAACATAAGGGGAGGCTCGCCCCGAGCTGCATCTTGATATAAATATCAATCAGCGCCGCGGCCATCTGTGGCGGCACGGGAAGCCGCGGCACGGTGGCCTGCCTGCACCCGGAGTCGAATTTCGGAGTCGGATTACGAAACCGGACCGCTCATCGCTCACAGCGGGCGCCGCACTTCGCACGTGCTCAGCATCCCGCTTTCAAATCATGATAATAATTACGATTTATAACGCGCCGATCGCATTCCTTCCATGTCGGAGGTATTTATTTCAAAGAGGGAACGATTCAGAGGCACGAGGATACCACGGAGGCGGGGAGGGAGAAGGCAACCACGCGGTTAGCTGGCCCCACAATTTGCCAGATACAGCGTTCTTTATGTTATGATGTTATCGGCCAATTAATGAGTTGTTGGGTTTTTTTTAGTTGTGGAAGGAAAGCAGAAAACCCCGAGGAAACACACAGCAGAAGGGAAGAACACACAAACTCTGCACAGGAAGGTGGCTGAGGCGGGAATCAAACCGCCTCAGGCCAAAGATATTCTTTTCCGTGCATGACAACAATTATTTTGGTTTTCCTCAGTGTAATCAACACTGTATTCATGCAGAATTTCACGGTTCGATGGATGACAATTGCTATAAAGAGTTGCTCTTTCGAGATAGCAGTGACGACGGTTCCTCCGCTCTCTAAGGCATTGTGCCTCCCACGTTGGACGCATCATCGCCTGATGACGAATCAGAAGCCTGACGATGCCTCCGATGTGGGAGGTGAAACGTTTTGAGAGTGGTTATGTTCTCGTGTGATATCAATGGCACGCGTATCTCCACAACGACCACCGAGGAAACTTGGCGGGCTTCGGTCGGATACAAAGGGACGGACGGCGTCCGGCGGTGGCGACTAACGGAGGGAACGACCGACGCTCACCGCCCACTCGGAGCAAACACGGCAGCTCACGGGCAGGAGCTGGACGGACCGTTACGCCGGGACACCGAGGAAAGTGGAGGCAAGGTGAGGTCGTGGCCATGCAGTGGTCAGATCGTGACCGCAGACGGCGCTGCTGCTGACGACGATAATGAATCTGCATTTCGAGCAACGAATCGGGACAGCCCAGACCTTACACGTTGGAAACACAACTTTGTGCCGGAAACAACCGTCGACGATAACCGTGCTCCCTTCTCCAAGCCGAGGGCAACAGCCGTCACGGCGGCCGCGACGCTCATTCATCGCCCGCTACATCGGCTCCAATGAGCCGCGACTCAAGAGCTCCGTCGCAGGAAACGGGATCCTCGCGTATGAAAGGAGGCGAGCCGCCGCCGGCGTCGCCACGTAAACACGGCTGGCGCAAGCCGACGGCGGGTCACCTCGCTCGGCAAGTCGAGGAGGCTTTCAAAGTTTTCGGCGAAGGCGCTAATGTTTTCCTTCGAGCGCGTCAGGTCCGGTCATCGCTCCGTTCGGAAAAACAACAACACGGGCCAAGCGGAGGAGCCGCCCTCCATCTGATCCCGCAAGTCCGTTGAGAGACGGAGCGAGCGAGGCACTTCTCCGACTCGCGCGAGGTTTGTTTACGCGGCTAAAAATAACACGACGCGGCGGCGACGGGGGTGCGCGGATCGCGTTTTCGAGCGGCTCGGCTGCCGCGCGTGTTCCCGGCGAGCAAAACGTAGCCTAATAGGCGCCGCGCACCTTCGCAGCGCGGCGGAGGATCAGTGCGTATGAAACAGAAGCTCATCAGTCGATTCCCCCGTGGGGGTCTTCATCAATTCTTGTATTAAAATTCAATAAAAAAAATTACAAAGGAAGGGGGGCGGGGGGCGGTGGAGGGGATAAAACCCTTAATGTTAAATCAAACGCGCCGCGCATTTCAAAACGCGCCGAGGTGCGCCGAGTGCGGCGCGAAGTGGCGGATAAATGATTCACGGCATCGCGTCGAACGCGGAATCCCACGCGGAAAGCGGCATCCCGCGATGCGCACAACAAAGGCGGCGGCGGCGGATGGCGGTGTCGACGGCGCCGTCGCGCCGCGCGCACGAGCGTGTTTACCGGCGTCTGCAGGGAGCGGCGGCGCAGAGCGCGCGAGCGCCGATATGGAAATGCGAGCGACGGAAAAACGTGTAATAAGCGATGTAAACATTTGCCTTGCATCCGATCCAATTTCACAGCACTTTCATCTCGCGGGGACGACGGTGTTTTTGTACCTCGGTACAAACCGGTTTCTCTAGATCACACGGCCGACCACCAAGCCCGGTGCTGTTCACATCCAGCAATTCCCTTCCGGCCTTGGAACGCGCCGCAGATAACGCTTCTGAGGGCAGGTTCTTTTTGTGCCCGCCCCAGCCATAACCACGCTTCCCCACCCCCTAATCCTCACCACGCATAGCAAAGCACACGCGCAGCAGGGGGGGGGGACACGCAGAGACCACGGCACGCTGCTCTTTCCCACCGCCGAGGCAGAGCGCAGAAGCGCGGGGAGGAAGGGAGAAGCCGCCGAACGGAGCGCACGCAACGAGCGTACCTCATTATATTTATTTACAATACAAATACTGTGCTGGCGGGGGGTGCGATGAAAAAATGACCTCATTAGAGCAAGGTGCTCGGTGGTGCTTATGTTCGGAGTGGAGACATCGCGAGCGCGCTCTGATGATGAGTTGGCTCGCTGGCACCACGCGCGCACAGCGCTGGCACCGCGCTGGCACCGCGCTGGCACCGCGCTGGCACCGCGCTGGCACCGCGCTGGCACCGCGCTGGCACCGCGCTGGCGCGGGCCGGGATATTTCTTCAGGATCTCGACAACTGATGTGCGGCGCAGCGGGGGGGGATTCGATGTTTGGGACATCGTTGACAATCGTGAAGTTAAGCGGCGCAAACCACGGAAAGGGCTTTCACTTATTTGCAGACTCCCAATTAACGCACTCAGGCGGGAGAAATGTTTTGCACTAGATTTCAGGTGGGAGTTCGGGGGAGGGGGTGTGGGGGGGGGAAGTGCTGCGAAGGAGGTGTCGTCTCTCCAGTGTTTACAGATTCTTCGTTCAGCGAAGGAGGAGGCGTACAACAAAAAAACAACACTAACATGCGATTTCAGGGTTGAACACACAGGCCCACCCAAGCGTTTATTTTTAGCCAACACTAACTCATTCTAATGACATAATTTATCATCGGGTTGACTTCTCAACCTAAAAATCCTTCCCCTAAACCGTTATAATTATAGAAGACCGTAATTAACAAACGCGCAGCAAAATTATAAAAAAAAACCCCGCCAAGGACAGGTAGCTGCATAATTAACAGAGGAAGTCGGTTCCCGGCAGAGCGCCCTAATAACGAGTCCAAATATAGCGGCGGCGGCGCGCTGCTGCCGGCGCCCTGGGAA
>JAZEWU010000010.1:434923-453856 GCA_036362915.1 Geotria australis
ATTAAGCGGTTTCTGAAAATGGATGGATGGATGGATTTTCTATACCGGTCAAGGGGCCTCCGCTAGGTCAACTCGACCTAAAATGGGTATTTGGCGTGGCGATTAAACATCGGCAACTCTGGGAGGCAAAAGCGGCCGGGCATACCGCTGACCGCAACACAACACGCTGCCCGAAATAGGCGCCCGCAAACGGCACTTGCCCCAAAAGTCTCCGGAACAAGGCCGAGCGGGGGAGAGCCTTTGTCTGTTGTGTGTGGTGCGTGAGACCGCAGGGAGGCTGTGACCTGCTCCCAGGATGTCAGCATGAGCTCACAGTGCCCGAGGGGGTGAGAGGGGATGCATGGGGGAGAGAGAGGGCTTGGTGGTGATGGGGGGTGGGGTTGGTGGAAGGGGGGGCAGCGCGGATGGGGGCGTGCCCTGAGGAACACGTGTGTCGGGTGACCTCAGATTACGCGATGCATGTGTGCTTTGGCCGTGTGTCCGAAACACACGTGTCTCCGTAGGTGAATGTGCTCCGACTGCGCGAATGTGGAAGTAGCCGCGGTGCAAACGCACGCAGGTACGCTCGTTAGGCCCGTGAAAAATTGTACATCGAGAGCCTTAATTATGAAAGCGCTGCGGGATTGTATTTTTGCCAATACCCATTTTTAACAAATCGCCGTTACGAAAATAAACGCAACGCGCACTGCTGCAGCAACAACAAAAACGACACTTCAATTAGATAAATAATAAACGCCAACATCCTGTCCGGTTTGATGAGAATCCCCATCAGGCAGAAAAGAAGCATGTGGAGGCTGACAAAAAGCATCGTGTAACAGCTTCGGGAAAAAAAAAAACACGCGACACGTTCGTCAATAACAACGCCGTGAAATTAAAAAGGAAGGCGCGGACAATAGGGCACGTTTCAGGCAACAGACCTTCTTCATAGCACATCAAAGAAGGGCAGCTGCCAAAACCATCGCCGATTATATATTTGTCGCTTAAAGGCCACAGTGTTATTGACGGATGCGTCGAGTATTTATTGTTATTTGTAAGAATGGCTCTCCATAGCCGTTCTTTCGGGACGGCCGTGTCGAGTGTTCGTTCTCTCTTTTTCGTAACGTTTCACCTCCCACGGTGCATCAGCAGGCGAATGCGACGAACATCGAGCCGTAAAAACCTACATCAGTACCACCGTAGAACGCGTATAATCTACGCACGTAACGTCCCCGACATGCGTTGGTGAGGTTGCAACCGATAGAACCTAGTGCCGTGCGTACAGCTACTGTGCGAAGTCCAGTGGGCTTTTCCCATAATACCGTTGGGCCAAACGCACATTTATTTCTTTATTTATTGAATGTCGCTTTAGATCAAATGGATTTGGGCAAGACACATCTCTAGAAGGGATGGCCTGTGATCGAGGTTAATGACGGAGTGGCAGCCAGAGGAGAGGGGGGGGTCCAAGGAGCGATAAACAATCAGCTTGTGCGCAGCAGGTGGCAGACGGCTCACTACGCCGCAGAACCGTGCGAGACGGGCAACGGTTTGGGGGAGGCTTTCATCCAGCAGCGGAGCGATCACGACGACGACGATCTTGACGTCGCTGGACATACCGACGACGACTGACACGGTTGAGGTGGGGTGGCGGCGCCGACGGCGAAACGTCCCGGCGCGCGCGGAAACGCCGCGCTCGCCAGCGGCAGCAACACGTACCGTGAGCGGCGGAAGGCCTTCCTTCTCCACGAAGAAGTTCTTCTTAAACTCGTAATACGCGTTGTACGAGTGCCAGGGCTGCAAGAAGTCAAACCTGCGGCGGGGAACGAGAGAATCGCAGCGGGTGAGACGATGCCGGCAACCGCCGCTGCCGCCGCCGCCGGACGCCCGCTGGCAACAAAAACAGAAATCCGCGGGGGCCCCCTCCGCGAGGGCAGACAGTGCAAGACGACGCGCGCCTACCAAACAATGGCACTCCCCTCGCGGGAATCGCAGCATTGTGCCGGCTTCCTCCCGAGCCGTCTCGAGACCAAGATAATGGTCTAAATAATGCATTTGACAATTGCCGCCCGGTGGAGCGAGCGCGCGCGTGCGCAAAAACTACAGGCGGTGAAAGGAGATCATTTTCGCGGAGGGGGGGGAGGTGAGCTGGCACAAGCACAATGCGGGAGCAGGGGGGGCGGTGGGGTTGTGTTACGCGTCGCGTCACTCCGCAGCGTTGCGCGCAGATCGGCGGAGCCTGCGGGCCGCGTTTACCGCGCGCGGTCGGCAACGCCACCCAGGGTCTGCGCAACCGGTTGGATATTTGGCGGTGCCCCAGCAGGGCCCTGAGATTCATCAAATGAACGAAACCATAAACGGAGCTCAACACAACTCAATACAATCATTAGCGTAATTGCGAGGAATATAAACAAAAAAAATAGATATGCAGACAAGATGTTCTCAGTCCTCTATCTGTCACTTCAGAGAAAAGGAAAAAAAAACCAAGCCTGTTTTGCTTGTGTTGAATCAACGCTGCTCGAATTATTCGCTACCAGAATGTAATGGCGCCCAATTGGTTGTGTAAAGAAATACGGCCATATTTCTTACGCGCAGAGACAGATAACGTGAAGGGTCATTTTTCACCACGTACATTAACGCTTTTTGCTTGTCGCTAAGCCTGCAGGGATTTTGGCGGCCAATGTTTTCCACGAGTATTTACGAAAGCAGCAACACTTCAGACAGATTAAGCCATCTCTAACTATGTACCCCATCGCATAAACAAGCTGCCAGGCTTTCTGATTTACCCATGGTTTACGGGGGGGCATCAGCCAGCACTTAAGGATCGGCCCGGCTGCCAACACACAACACGTAATTTCACACGATGCTGCGTTAATGCAGAGGGCGTTCTCGTACACGGTACAGTTATGATTTCAGCACGGGACAATTATGATCTCAGAGTTATTCTACTCCCCTGATGCCAGGCATTGGGTGTTCCCTCTCCTCCGGGTCAGGCTCACAGAACCTCGGCGATTTGCCCCAACGGAGGAGCTCAGACAGCGCGCGATAAACCTCCAATATAGCGAGCGGGGCGTGGCTGAGCATGAGCTAGTTCTCTCAGTTTTCTGTCTCCCCGTTGTTGTTGTGCCGTTCTCTCCACAGCTCGGAAAAAAAAAAAAAACCCCAAAAAAATTATTGCTGATTTTCCGTGCTCTGTCGTTGTTGACATGTCGTTCTCTCTGCAGCTTTGTGCAGCGCTTTGTGACCCTCGGGTGAAAGGCGCTATATAAATGCTATTATTATTATTACTTGGATAGGCACCCATCTTTTAGGCCCGGTTCCAGTTCCACCCGCATGGTTATGTGAGGTTGGGGTGGGGGGGGCAATAGAACTGTTCTTTGAGGGCACATCAAAACTCTGATTCACTTCTAATCAGTGAACTTGGGTGGTGCCGAAGGGATATTTGGGGGCGGCACAGTGGTGCAGTGACTAGTGCTGTCGCCTCACAGCTCGAAGGTCCCTGGGTTCGATTCCCGGCTTGAGTGGCGCCTTAGCCAAGTGGCCCAAGTGGGTCCTGAGGTGCAAAAGATTGAGTACCCCTGTTATAAGTCACGTGTTGACACAAAGACTCACGTGTATGGAAGGAAAACAACGGGAATAGGCCAAGAGTCCGGTGTAGTGTTTAGTGCACTGTGCTACGAATGCAGTTTGATTCATGACCGAGGCTGTACATGAAATGGACAGTGCCCTTATATGGCATAGAAATTGCTCTCCAGAAAGTTGCTGTTGTGGGTGCGAGTTAGGGGTTAGTGCTTAGTCACCGAAACCAAGAACATCGATATGATGTGATCATATCGTCGACTTAACATTCCGTTGAAAAAACGCCGTTACGCTCTTAGCAAAAAATAAACTGACTTGATACGCTAATGTAGGTTTTCACGGCTTGACGTATGAGAAATGCACTTAAAAGCTGCTCTTTCGGGATAGTCCTGGCGAGCATTCGTCCTCTTCTTCGCAACATTCCGCCTCTACCGTTAGAGGCATCTTCACACATTACCTGCTAATGCATCCAACGCTGCCAAGCGGAAGATCACGGAGAGAGGAGCAACGCTCGCGGCAACTATCCGGAAAGTGGCAGCCCTTAAGAGAAACTGTCTAACTTTAGTGTAACAGGCACCTGTAAGAAACAAGACCATCGATCGTTTTCCCAAACCGTCTGCACCGTCAACAGTGCCGAGAAACGCCGATCTCGGCAAGAAAACTAAGGAAACCTTGCAGAACAACAGGGTCGCAATTTTCACTGCCAAATGTCACACGGCTGTCGACGCGCAACATCGCGGAGCGCCACTGCGGAGGCTGCGCGCGGCTCGCGGCCGGGGTAATCCCGCCCGCCCGCCCGCACGCAGACGGAGGGAGACGACGCGCGCCGCTCTTGCTTTCAACGACTCCGTTCCGATCGCCTTCCACGCGCATCAATAAAACATGCTCCACCGTAGCACTTACGCATCTGCGGCGAGCGAGCACTCCAGGAAGCACTCAGATAGGATTTGCAGTCACCAGATTTAAGAATAGACCCCAAACATTTAGTCGATCGCATTGAAAGGATTTTTTTCCCTCCCCTCACTCTCCTTTCCATAACAAGAGGCGTTTTCTCTCGTTTTTTTCTTTTCGTCTCTTTTTTTTTACCCCGCTTGGAAACCGCCCGCGTGCGCGGAGCCCCTGCTCGGGAGCAACGCGCGGACAAACTCATCGTCACCATCGCCGTCGGCGTCGTCGCCACTGAAGCCGGCGTTGTTTTCCGCCCTTAAATTAAAAAACGCGTTGGCGGACGGCAATTTCCTGCGACCAAGAGCCGTCGTTAATATATTAGCGCGACTTTATTAGAAATGCGCGGGAACGATAACAACGAGATATTAAAAAACAACTGGCAATAAGTTGCGCCCGAGTGTTCGACGGATGTTTTCTGTCGAACGCCCAGATTTAACACGTGCGCACAAACCGTTCAGCCCGCCGCTATCTGCCGCTTACCAGGAACACCTTATCGCGTACACCGCGCTCCAAGTTTCGTATTAACGTGCCGGATGTCTTACGAGCCGTATTACGCCAGTCTTCTTGAACCAATGAATTTTTACTTGCGATAAATAACAGGTTTCGCCACGTAGGGAACGGCCCCCGCGCCACAACACCGTGGCTTTCCACAAGCGATAGCGGAGACGAGAGCCCACCTCCGTTGCCCCCCCTCCCCCCCCCGCAAGGCGGGAGACCGTCGCACCGATGACCTGAGCTCGATCGCCAAAAACTTGCGCCGCATCAAATTCGGCTGTGCAATTAATTTGGCTAAAATCCCGCTCGCTGAGTTAAAAAATATTGCTTTGACTCGTCATGCGAAGAGCGTTTTGTCTCTCGGCGGCGGAACGGACGGACGATTGCTGCCTCCCCTGCCCCCACCCGCCCCGACCCGAGCCCACGGTGTGGAGCAAGTCACTGGAAAGGATCTCGGAGGTAGCTCTGCGACGTACGCTTCCGTGGGACCTTCTCCATCAGAACGCAATCTATACATAATGGCGAAAGTGTTTGTATGTATATACGTATGTCTGCACTGAGGGCACGATGTGCAAATAAATGCAAATTTTATCTGCACAACAGCAAGGCTTTTATGTCTTATTTCAGCTTTATTTCCCACTTATCGACGATTACCCTTCTGAAACTTCAGACAGGCGGCAGGAATATTCCCCGAACAGACATCGGGAGGAAATCCAGGTCAAAGCAGCAGTCGCGTCAGCAGAAAACTTCACTGACGAGAGACAGCAGAAGGACGCTTCAGACGCACGGAAAACAATCGCCCGTAATGCGGGTACACCCAACCAGTACACGGCGGGCCAGAAATAACAGACACACTTACACAAGTGTGAAACGCGTCGGTGTCATTCCTGGCACTCCGTGTATAAACAATGTGTCGCGACGGCGGCGGCAGGTAGGGCGGCGCGCGCGCAGCGAGACTGACGGGGGGCGGGGTCGTTCGCACACCTGGGGTCGTTCTTGGAGCGGACGCCATCCTCGAACTCGAGGCCGTTCTTGGCGACGTACTGCGCGAGCTTGTCGATGACGGGCTGCACGTCGGGGGGCGGGGGGATCAAGGCGGGGACTGGCGTCGCGTGGCTGCGAAAGACAGGCCAGGGGGCAGTGGGAGGTTACACGCGGCTCGCAGCTCGGAGGCGCCGCCGCTTCGCGCTAGGGAGCCGGAAGCGGCCCGGCGCGGCGACGCGGTTACCTGCGACCCGCGCTCCGCGGGAGAGGATCGGCGGTCGTTACACTAAGCCACGTCGATATGCACAGGTTGGTCGGCCACCACCCGGGTAACAAACAACGACGTATATCTCGGGTGGCGCCGCGGCGGCGTCGCCGGTTCGAGTCCCCGTACCTCGTGGCCGCGGCGGGATCCGGAGGAGCCGCGGCGGGCTGCGCCGAGTCGCCGCCGCCACCGGGGCCCGCGGCAGAGACGGCGGCGGCGATCGCGGCGGCCGCGGCGTTGTCGGCTGCGACGGTCGTGTCCGGCGGGAGCGCGAGGGACGACGCGGGCGCCGGTGCCGGCGGCGGCGGCGTCGCGGCCCCCGGCGGAGGCGCTCGCGGCGTGGCGCCGTGGGCGCCGTAGGCCGGGAACCCGGGCGGCTTGCCGGCCTCCGGCGCCGGCGGTGGCGGCCCCTGCACGTACGTGCCGTCCGGCATCACGTAGTAGCCGTAGTACACCGCCACGGCCGCTGCGCGCCCGCCACACAAACACAAAGATGCCCTTCTGTATAGCATTAGCAGGCTGGGAGTGCGGGCGGCGAGCACCGATGGAGACCGGACCGGCACAGGAGCTTAGCACCGGGTACTCATTTGAGGATGAGTCAGGCTGGCGCCGGTTCAGAGAATCTTCGATGGTTGTTAGTAGCCGCGAGCAAGAATTGAACTCGGGTTGCCGAGTTCGTAGCGCGGCACGCTAACCTCTACGCTAACGCTCCCCGCAGCGTACTGGTTTCAACTTCGCCGAGGCTCGTCACGAAGGAGTGGTTCATTAAACTGGCGCCGCCGGCAAAGCGGTCCGACCGTCGCCTGGTTTTAAGCAAACGCTTCCGAAAAGCATTAGGGCCGGGTTCCTAAGTTTATCAGGCTTACGATCCACAACGCCATTACATTTTCCCGAACGAGAACAAGGGGGGAAAAAAAGGTGCTGATAAAATATTAACAAGCAAAAAAAAGAACATTTTTATTAGACAATTTAGGCGAAGACGGCGGATTTATCAAGTGGCACGCTGATGGGATGTCGACGCGCATCTCGTTTTATTAAAAGCGTAACGCGCGCGGGACCCCTACAGGGGACTCTCCTCGCACACTCGGCGAAATTACGACGCTTCAAGATTTACCCTGACACCACTCGAGAGCCGTCCGCGATAAACCCCCCCCCCCCAGTGAGAAGGCAACCACTTCACAAGCAACGCTCGCTCTTCCGCGGGAAACAAATTGAGTACGTTACGCTGAAGTGGCGCCAGCACCCGACTAGCACATCGCACGGGCCCCGTTATGGATGCAAAACGCGTTTAAATAGAGGCTCAAGTCGGAGCTCAAACGAGCGTTTCGTAATTATAATTTAATACCACATTTTATAAGGCGCACAACGCCATTCGTTTGGTGCCAAGGGCATTTGTTCGAACGACTCGGACGAGAGGGGAAACCGCAAAGAGGAGGAGGGAAGGGACCTGCGTGGGTAGCCGGTGCCAACATTTGTCAGCCCCTCCTCGTCCTATATAAAATGATGTTAATGAGTGTTATAGGAGGGAACCGGAGGACCAGAAGGAAGCCTATGCAGAACAGGCAAAGAACAAAACAAACTTCACACAGAAAGGCGCCTGAGGCGGAAAACAAACCGCCTCAGGCAGGACGTTCTTTCTGCGAGGAGGCGCGGAGGTTACCACTGCAGACACCCTGTCGCCCATAGCCTGATGTTCATGACCCATTTACAGCCCCTGAGCCATTGGTGATAATTCCACATTGAACGCTATATATTAAATTCTGAAAATTCCATGTTACATGCTGGAATCTCGTTGTATTACCTTCAGATTTTATATAGTATTTATGTTGCTTAGTAAGTACGTTTGTTGGATCACAGGAATCCCACTTCCAGAGCTTGCAAGCTCGCCACGTATTTTCTCCTGTAATAACAAACATCTATCCTTCTATCCTATGGCAGTAGGTAGTCGGCCAATCGGGCAACTTCTGTCAACCTAGGAGGGATTAGGAGGCGACTCAACGCCACCCCCCCCATCTTTCCCTCGACTGTGGTTGAGAAATAACTGTCAAGCTTTAATAACTGCGGTTTTCCTAACAAAATACCAACTGACAAGCTGGCCAGGGCAAGGTAAGAAAGATTAGGAATAGCTGACGGCACACCGAACGTATGCGATAACTGGCAAATGCTGCAGGCTTTGTGTGACAAGCTGCCGATGAGACCCAGAGGGTCAAAACAACGGTCCAAGCTCGATCTAACAACTGCTGCTGGATAACACCAGTGTGAAATGGCAACACGTCACAACTCTCATTATTATTATTCTGTTTGTTCACCCAGTAAAGCTTCACAGAGTCTCAAGACTCCTTTTTTAGGAGGTTCCTGCCAAGTTGATTTCGCAGTCGGGGCGCGAGGGGGGGAGACGGGGAAAATGTTGGCTCGTGTGTTTTGCACGTGTCAAGCTTTCCGCCGCGGCGCCAAGCCTAAAAACTGGCCACAAACCCTAAGCCACTGGCCACCAGTGATAAGTGAAATTAATGCCAACCCATGCCAACGCATGCCAACCCAACAACACAACAAATATCGCTCAGATTCCAGATTCCAAAGAGGATTATAAACTGCTTGTACACGAAAAATCCAGAGCGTTCAAAAGAAAACAAAGAAAAAAATCCATAGCGTCCGTTCCGCGGCCGCGTATCTGCGCGACGCAAGACGAGCTTTGTCCTTTCGTAGCGAGGCGATTTTATTGCCGCCAGCTCATCGACCACGGCGCTGGCGCGTTCGGTATCCTTCGCTCGGCCGCGTTTGTCGTTTGTTAGGCGCAGCCCGTGATCTGGAAAGTACGATCGACGTGCGGAATGCCAAGCGGCGCGCGAAGCGACGACGGTCCGAAGCTGGCAGCGGCAAGACGCATCGAGCGCGCTAACGACGCCGTCTTAACGCGTCCAGCCTTCGCCGAGCGTCACGGAGAACTGATCGCAATCGTCCAATCGCAACGCCCAAAACAACGTTGTCATCATCTGTGGTCAATCCACTGCTGGATTAAAGGCATCCGCGAGACGTTGCCATCTCTCTCCTGCGTTGAAATAAGCTTCAAAATCACGACGATGCATTGATACACTCGGCAGGGCGTGTGGGAGGGGGTGGGAGAACGGGGAGGATTATCAGATGCCTTGTTGCTAGCGCTATCGCGGTGGTACGTCATAGGCCATGGGTCGGCAGTCACGCAACCGCTCCCGGGAGTTTCACCTGCAGCGGTCGCTTCGGAGGTCGCCTCCTCCTCCTCCTCATCCTCCTCCGCATGGTCAGCAATCCGCTCCATCTCCGCGTCGGGCGTAACAGGTCCCTTATCGTCAGGCGCAGCCGGGACCAGCGACTCAACGGCGAGCGCGGGGGTCGTCTGTTCCTGGGGTCACGAGCGACGGTCGCCAACAAGGGTCAACGAATTATTCATTCGGCCACCTCTTTGATATGAAGGAACGATTACGTAACGTTTTAATCCGGTGCGGCTTGTGAATCATCAGCGGCTGCGCGAGCGCAGAGAAGTACGGTTACGTCGTATGAAATGCAGCTTTCCAGTCGGAAATAATCGATTTTGAAGTAACGGATAGCTCCGCCAGGTCATGAACAATAGGGGGCAGTGGGGAAAAAATCTATTGTCGTACTATACTTTTATGAGCACGCATCTATACTCCCTGCCTTCACCAACCTGCACTGACCAGCATGGTGAAGTATGGTTTGGTCAAATAACCCCCGCAGCCTGCGTGGAGAGTTGGCCCCCGTTCCAGTTTTAGATTGACAACAACCGCCGCTCACCACTAAGCAACGGTCACTGCGACACTTGTGCCAGGCCAGGTGCACTTTTGAGGCCACGCGACGTGTCGAAGGCCGGCTGACAGGAGAAGGTCACAGGGTAGGCCCAGGTGTCATGGGCTGACTGATTGAGGTGACTGGCAGAGGCACCACCTGTGCTCCCCACCCTGCCAGCTCTTTGATTGATAAAGGGGGGTTGCACATCCACGCTCCCGGTAAGATGCACCAACCGTGAGCTTAATAGTTAATTACATTTGACGAGCCGATACATATTCATTTGCCAAGCACGCGGGAAAAGCCGGGGTAACACCGCCGTGCAAAGGGGGACATTCGTTACGTCACAACAAGGTGAAGCATAGACCAGCCATTCTCAAGCGGTGGGTCGCAACCCATCAGTGGGCCACGAGCGCCACCTAGTGGTCCGCGGAGACCAGACCCAAGTGGACCTTGAGGTGAAAAGGGTTGAGCACCCTTGGCATAGAGCACGTTACAAGGAAGGGGAGAAACAGAGACTTCACACTGGACAGAGAGAAAGAGAGACAAGAGAAGAAGTCCACTCAACAGTGGAGAGAATCGGCCACAGGTGTGGGATGGAGAGAAGAGGAGAGAGTCTTCTCACCGGAGGAGCTCTCGCTTTGTTGTTGGGCGGCGCCAGCGTGTCGGCGGCGTTCATGCGTGCCCGCAGCGCCATGGCCATGAGCGGGTGGTCGGGATCCACCGTCGTCAGGGGCTGCGCGGCAATCACGGGGATCGTTTCATCACGCTCAGCAACGCTCGTCCGCTAGACGCCGATGTTAAGTGTGTCAACCAAAACACCGTGCCATAACAACATTCTTATTATGACGTTTAATAAATTCAGGTTACGTCACTACCCGTTAGCGAAAAACGACTAAAGTGGAAATCATTCAAGCTCTAAAAGCGAATGATATATATAACAAAAAAATGTAAACACAAACACATACGTACGTAGAGCCGCATTGCAACGGCCGATGCAGTACGGCCGGCGTTTGTAAATAAAGACTTTAATTAAGGAACGCGCGGAGTTTGTCAGGTTGGCCGAGCTGTCCCTGACAAATTGAGAACCGCGCGAGCGGCGGAGAGGGGGCCCCGCCGCAGCGTCGGCTGCGCCGATAACGCGCGGCGGCGCCGCCGCATGCTTAATGGTGCTGCCCGTCAGCGAGCAGAGAATGGGAAATAAAAATGGTAATTTTCAGATAATTAGAACGGTCTTTTTGGCGCAACGGCAATCATGAAGGCGGACCGCGTGCAGGAAAAAAAAAAAGCTGAACGCAGTAATTTGCTAACCAGACTTTAATAATGCAAACATTAGCCGTTCCAAATCTGCTGTGCCAACACTTGTTCAAATCAATACCCTAAACACGGTGCACTAGGTAAGTGTTGGTGCGCGCTCGCCGGCGAGCCAGGCGCAACGCGCACTGTACAATAAAGCGATCGCTATCGGTTGTCCGCGTCGCGTCGCGCATTAAAGGCGCGGAACACAATTACAATTTCAATTTGCAAAGTGTCCAAACGCAATGGAGTCTCGAGACGTTGCAAAGTTGCCGCGTAACGAACAGCGCACTCAATTTATTTCAAGACAGCGCTCTCTTTGCCCCTTATTAAGTCAGTCTACGCACGCAGTTAGGGCGGACGTGCGCGAGCAATTGAGACCTAACGAGCTAAAGGGAAGAACAAAACAACCAATTCCCGGCACGTTTCACTTCAAATTTTTTCCTCTCCCTCTCGTCTCTGTAACCCTCCCCCCCCCCCGCTCTGGAATGAAGAAACGGTGCGCCGCGGAGTGGGCTTCAAGGAAGTGTGAAGCAAAAAAACAACCGGCTCGATTCGCGTACGCGAGGCTGCGTGTTTCCCAGCAGTCAGTCCGACGTGCAATTGTGAAGCTTCATTAACGAGAAGATAAACTCAAGACGCTAGTCAAACCGTCGTTATTTAGATAACGGCATCGCGTTTAACGGGTGACGTCATCGCCACGCGTTCTGATTTGGAGAGGGGGTCGAGTGAGGCGGAGGATCACAACGCCGAGCTGGAAAACCTGGGTTTGAATCCGGGGCAGCCGCCTGCGGTTCAACCGGGTTCTCAAGTCTCGCGAGTAGATGATCTCAACGCGGTCTCCGACGATTGCACAAAGGAACACCGTCACAATCAATTTGGGTGTCGACTTAAATCGGGCCAAACTCCAGCTCTGAGAATTTTTACGTATAGGTTTGACGTTCGTTTAACGTTAGTCCCAGCGGTTGGGCCAAAAGGAGAACGCTGCCCCCTGGTGTGCAAACCAGAGGTCACTTGAAGAGGTCTGGGGGGGGGGTAGCTCCCCCCTCCGACTCCACCGACTGCAACACTAGGCGCTGAGCAACACTTGCTACTTGTAGGCGAGAGACAGCAGTGCATCATTTGTCTCGTGACACGATGCCGAGAACACAATCGGATTCGAGTGGGGGAAGAAAAACACGAGAATTTCCGTTGGGATTCGGCAGGTGCGCAAGGGGCGAAGAATTGTTACGTGCTTACGGGTCTCTCGTCGTTAACAAAGCTTCACACCTATCACGGTGGAGGGGTTTGCGGGTTCCAACGAACCCCAGGAGCTGCGTCACCTGGAGTCCAGCACTCCTGCTAGGGGGTCGCACTTAATGAACAGGCTTGGGGGGAGGTTACAGACAAGTAGCGGCCCGAAGACCCTCCGTCTAAAGGAGGTCGGTGACAGGAAGGGCATCCGGCCGTAAAATTCTGCTCCGACACCCCCACGACTGAGGGGCAACCGGGCAAGCCGGGTCAACCTGGATAGCGGCCGTTAAGACTATCTGTCCGGTACGAGCGTCGAACTCGTTGCGGACAGCCCGGCAGCACGCGGGCGGCGACACGACGGCCGTTTGTTTGGATTGAGCGCCGGCGGTGGCCGCGGCTCGCGGCGCCGTGCGCCCCGTTACCTTGACGAGCTCCTTAAGGCGGCTGTCGGATTGCGCCTTGGACGCGAATAAGCTTGGGTGGAGGTATCCGCCCTCGTCGTCCTCGTCATCGTCGTCTTCGTCCGCGGAGTTCGTTCTGGACGCTGGCGGGAGAGACACGGGACGGCACGCGGGCGTCAAACACCAGTGACAGAAAATTGTCACTGGTGTTGGCCGAGATCGGGAATCGAAACTCCGGTCGCCAGGTTCGTAGCGCTACGCTAACTGCAACATTACCACGCCCCAGGATTTATCACGCGCTATGACACATGCGTCATAAATACGGGCATCGACTGTAAAAGGGGCAACAGAAGTTGAAAAGTGCGCAGACAAGCGAGGAGAGATGCACGCTGTGAGACTGAAGGAGGAGAAATACGTGGATCTGATGGTATGCGTAAACTATGGACATTATATGTAAGTGTTAAGACAGGTGACACAGTGCATGCGAGACTGCAAACACGCAGGCAAGAAAAAGCAATTACTTTAAGCAACATCGGAGAAGGAAACGCAAACTACGCGTTCACCCCCACGCTACAAAACGTTTCACATCCTAATTTACACGGATTGAATTTTCCGCGTTCTTGTCATGTCGGTGACCCGGGTCAATCGCAAATTAGACTCCCATTCCAGTCTCCCGAGTGCTCACACGGTTGAACAAAATAAAGTTGAGACGTTTGTTTAAACCAGAGCGTCCCACCCCCCACGGTCTTTTCTCCGGATGATCGAGAACAAATGTACTCTGCACGTAATTCAACAGATGTACTGTACATATGTATTAAGGATTTTCGGATTATTCCAAACAATCCTGCAATCTGAAGACCAGGGCCTAAATACGAAAATCTGAATTATCCAGAATAACATATTTGTTTTTCTGGGTTAATCGGAAAATGCAATTTCCACGTACAGACGTTGTGTGCCGGTGTCACGGTAAAAATTAAAACAATTTCTCACAAACCACTCAATCGGGCATAACCACATTGCAGCATCACCCCCGGGTGTGAAAGCATGCAAGTGGCCCGCGAAGCATCGCACATTCGCGAGTCTCGCGGGGGGAGAGACCGGTGCGCCTGCCAAACGCGCCAAATAATTCGCGGAGACTAGCCGGCCCGGCGTCACCGCAAAGCGCCGTCGGCACGGTGCGCTCACCCTTCAACTTGTGCTGCTGCTTGGGGTCGGGGATGTGCGTGTACTTCCCGTCCTTCATGCGCTTCAGGATGTGCTTGTAGTAGGGGTTGAGGTAGTGGTCGAAGCGCAGGAAGTCGAACTGCGAGTTGCGCGCCTGCTTCGTCTTCAGCATGATCTCGAACTGCGTGCCCTGCTTGCACACGAAGCCCGCCGTGCGCTCCACGATCGCGTGAGTCTTGAACGTGGCCGGCTGTGGGGCGGCACGAGGCGGCGCGGGGCGGCACGGGGCGGCAGGGGATGCAGGAGGACAGAGTCATGAGCGTCAACGGTGCGACACAATGTGACAAGCGCGTGGTGATAACAATTGAGGAGCCATAGGAAGCTGGCCGTAGGGGAAGGCAGATCCAAGGTAACTCGGCGCCAACATTTGCCAGACGCTGTGTTCGTCTATATTAAGGTGTTGGAAATCAAATCGTGAGAATTTTGGGTTAGCTAACGGAGGAAACCAGAGTAGCCGGCAAAAACCCAGGCGCGTACGGCGAGATCGCTGAAACGCCTCTCAGAAAGGCAGCACCCGAGCCGGGAGTCGAACCCAGAGACCGCTCCTGTACGCCGAGGCGTCGCAAGAGCGGTCTACACGCGGTAAGCGACAGACATCCCACGTCAAAAATGTAAAAGGACACCGCGCTCCGGCCCCCGCCCGTGCCACCCAGTGCCACATGGTCACTTGGCACCCGGGTTGCGAATGGTAACGCGTCTGCCAGTAGGGAGCAATTAACGCTATCGCGAATCCCAACCGAGTAATAATTTATGGGTAATTTTTATTAAAAAATTGGGCAAGTTTGGATCAACAAGCTGGCGCACAATGGCCTACTCGTTTCTAAATGACACGCGGGGATCTTTTAAAACCACTGCGAAGCAGGTGGCGTACGTTACGGTGAAAGCACCCGCGGTGATAACCAGGGCGGGCTGCCGGATTCCAACCACAAACTCTGCAGCAGGCGAGCGGGCGCACGAACGCTGCGACAAGCCAGCGCCCACTGTTCCGCACGCACAGAACCGGCACTGTACACTTCACGCCCTGGCCAATGTCCTCTCATTCAGACGATCTTAGCAAACATTTACCGACAATTCCATTACACAATACAATCGTGACACAATGTGGACTGACACAGTGTGAAAATGCAACCAAGGCACTGGAAGAGGGGGGGGGGGTTTCATTACGCTTTTTTTTTATAAAACGGGGCGAGGATGCAATACAGCACAATTTTGGGGCATTGCAAAAATCTAAATGCGACCGCACGTTAATACACTGTACAAAATCAGTGGGAAAATTATATTTTGTAGAGAGAGGCAGTCAGTCCATAGTAGGAGGTATAAAGGAAAGCGTCGAGCCGCTCTATGGGGGCATCAGAGGAGAATGAGTGGTCTCCCACTGAGCACAGGTCGACTGGGGGCTTCCACAGAAATCCTTGTTCGCTGGAGCGGAGAGTGGAGTGAGATGAGAGGGGAGCGGTAGGAGGGAGCGTGGAGCGGAGCAGAGTGAGATGAGAGGGGAGAGGCAGGAGAGGGGGTGGAGGGGAGCAGAGTGAGATGCAAGGGGAGAGGGAGGCATGAGCAGGTCCGTGGAGGATCGTGAAGGGGCGAATGCGATCTTGAAATTGATCTGCGATTGGATTAGGAGTCAGCGGTGGGATTGGAACATCGGGGCGATGTGGTCTCATTTACGGGGTGCGGGTGAGAGCGAAAGGAGGTGATGGTGGCGTAATGTAAGAACAAAGACATTAAGATTCAGTCAATAAACAAGCGGAGGAGAAGGGAAGGAGGGTCGTTAGGCTGGACTTGAACAGGAGAGTCTCTGTAATGCATGCAGCCAGGGGAGGGAATTACAGACAACAGAGGCAGCTGCCAACAGACGAGCAAATTACCGAGGCATTGTGCTTTCGCCGTTTCGCCGAGGCGCGAATCTGGCACGTAACGTACACACATTATTTTTTTTCCCGCTGTGTTATGCATCAGATATGTAATGCAGTGATGGTGGCGTGGTACCGGACACAATTCGCTACGAATTACAATATTTCGATACGGCACCAATTCCCTACGGGTTGGATTCCAGGCCGGGGTTGATATCAGTGGCCGGAGTGTCATTGGATACGACCCTCCTTTCACCAACCGTGCCCACGACCGGCGGATTATATTTTTAAGTCCGTAAATTATTATCATTATCATCATTGTCCCAAACCGCTTATTTCCTGTTCAGGGTTGCGGTGAGCTGCAGCCTATCCGGGAGGCAACGGGATGAAGGGTAGGGCTATACCCAAGGATGGGACGCCAGTCCATCACAGGGCACCGGGGGCAATTTAGTCCGCAGGCTAATTAACCTATGCAGCAGCACGTCGTTGGACTGTGGGAGGAAACCGAAGTGCCCGGCGAAAACCCACGCGGACACGGGGAGAACATGCAAACTCCACACAGAAATGCACCCGAGCCAGAATTCACACCCAAGACTTTCTTGCTGTGAGGCAGCTGCGCTACTCACCGCAACACCACCGTGCCACCCACTATTATATTTGTATAAATTCTACCACAAACATGATTACATCACACAGTCTATTTAAGGCAGTGCTGCGTAATGAATGAGGTTGGCTGAGCGGTTTAGCGATTAGGAGCGTGTGGTTCACAATCACAAGGTCACAGGTTCTGAAATCCTGGTGACGAGTCCATTCCGTGGTTAATAAAATGCGTACCACATTGTGGGAGTCCACACTGGTTGTTCTGTTGATAAGACTTGCCCATATCTAATGAATATGAAATTTCCACCACTGGCTCAGAGCTATAAACAGAAGACATGAGTCATTCAAAGCCTGAAGACGCCTCCAACGTGGGAGGAGAAACGTCGCGAAGGAGAGAGGGCGAGCGCTCGACACGGCTATCCCAAAAGAACAGCCATCATTAATCGAGCCGTGAAAACGTAAATCAATAGATGCGAGTCATTCGCTATGCTGGTAATGTGCAAGGAAAAATACCCGAGTTTAACTAAGTAAGAGCAAGTTATTTAGCATTAATTACGCACAACAAGTGCATGACATCCCAACCGGAATCTTACACCGGATGTATTTTCGCAACCGCAGTAACTTAACATTTAAATATTAAAGATACAAAGCACGAGCAAAATAACAGCCAAAAACGGATAAATACACGGCGTCTAACACACGCGAATACATGAATACAAAATGCGCTTGCATATTATCAATCACAAGGAGCGGAAATAATGCCCGAATAAAATGCGCCGGGTATGTATACAAATGTTGCAATTATACCCATGAATACATAACCCTTCTAACAAAGTGACAATTTATATCGCAGGGGCCACTGTAAATCTGAAAACGATGCGCATCTTTCTCTCACTTTCTCCGCTCGAGTTTTACATTTTTCTCACAGCGAACAACTGCAGCCGTATTGATTTCCCCGTGTCACCTCTACAGCCCCTGCTGTCTTTAGGCCGTCAATGGCGCCAATTCAATCAGGAGAGCGATTACAGGGCGCGAGATAAAATCCGTAACTCTCGCTTTAAATGGAGCCGACTACATACATCCACACCGCCGCATCATCATCATTTTCCCGGCGAAGTTAAACGCGCGCGCGCGTGCCTGTGTATAAAAAAAATATATATATTTCCGCAAGTGGCCCAGAGAGCTAATATTCCGCACAAAAGCCATCTTTATACCGCTCGCCCCATTTCAACTCGTTCGCTCGCTCGCTCGCCCGCTCGCCCGCTCGCCCGCTCGCCCGCCCGCCTGCCCGCCCGCCCGCCCGCTCACTCGCTCGCTCAGCAGTGAACACGCAACCTCTATCGACCACGATGAAGCCACGGGCTGCAGAGAGGGGGCCTCCGCAATCCGTAATCCGCATGCCAGAATTCCACGAATATTACAGCCCGTGAACAAAGCCCGGCTTTGTACCTTGAGGTCGGACATTTCTCGGGCAGCCTCGAGAAAAGAAGCAATTGAGAGCTTCACAAAGAAGTCGCCAAATAGGTGACCTGTGCTTTCACTTTTTTTGCATTGCTGGCGGACAGTAATGGTCTGTTGGGACAAACTGCGGAGGTCTCGGCGAGAAGCTAAACTCTCCGGCATATAAATCACAAACTGCAAAACGCGAGCCATTACGACGAAAGAAAAAGTTACTTTACTTTCGTGCTATTTGTTGAGACGTGAAATTATGCTTTGTTTTGCAAAATACCTTCTCGGTTCGTAACGGTGGGATTGTGCGAATATGTGTAGAATAAAGTATAAACCGATTTATTTATTTACTGCAGGGGGTGTGGCAGTGATGTAATATTTGGCGTGCTGGACTCGAAAACCCAGAGGTCGAGAGTTCGAGCCCGTCTTCCGGTGCGGCTGTTTAAAGAACAGAGACACTTCTAAAATCCGCATGCCTCTGTCCACCTAGCCGTATAAAAGGGGTTCACCCCAGTTAATTGACAGGTCACACGTGGTGGGGTAAAACGTGGGTATCCCTATCTCTTCTAAGGCATCTACCCAGCGTGGATGAGTAGGCCAATCCTCCTTAGAGGAGCCCTGGAGAGCTCCCTCTGGCGGAGGCCATTCTGCCAGCGGTGGCGCAAGCAAGCACTTGCACGGGCTGCGCCTCTGTCTTATATTTATTTTAAACCTGAAGCAAAGTATACATTCTCGAGATGGAAACATAATAATATTACTAAAGAAAATTTGCATAGCAACTTTCACCCAGAGGTCCAAGGCACTGCAGGAAAGAGAGGTGGGGAGGAGGCAACCACCACGGCCAGCCGGTGCC
>JAZEWU010000010.1:476637-508660 GCA_036362915.1 Geotria australis
GGAGACATGGGGGGGTGGTCATGGTTGTGGCGTCGCCAAGCCAACACACACCGGAGAGGGGCGATGCTCGGCTGCTTTCGGAGTCCTGACGAGGCTCCAGGGTGGGGGGTGCGGGTGCTCCGGGTGGCACGGGTGACATGTGGGGTCCCAGACCCTTGCCTGGGCCAGAATCCTCGAAGCTCCCCATCAACGCCTTCCTGATGATGTCCTCAAGGCCGAGGTTGTTGGTCGGATCTGGACGAGGAGGGCCAGGAGAAGGGAGGGAAGGACTTGGTCAACGACTCCTTACATCCACTTCAAAGGCTTCGACTAGACGTCAGCGCCACCCGCATGTACACACAGGAAAAACAACGTACTTCCAGCAGTCGTGCGAGACCGGACCGGTGTCACTTACACAAATTAAACCGTTTATTATAACGACTACCATGATTCTAATTACTTTCTATCGATTTTAATTGTTATTTTGCAGCCATCGATTTTCTTT
The DNA here is from genome assembly GCA_036362915.1 of Geotria australis. NCBI lineage: Eukaryota > Metazoa > Chordata > Hyperoartia > Petromyzontiformes > Geotriidae > Geotria > Geotria australis. Next base: position 477,122 of record JAZEWU010000010.1, read on the forward strand.
TCTGGGGGCTAGTTTTCGCTCTCGCTCTCTCGCTCAGATATTATTTTTGGTAGCAAAGATATTTTCAAGGGTAGCAAAAAGATTTCGCGGACATTTCAAGTTTAAAGTGGGTATTGATTTTGTAAATTTCGAGTTATGTTTAGGAGTCGTGAGAAAAAATCCGGGGAATCAATGGGGATGAAATTTTAGCGGCGCGCCGGCTTTTACTTGTGCGGCAAAAAGTTAAACACGCGGCGTGCGTGCAGGGAAATGGATCGGGCATCGCGAGGCGTCTGCACGGCTTGATTACACCGATATTAAATACAGCGCGACTATTGACTGCCGGGGAAGGCAACGCTTCGCTTGTCAAGAGGCAGGGGGATACGGCGGTGCAAAATTACACAGAGGCAGGCATGGTCGGTCGCAGAGCCACAAAATCAATATGCCGCAGATTCACGGGAGATTTAATTTTCTTTTTGTAAACAGAATATAGAACACACGGTGGGGAGGATGACAAAAGAAAGTTATGATGTACGATAGGTAGAGCTGTACCTGAAACTGGGGTTGCGGGCATCTGAAATATTTCTGTTCCGGGCTGTCCTGCTCCAAAAAACACACGCAGCGGCGGCAGCAGCAGCAACACACGGCGTGATCACGTTTTCTCGCGACAATGAACACAATAAACGCGTGTGTAATGTACACCGAGTGTGGTGGGGTTGGTAATAAGCATACGTCTGCGGTGACAGGCTGTGTATTTTACTTCGAGACGTTTATACTACGGCAGGATCGCAGCTGTCAGAGCAGACGCGCGCACAAAGGAACCCATCGCTCGATGCGCCGTTTACCGTACGGCGGGCGGCGTGGTGAGGGGCAGCCAGTGACACGAGCAGCTCCCACGGACACAGTGTTTACACGGCGGAAAAAAATATATCCAGCCGCTTGCGAAACAACGGGAGTGGGTCAGAGTGACCGATGATGGGGGGGTTTCTCAAAAACCAGACAACGGAGGTAATGTGTAGGGATTTAACGGATTAATGATGTGTTGAATGTCAACATCAATCTATACACGATGCACGGTTGGTGGGTTAAGCTCCACATGTCTGTAACAATAGTTAAAATGCTTGAACGTTTTTTAAAAGCGTCACATGTTGATACAACTTCTTCACTGACTATGAGCGTTTCGCTTTTCATTCTCAGAGCTGCCGTTTTAGTCAATTTAAAGTTGGCTTTTGCACAATCATCGGTGATGGGACTCACAACGAAACTCGCTGAATTTGCAAAACTGCTTTAAAAATGAATGTACTGATGTAGGTTTTGATGGCACGATGTATGCAAATTGTTCAAATAATTAATTTTTGTATCGCCCAGTTGCCGTTCAGTGAAACAGACTGTTTAAGAGGTGAGGAAAACCACAGACAAGCGGGAAAGAAGGCAGCCAAAACAGCGCCAACAATCGCCCAAGCTCTGTGATCGTCTAAAATCACGTCGGCGGTGGCGTGCGACCCTTACCGACATCACGCGTCGACGTGGACTTGAGGTAGATCTCCTGCTTCTTCGACTTCACCATGGCCGAGGTGTTCTCGGTCAGCTTGCTGAAGAAGGCCGGAGAGTAGGCCAGGCCTCGGGGGTCGGGCCTGCTCACTCGACACGCAGACAGAGCCGCGCGTTGTGACCGAGCCCCGATCAAAACCACGGCAGCAGCAACAAACGACCATCGTCAACCGCCGGCCGCGATCGATCCACCGCTGGATGAAGGCCTTCCTTCCAAGTGGAGCGCTGTCACCGTATCACATGGCACGGTAAAGCTAACCGCTACTCCCCACACGTGCACCAGAGATAAAGATCCCCAGATAACCTTAACAAGTGTCTCCTCGCACCTCTGTTCAGGCATCGGCTCCTTGTGCGCGGCGGCGGCGGAGGCGGCGCCAGCGGTGGGCTTGTCGTGCTGCTCCGAGCCGCTGCTGGCGCTCGTGGGCGGGGACGCTGGCTCGAGGCCGCCCTCCGAGCCCGACGGGGAGTCCTGGCTCTCGTCCGGGGACTTCCTCATCCTGCGTGGCGGAGGAGAAGGGCGACGATCAACCGTGGCCGAAGGTGCTCCGAAAGCGCTCATCCCACAACTCTCGTGGAAAGCAGCGGTGCATCGCCGAGCAAAGACGAGTTTAGAAATCCGCTTGCCGTGCGGCCATATCTCACGGCCACTTAACAGGCGCTAACGGGGCTTCGGAGCGTCACCGACCGGAGCGATTCTCCAAAGCGTCGGATCACGAGCGCGTGACGCACCGCGCCAACGCGCCACCGTGCGGCGAGAAGTAAATCGCGGTCGTACCGGGAGGTTGGTTTGGGCGACGAGTCGTCGGCGAGCTTGGGCACGGCCCGCAGGGGCAGCGACGAGGGCAGCTGCTCCGCCGTCAACTCCGGCGGGCTGGGCTCGCCGGCCCGGGGTTTGGGGGGCGGCACCGCCAGCGAATCGTGGCCCCTGGCGAGCGGGGGTGGCCCCCCCCCGGCGGCGCCGCCGCCGCCGGCGCCGGCGCCGTGGGCTTCCGGGGGCGACTGGCGAGGGCTGCGCTGAGACGCGTGCAGAGGGTAGGGCCCCATGTTCCGGGTGTAGTCCAGCGTGATGATCTCCTGCTCAGAGGGGACACGCGGACAGCGGCCGCCATCAGCCACGTCGTACCGCACCGAGCGCGTCGCTACTTCGGCGGCACGTTTCAAACACCTCGTCGTTTTGTGACATCGCCACGTCAACCAACTTATCGCTCTCGTTATTAGCATTGGCTTCATGGCGGCCTGTGGCTTGCCTAGCCCAGACCTGTGCTGACCGTTTAAACGGCGATCCAATCAGTTCCGAGCTGAGAGAACAGCCTAGAGCTGATTGGCGAGATCCCCTGCAGAGTTGGTACATGACTCGACCAGCCAATTTAGAACAATATGGAATCACACCCCTACTCTTGTATTATATATAGATTGACTTAAAAGTAGAATTACTATTTTACAATTATTTACAGCTGTTTATAGACTTGCTGCTGGATTCCCTCCTACACCGTATCGGTCCTGGGGGTGGTTTCACCGTACATCACCACGCTAGGCAGCCTGGTTTGGTGTAAACAGGGGTGCTCCAGGACCCGTTCAGATATCATTGGCCACTGACGGTAGCGCTGGGCCAAGCATCGAACTCGGGGTCGCCAGGTTCATAGTTCAGTGAGATACCCGTCATGCTACGGCTCCAGCCTGACACTGCCTTACAAGTGGAGGGTATTAAATAGACTGCAATACCTAAAACGGAAATACGATTTGCAATGGAAATGCGATGCAAACCCGAATAAAATCTCACCACGTTCGTCAGTCACAATGACATGACAGAATAATATAGTTCACTACGTATGTATATATTTGTTCTACCAAGTTGTTAGGTTGTCTGACGATGAAGGTGGTGAGTTGTGTTGATTTGTTTGGGCTCCACCACAAATGCAGCCCAGTAATGTGTTTTTTTTAATCTAATGGCGTTGTCAGCTGTTTCTAATCCCCAAAGGTAATTGCCTAATGTATAACGTGCTCTCTTTGGCATTGGTGTTGTGAAGTGTTTAATGTTCAATAACCACCTCGACGCGGGTAACATTTTCGAACAAAAAAATCAATCAATCTGCTTCCACGCGCCTTTATTAGAAACACCCTGCAATGAGCATAATTTAGAAGTGACATTTTTAGAGGTCGATACGGCTCATATTTCAATCGATGGAAATGTTTTTCGCTTCATTGAAAATTCATCAAAATAGAGAACAGCATTTTGTGACAAAAACGTTTCCATGCTAGACTTAACTTTGACGGTAAAAACACACAAAAAATATGATGGATGGAACGACTACAAGTGGAAAAGGAGAGACGGTATTTTATCCTTGAATTCATCTGTGTCTAACCTCTACCCTCTACTTTTTCACCGCCTGCCTCCCATGTTGCCAGCCACTCCAGCAATGAAAGCTTTCTATCAAAGCTCCCAGTCAAACCTTCGCTTCGTCAAATGTTGCTCTCTCTCCACTGCTGCCTGGTTGAAAACAGCACCTCCCCATGACTGACTGTAATGCCTCCATTCCTGCAATCAGCTCCAAATTTAACACATCCTTACTCCGTACAGAAAGCATCATCTCCCCACACCCCTCTCCTCAATTATTCACTGCCTGGAAAAGAAAATCCGTCGCCTTCCGCACGATCCCGAAACAACCGACTCCTTCCTTCCCTGCGTCCTTCCGTCTTGAGAGCCAGTTGGGTTTTGGTGACTTCCCAAACCAAATTATAACTGTACTGCTCTCCGTTGTTTTTGGGTAGTCTTCTTCTAGGTACCATATCCTTCCTACAGGATGTTGGTGACAATGGTCTTTCACAAATCTCTGCTCTTTGATGTTCTAAGAATATCCACTGTTGACATGCTCAGTACGTGGAGCAAAATATCGACACCGTGCTGAACAACACGTGAGACGACCCAGGCGGCCTGGCACGGAGCTGACTACACCACCCCCGTCGCTCCCACAGGTGCTACGAGCTAGCGGCACCTACTCCCCTGACAGCCTGTTACTACTATGGGGGGGGGGGGATCAGCTGTGTGCATGCGTGCATGTGTTTAGCGCTTGCTGTCGCGCGTGTACGTACGTCGATGTGGTCGGCCAGGGTGATGACGCGATGCGTCGACGAGTGGGGCTTGCTCGCGTTGGCGCTGGGGAGGCTCTCGGGTTGCGACGCCGGCTCCCTCCGCTCCTCCGCCGCGAACTGGCTCTTCTCGGCTGAGCCGCAAACACGCGAACGCAGGAACCACGCCCGGCCAACGATCGTGAGTCGTTTTCGATACAGCCGCGATTCTTTACGACCGCTTACTCTGCGGTACGCAGGGGTGTAACCATCGTGTTTGTTCGCAATATTTTTTCTCGCTCTCCCCTTCCCAGTCGTGAACCCTCAGGCTCGGGGCCTCAGACACCAACGCCAGACTCTGGAATCGATGCGGCGAGCGCCTACCCTGAGCGGCAGCGTGCGTCTTGCGTCCGCCCGCCTTGTCGTGAGCTTGCGAGGGAGACGCGCCCGGGCTGTTGGTCATACTGCGCTCCGATCCGCTCGACGGCGCCGACTCTGCATCCGGCGGCGGAAGAATAAATACTATTCATAACACGCACATCTTCAGTCATTCGAAGAGAGGTGCGAGGAAACCGCAGAGACGAAGGGCAATCAGCCACACGGTTAGCCGGCGCCCACCCGCCAGACACCGTGTCCTATATATTACGATATCAGACAATTAATTAATGAGTGTTGTTTTAGTCGTGAGAGGAAACTGTAGAACCCAGAGGAAACCCAAGTAGAACAGGGAGAGAACACACAAACTCTACACAGAAGAGCGTCCGAGGTGGAAATTCAACCACTGAGGGCAGGCCTTTCTGTGAGGAGCAGATGGTACCACTGCGCAACCATGTCGCCCAGAAAATATTGCCAGTCAGAAACGATTTCAACACGAGCATTGGAGGCTATTGGCGCTCGTTTCCCAATTTGCAGGCCTGAGGCAGTGGTGGAAACTCCACGTTCCCATGGCAAGGGGTGAGGAGCCTCTCGATAAGACAACCACCGTTGATTTCCACACAAAATGTTTCCATTTTATCGAGCAAGTAGAGATGATGGGCCGAATCCAACTCCAAACCTGGATTCAAATTGGCAACCCTCCAGGCATACGAGGGGGGTGACGCCCAGAGCCATGTGCCGACGGGTTCACCAACCTATTTGCTGTACTGCCACCTCCTGGCCACATCTCAGTCCAGCAGGATTGTGAGTTTCACAAAATTCTACGAGATGTGGGAGGAAGCCGGAGTACCCGGAGAAAACAAAGGCCTATAAAGACAGGTTCACATCCCACTTGGTGTCTAGCCACCTCCGGGATACCCAGCATCCCGGGGGGGGGAGGGAGGGGGTTTGGGAGTTTCACAAATCTCTGCGTGACCCAGTAACCCCTTGCATGCAAAGTGCTGAATCACAGCTGTGTGGCCATGCCTCCACACACGTCCATGACGGACGCACAAAGCCAACAGTTTAATTTGGTGACATGACCTTCAACACAGGGTGGCATCTCAGCCCAACATAAAAAAACACACAAACATTTAAGCCAGACGCGGCCTTCCTTCTCCCGTCTCGGGATGAAAGAAAAGTTTACGTAAAGGTCTCACGATTGTATAAAACTCCGACAAAACCCGCCACGGCCAAATGCTGCCAAACAAGGTGCCTGTCAGCAGAGTTTCCACCCTTTCCAAAGGTTTGCAGACACGGGGCTCGATAGCGTCGCTATTTCACCGACAGCCCAATTCTTCACAAATGTCGTTCGATCAATGTCGTTAAATGGGCAACGACCGACCTTCGAGGCCGGGGTGTGACGGTGGAGGAGGGGGGCGTGGTGGTGGGGGGCGGGGGGGTATCATTAATTTACGTCTGCGAAAACAAATTATGGCGTTGCTTATAAAGTTGCGGGTTCAGTGGAGTTATAGATGCGTAAAATGTCAAAAGAAAATAACAATAAATAACTGTTTACAGTAGCCGAAAAAAAACCATGATCTTAACGTGTTTGATAATGATATTAAAGGTTTGTCATTTTGAGCAATTGCCCGTCTTTCTTTGGTAAGACGGAAAGTTGTACAACACGTCAGGCAACATCACGAAAGCCACTAGCTCATAGTACCAATATCTTTCTTTCGTCTTGAAAATCTAATTACAAACCCTGTTGTTACCTTTAATGAACATGGTGTTTGAGAATGTACAACCTCATGGCCAGATTGAATCCTTACACAATATCAAGAACATCTGTTGATTGAGGAGAGTCCTGGAATATGCGGCAACTCGTAAAGGTTATTTGTTCAAAGGGAATGGTTTTGTTAACATTCGGCATATTACCCGGATAAACCGAGTCAATTATCACGCTCCCTGCATAATAAGACGATACAATAAACGGCATCGTTATTGGTGGGTCACGTTATCCAATCAAGCCGGCGAGTGTCATATTTAAACAAAAAATCGTCTCGGCGAGTTATCAGCTTTTTTCAGGACAACCCCCCCCCCCCCCGTTCTCCGCCAAGCAACGCGCGAGCGGCTCCGCAACCCCGGCAAACGGGGGAGCCGCACTGAGCCGGCCTTCACCGGTGCTCGTGGAGTCGAGGTTCAGGGGGCTGCTGCCCTCCTGCCGGTCCTTGTCGCCCGAGATCTGGTGCGTGATGATGGCGTGGATGAAGTTGGCGGCCGTCATCGTCGCCCGTCCCCGCGTCTTCAGCTCCCGGCTCAGCAGGAACAGCGGGTTCTCGGGCGCCTCGTCTCTCTCCGCCGTCGCCGCGGCGGCCGCCGCCACCACGGCCGCCGTCACCGCCTGATGGTTTGCGGGCTTTGGCGCGTCGCTGCCCGCACCGCCGCCGCCACCGCCGCTACCGGCCGCTTTGAAGTGCGGCGGGCTTGCCGAAACGACGGGCTGCGCGCTCGGCACCAGCTGCGGTGGCACCGCCGCCTGGTTCAACGGCGGGAAGTGCTGCGGCCCGCTCGTGCCGTACTGGTGCGGCGGAACGTTCGCGAGCTGCGGCTGCTTGGGAGCGTGCGACTGGTGCTGGTGGTGCTGCTGCTGATGGTGCTGGTGGTGCTGCTGCTGCTGGTGGTGCTGCTGCTGCACGGCCAACTTTGCCGCCGGCGAGCTGATGATCGACCGCGATTTCTGATCGGAGTACGCCAGGCCGGCGTCGGCTTGCCTCGCGCCCTCCGCGTGCTTCGTCAGGTCTATGCTCGCCTGCTGCTGCTGCTGGTGATGTTGTTGCTGCTGGTGCTGCTGCTGGTGATGCTGCTGCTGCTGCTGCTGCTTTGCGTAAAGGCCCGGGTCTCGCCTGGCCTCGTCGGTCCTGCGCTCACGATGCCGGTGCACGTCGTGCGGGGGCCTGAAGCCCATCCCGTCCACATCCGGCTGCCGAGGAGCGAAGCCGGCCGTGTGTTTGTGCGCCGCGGGATCGGCCGCCCCGCCGCCGCCGCCGCCGCCGCCGCCGCCCATGATGTCGCCGTGCCGCTGCGTGCTGGAGGCCACGGGGTAATTGGCGTAGCTCCCGGCGGAGGTCGACGGTGACCTGAGGAGAGATGACACCGGCCGCGTGGCCAGTCAGAGTGGCAGAGGTCTCCGGATTAACTCAGCACCTACCCATGGTACATAGCTCTTCCCACCTTTGGTTTAGTGCATACCGCTTTGCAACTCGCCCAGATCCCGCGCGCGCCATTCGCCACTAAGTGGCGGTGACGTCACCACGGCGCCTGTGCCAGGTCAATCGCTACACCAGCACTCCACACACAGACGCGCACACAAGCCACGCACCTCTGGCGCGAGTACGCGGAGGCGAGGTGCGTCTCGGCGAGCGTGATGACGCTCTTGCCGCCCTGGCCGTGCGCCGAGGGCGACTGGATCACGTTGCCCCTCTGCCGCGGGGACTGGGGTGGCGATGTCGACGTCCGCATCGACGGCTGCACGCCGCCGATCGGCCGCGCCGCCTCCGAGGCTGCCGCCGGCAACACACAGACAGACGGACGCGCGTACGGTTAGAGCGGGGGTCCGAGAATCCACCGCATCTGGGATGGCTGCCCGAGGAGGAACCTGAAGAAACCTGGAGGAGTGCCTGAAAAAGGTTGCGCAAGTTTAGAGTGGGGGTCCTCTAATCGACTGGCTTTGGGACGGCTGCCCGAGGAGAACCTGGAGGAGTGCCTGCAATAGGCCACAGGTTTAGAGTGGGGGCCCTCAAATCGACTGGGTTTGGGATGGCTGCAAACGTTTTATTTTTGCAAAATCTTATGGAATAATAATATTTTTACTTCACAATGGCCATAATTTTCACTCACTCTCAGAGAATATGATTTAGAGGCGCTGGAAACCACAAGGCAAGCGGGAAGGCAGCCAAAACGGGCTCCAACAATTGGCCAGGCACTGCAGTCTTTTTACGTGGATTACGCAGATGCTGACATTCAACGGAGAAAAAACACAAACAGCGGCGTGGCATGACCTGACCGTGATTAACCGCCAGGTGCGGTGAATTTGCAACCACCTGCCTGTGCCAGACCTGGTTCATGACAGAGCGCTGTGGGGTAACGAAAGGTTACACGTAAAACTCGCCACACAAGATGACGCACAAATCTATTTATCACACAAAAAAGGGGCTGAGCATCACTTCCAAAAAAAACTATGCATGGGTGTCAAAAGGCTTAAAGAGGAGGATTGAACGCTGCACTACTGGGGTACACGGTCAGGTCAAGCGCGTATCACGTAACACAACCTATAAAAGTAAATCCCGTGACATAAATATTCAGAGCTAAATATTTGCACACATCGTACACAGAGCTCGTATCGTATTGAGAAAGTGCGCACGTTGTGACGAAGGCTCTGTATTCACAATTCAAAGCGGAGCTGTGGGGTTTTTTTTTCTAATTTTATTTTATTCTTGGCTCCGTTTTTTTAAATAAACAAAAGAGCGCCGGGGCTGTTGTTGCCAGGTCGGATTCCGCGCGCGAGCGTTCGCGCTTGCGTGTGTGTGTGTGTGTGTGCGCGTACCCTGTTGTTTGCGAGACGGGGAGCGCTCCTGGACTGGCTGAGCTCTGCTTTCTCTCTCCCTGTCTCGCTCCCTCTCCTTCTCCCTCTCGTCGCCCCGGGGTGAAGGCTGGACCATGTGAGGCAATGAGCCTGCAGTAGGAGGGAGGGGGGGGTGCGGTTAGAGACCATAGCAACGGCGACACAAAACAATAACACATGAGCGATTTGCCGAGGGCGCCGCTGCCAACGGCCGTGCTCAGGGAGGATAAACACGCACTCAAACTTGGACGACACAACGCGCTTCGACCTCGGTCTTCCCACTCCGACAAGCGGGGAGGTGGGTTATTTGTTTGTGTAGGGCCAGGAAGTCAAGTGGCTAGTCCCAAACAAGCCCAAGTTGATTTAAGTGTCAAAAAGGAGGGCACTTCCCTGCACGCGAATCTATGAGCGGCAACGACGCTTTACGTAGAAAGGACGTTTAAATGTTGCGTTTTTATTTTGGGAGTCTCCTGAGAATATCAGAGAAATGTTACTCCCTGTGTCAGTAAAGTGTCCCATCGACAACATTTAGTTTTCAAAGGTACAAACAATACGTTTGTATGACAGCAACAAAAATGTTGAAAAAGAAGACAACAGAAAGGATTTCACAACAAATTCCATGACATCATTTTAGGCGGCTTTGTCGCTAGGCGAGGCTACAATGCAATACTGTTTTTGCTGCAATGGCTCTGAAATTCTTTTCAACGTGACAACTTGCCACTGACGGTAGAGATGGAATTAAATTAGGATTAACGAGGCCAAAAAATTCACAACACATGTCTGGGGTGGCCTTGAAGATTTGACAAGCCACTTAAAATATGTTTTGAATTACCCTCATAGGCCTTAGTGAAACACATCAGAATCCACTTTTAATCGTTTTTAGTCTATCATCTCCCCACAGCTGGCTGCACAACCAACCGAACAGTTCACCGTTCCCTATTCCTATCGCCACTACACTTCCGAACTCTCAACAAAAGTCTTTATTTTGTAGACAACGAGACTTCGCGGGTCATCATGTTTTTCCAGGACACCCCATTCATTTCTCAAGGGATTAACACATAAATCAGCGGGTCCACTGCCACGGCACTTTCAACAATAATAATACACCACCTACAACGAGAACAATTCAAAGGCGCGAGGAAGCACAGATAAGCGAGGAGAGGGCAAATGCAGCCACGTGGGTGAGCCACCGCCAACATTTTCCCGACACTGCATCCTCTATATATGAAGATGTCATCGGCCAAAAATAGTGAGTGTTTTTTTAGCTACAGGAGGAAACCGGAGAACTCGTCAAAAACCCACACGGACACGGAGAGAACACACAAACTCCACACAGAAAGGCGCGAGCTGGCAATCGAACTCGGTGGTGTTGCCGGCGCACCACCCCCTACCGTCCAATCGACCTCCTCCTCCTCACCTTGCGTGGCAGAGACGGCGGCAGCGTAGGCGCGCGAGTCGAAGGGCAGCGGCCCGCCGGGGATGTAGGCGAGGCGCTCGAGGCCCGAGGCCCCAGCGGCCGCGGCCGCCCCCAGCGTCCCCACCAACATGGGGTGCGCCGGGATCTGCGACAGGTCGATGATGCCTGCTGCACAAACACACCGGTGGCGGCAGACGGTGAGAATTTATGCACAGAAAGGGGTAGGTAGCAATTCCCCGATTTTTCGCCGAATGCATCGGCACAGGTTCACGGGTCGGGGTCTCGACGCAAGTTTTCACGGCTCAATGTGTGGCGAGAATTTCTCTCAAGAACCGCTGTTTCGGGATATCCGCGGCGAGCGTTTTTCCAGTCTCCTTCGTGACGTTTTGCGTCTAACGTCGGAGGCATATACAGTATCCGAGTCTAACGAGTCTGCAGATGCCTCCGACGTGGGAGGTGAAACGTTGCAAAGGAGCAGCTCTTTAGAACAATCCTAATACGTCGAGCCGTGAAACCACTACACAAATAGATTTTTGGGCGTTACAAAAAAAATTAAGGATGAAGAGGCCGATGATACCGAATGAACCTGAACGCGCGGACCATACCCCTCATGAAGGGCGAGAAGTGCGGTGGCAGCGTCTGGTCGCGCTGCGTCATGCCGCGCGGCAAGCCCATCTGCTGCGACGTGATGTAGTCGTTGAGAATGGTCTGCCGCGTGTTGTCCAGCGCCGGGTTCTCCGGGTAGCCGGGCAGGTGGAAGAACGGGTACGACGAGTACCCGGGAACGGGGGCCATGTGCCGCGGCAGGAAGTATGCGCCCTGCATTTGGCGGTGAAGGTAGTACGCTGCTGTGGTGTCCGTGCGGGGGAAAAGACGAGGAAAACAACCGTGAGACATTAAGCAGCGCACGCTTAGATTTGGTTTTTTTTGTATACGTCTTACGTACAGGCCAGTTAACGTCCTCGCGTGCCCGGATGAGATGCGAAGCGCATCTGATCTTCACGTGTCCGGTGACGTTTGTTCTTTGCGTGGAGTCAGGAGAAGAGCCCCTGTGAGCGTTTAAATGCACACTAACGAAGCCATTCGCACTAATCCCGCCCTTTGAGGTTTGTAAAAAAGATCCTTTACTGTGCGAGTCGGTGTGACAAAACGTAACTGAAGAAGAGAAAACGGATTTCACCGTGTAAGATACGTTTAGCCAGGCTAAGCCTCCAGGGCCTCTCCGACACAGGCAAGAGTGGTCCAGTAATGCCCATGCAGTCGCATGGGCATTGATTGATGTTGCACTAGAGCACTACTAATTGCCACTTTCAAGTATTTTTGGGGATTAACAAAGTCTCAAACTATCACGCATCCAAGGACTCAGAACCTTGGCACTAGGTATGTTCAGTATTTGATAAAATTGTCACAAGTCCATTCATTAATAGATTTTGTTTTCCCATTGTGGTGAGTGTGAAATCCTTAGTGGCTCTAGGTTTATTTACTACAAATGACATACAACATATTTTAATTAAAAATAAGCCCACGGTCTTCCCTGGCTACCCTACAAGGCTTTGCTGACGGCAGGCAGCACACCTTCCAGGTTAAACTAAACACTTTGTTGCCCTCGATTTTTTTACTATTTCCTGCACAAGGGAAATGTGCGGTTGAATCATCTCTTAAAAACAAAAGTGCTCTCTGCCATGCACACACTCATACAGTCCATCACAGTCACACACACACACATGCACTCATACACAGTCAGTCAATCGCTCGCACACTCGTCGACACTCGGTTTTTCAAGCGACACCCTTCGTTCCACGTACTGGGGTCGATGAGCAGCCCACTGTGCAGGGCCTGCTCCAGGCTCAGGGACAGGCCACCACGGTGAAGCTCCGGGGTGGGGCCTCGGATCACGGGGTACTCGTACGGGTTCTGCGCCACCGACTGCCTCTCCGGGGTCGGCGTTTGGGATTTCTCGCGCGGCGTCGAGTTCGGCTTTCTCTCGTGCGGCGAGGGACGGCCTGCCGACTGCCCGCCTGCAAGAGAAAGACAGCGGCGACACCGGCGCCCGTTCAGTGCGACCGCCAAAACCGTCACCATCGCGTTGAGCGACAAAAACCCCGAGCGACGCGAACGCACGATTGACGGGCGCCTCCGTTTACCTTCCGAGTGTTTAGCGGACGAGGAGTCGCGAACAATCACCGGCGAGCCTCTCGAAATGGACCCGGGGTAGCCCATAGCCGCCCTCGCGGACGCCTGCACGTTCTCCGAGTGAGAGCCGCCGGGGCTGGCGTGAGCGATGGACCCCGGGTAGCCCGCGGGCGTCCTCCCTGACGCCTGCGCGCCGCTCTCGGCGTGCGCTCCGCCGCCGCCGCCGCCACCGCCGCCGCCGGGGCTCGTGTGGGAAATGGACCCCGGGTAGCCGCCCACGGGCGTCCGGCGAGACGACTGCGGGCCTGCGTCGGCAGGGCGGTGTCGGCTCAGGTCGTACGGCCTGCGGTTGTCGTCCTGCCGGCGCGAGTCGGGCTGCTCGCGGTGTCTGTCGGAGCGCGCGTCCGCGGCCGGGTCCGCCCGGGCCCCCCGCGCCGGGCTGGCGATGAGCGAGCGGACGTCGTGCCTCAGCTCGCTCCCGTCCATTCTCATCGGCGTGCCCTGCGACGCGACGGACGGACGATTGTTCGTTTACGCGGTGCAATAGAGTGACGGCAAAAATTAACCATCTTTACCGGTCAACGCCAAGCATTTACTTAAACGCGAACACTAACTTGCCTCCGGGAAACACAGAGACGCAGGCACACACGGACCTGCAAGTTGGAGCCGTCGTAGTGCTGTCTCCGCACGTGGCTCTCGTGCAGGGCCCTCACCGCCTCCTGGTTCCGCTCCCTTGAACCGGGCACCTCCATGGACGCCCACTGGGTCCTCACATCCACCGGCCGTCCCTCCCTTGCGTATTCCTCTTGGGCGTCCATTACACTCCGCGGGGTGCCTGCCCAAACGCGCAGTATTGTGGTTATGACGACCACTGCGTGAAATGTAATGATCGCCGTGATTTTGCACACGCGTGGTGCCGTTTTTAAGCTGGTAAGGCGAGTTCCAATTCCGGTCCGCAGCTAACACCTGTGGCGAGAGGTATCTGAACGGGTCGTGGTTGTCCCACTTCACGAACCCTTAGGATCAAGGTCCCTGCACAATTTAATGCAATAAGTTCGTTGTATTACCTTGTGAATTTATATATTGTTTGCGTTGGTCAGTTTGAACGTTTGCCGTATCACAGGAATCACACACCCAGAGCATGCAAGCTCACTAGGTATGTTCTGCTGTGAGAATACACATCTAAAATAACACCTAATCCACGTGGTGAAGTATAGTCAAACATCCTCTATGGCTGACACGGCACTGGGAAGCCTTCATCCAGCAGTGGATAACGGCAAAAATATAAATGATCATTCCTCAAAGTTACAAGCGACCCCGCGTCTTTTGGTGATGTGACGCGACTATCTGAAGTTGATTAATTTTGTTGTGGGAAACCCGGCGCACGCGCTGCTTGTAAAATGAACGCGTGAGTGATGACGGATTCGTCTGCAAGCCAGGCCTGCAACAGGTTCGCAACACGCCCGCTACCTTGAATGATGGATCCGTGTGCGGTCGGTCGGTCCTTGGCAGGACGCAGGCCGCTGTCATCCTTCATCGCGGCGCGACCTACCAAACCTGCGGGCCGCAGCAACGACAAGACAAAGACACGCACGAAAGTGTTCGTCACCACGGCACGGCATAATTTTTGCATCGGACATTTACGTGCGGAGCGCGTACCGTATTTGTTACGCGCAAAGCGTGTGACGCATTCAGTCGCCCGTGCCGCCATAAAAGGACGTCAAGAACACAATTGGTTTCACTAAAAAAAATCACGTACGCATTACCGTGTTTATTATGTGACGCACAACGGTTGACGCTAACTCGTACACTTACAGTCACCCTTAACAGATCCTCGCTAACAGACAGACGCCCCAACATTAGCCCTTGCGTGACCGCTTAACCCCAAGATACGAACCTGTTGGCTCCACTTGAGAATGCGCCGATGCCTAATCTAGTGGGGCAAGAGTCACGCGTCTCGGTCCATGAACCCTGTCACTTCATCGGTGTGTCGTAAAAATAAAACTGCCATGCGACATTAATTTGACCCGACAGACTGACCTTCGTACTGACTGGCAGCTGACGAACGACCCTCCATCATGTCGTAGGAGCGCTTGGCTCCGGAGGCCCCCTCCAGGTAGGCCGAGGGCTGTTTGGACGCCTCGGGAGCCTTCTGCACGACACCTGTGGAGCACAGAACGCGGGCGCCCACGGATCAGCGTAACAGCTTTGGCTCCCCCTCGTGAGCGACAGTAGTAGCAGAAATAATAATAATGAAATAACGACACTCTTCGACAGGAGAGAGTGTCAAATGCAAAAATGACATCTCGAGAGAACACGCGATTATACGGAGCACTCTGTATGTCGTTTCACACTAATTAACATGCCCTGACTACATTACTACACCTCTAAAGACCAAGCAAGACATAGCAGAGTGTAAAATGTGGACGATTTTCTTTCGTGAATGGCCTAAATGTGACTGCATTTCAAGAATCTGTGTGAGCAGAGAGAGGAGGGGGGTGGTGAAATATTCATATTCATCCAGGGATTTTGGAGGAGGATGTTTTTTATGCGAGTTGGCAAAGAGAGACAGAGAACGTTAGATAAGATATTAAAGTTTAAGGGCAAATGTAGAAACCTCAAAATTAGAAACACAGTTGAGTCATAGGCTGAAGTTGAACGTGTATTGATCTCTGTTTTCATGCCTAGATGTATGAAAATTCCTCTTCAAGATCTGTGGGCAGCATATTTCTCCTCTCCTTCGTGATATTTTGCCTCCCACGCTGGAGCCTGAAGCTGCCTCTAACGCGGGAGGCATTGGAGGCATCACTGAAAATATTTAAATTGCTGCTGTCCTTTCCAATGGCAAATTAAGAAGACGGTTAATTTTAAATAGGGCAATTCTAATGGGTGCACAATAACAAAAAACTATTTTAACTTTGCAGACTTGTACCTAGGTTGTGTATCTCCACGTTGTCAGATATACGAGGCTTCGTTAAGGAGAAAAAAAAGACTTATTAACGCACTGTCTAGACGACGTCGGCAAAGTGACATAACAACGCTCTTGACTTATAATCTTCGAGTCGAATTTCGAACGGACGAAGCTCGAGTCGTGTGTGAGACCGCCCGAGACACCCAGTGGCCCCGTGCAGTAGCTGAAAGACGACAAGAGCTCATCTTCCTTTCACGTGGCTCACCGGAATAGATGACATCGTCGTCACCGCGCGAATTGGGATGGTGAATCCTGTAGAGGGCGTCTGCAGGGATGCCCTGTTGAAACAGCAGCAGCACATCATCACATCATCATGACCTCATCAGTCTAACCGAGTTGGGTGGTGAGAGGCGATGATGACGTGATGGGGGAAAGAGCATCTACCTGAGTTATGGATCCTCTGTAGTTCGAGTCTGCGATGACCTTTGGTCCGGACGTTCCTTTCGAGATACTCCTGTCTGGGGTCGCTGTAACACGAATAAAACGACGTGTGCTTGTCATGCGCGGCACCGACTCGCTCTTTATCAGTGTCTCACTAAACCCAGTCATCGCGACACCCAACCCCACCTCCCCCGGCCCCCTGTACAACTGTTCGCGATTACCAACCGATCCTCAATTACCAAGCGATCCGCGATTACCAACCATCGTGACCGTATAGTGCATGCCGCCTTCATTTGCATACCAATATAAAATACTGGCGATGACTAAACGGCGGCGGCGGGCTGGCGGAAACGTGCCGGTTACGAGGAGTGCAATAAAGAACCATCCCTCTATACCTCAACCTCAACCATCCCTCTATACCTCAACTGCTCTGTGGAATGTGTGGAATCATTAACCTCACAACACACACACATTCGGTAAAGGTGTTTCACTGTCTTCGTGGGCGGCAAGCAGGCTGGCCAGGTGGTAACAGTTGGTAACCCTTGTGCCTCAAAGCAACAAGGACCTTTTGTTCGAGGAGACCGGTGAGACAGAACATGCAAACTCCACACACAAAGGCATCCGAGTCAAGAATCGATGCAGTACCTTCTTGCTTTGGGGCAGCATCGCTAACCCGCTACACCGCCATACCGCCCACGTTGTTGTTATGACAATGATTGTTATTATCATTCAGCTGCTGACAGCACGGGGTTTAAACCGGGGGGGTTCGGGAGGACACCGCCACTCAGCTCTCACCGTGCTTGACCGGCTCGGGGTGTCGCGGTAACCCCATGGAGATGGAGCCCTTGGGGCTAGGACCCCCGGGACCTCCACCAAGGTACGGCGCCACCAGCCCGGAACCCGGTGGAGGGTAGTTCACTGGCGTGCCCTGGGTTACGGCAGAAACACACAATAAGATCTCCCGCATGGCCTTAACAGACTGTTGGGGCAAGTGCTGTTAGCGAGTAGCAGCTATGAAGGCCGGCACGAGCCTCTCATCTCCACAGTAGGGGGCAGCACTTGGCCGCGCACCCCACTTTCGAGAATTGTATTTATTCTGATAGTTTAGCCGAATTAAGTGCAAAAGAAAAAAATATCAAATGGTGACCAGCCCGAGACCATTAACTCATCCGCACGAACCATAAAGAAGCAATGCTCACATTAACAAGCATGCCCAAGAAAGAAAACGATCAAGCGCCGGCTGGAAGTATTCACAGACAACAAAATGTAATCCGCTGAACTGGCACGCATATCCACTCGGGTGATAATATGTAAAGCGTGCTTAATGTGACATTCCCACCGTGCTGCAGTGAAGACAATGAAAGAACCTGAGGACACTGAATCCAACGGACTCCGCCTGAGCGCCCGCGCCAAACGCTACCTGCGTGATGGAGCCGGCCACGCCGTGCGGCTTGGACGAGGGGATGAGCGGGGGCGGCGACGGGATGTTGGAGGCGCGCGGAGGCCTCCACAGCGTGGGTCTCGGAGGCTCCATGCCGGTTGGGGACGCCTGCTGCGGCACCGGCTGCAGCCCTACGGACGCACGCGGACGTCATTCCCGTCGTTGGCAACCCTAACGTCGTAATATAGGTGAAGCAGAGCTGGGAAATGTTGGCGTCGGCTAACCGCCCCTCCCACCCCACTACACACCTCTCTGCAGTTTCCTCGTGCCTGAGTTGTTCTCTATTCGAATGAATACCTTCCGCATTGAATGAATACTGTGCGCGCTAAACATTTTTTTATGTTTCATTGTTATTATTAAACTAACGGGGTGGTTAGCAGCATTGCGACGTGAATCCGGCGCCAGAATAAAATATGCGCTACACATCATGATGTAGCAACGCAGTGGAGATATTCACCATACCACAAGGAGGCGAATCCTTGTTGAGTCAGGATAAAAAAAGAACAGGCTAAGTTCAAAATTGCAAAAAATGTGTTGGGTTATCGCTGCTTGAAACCCACACACACAAACAACCTGTACCTCCTCGCTGGCATTGCCCCTGCTGATATCCGACGGGAAGTGGCCAGTCGAGTCGAGATGACAAAGGCTACTAGCGATGAACGCCACCTCCTTCATGGACGTCAACCCCCGGCCCAACGACTGAAGTCAAGAAGAAGCTTCCTCAGCCATGTGCAGAGCCCCTAACAACATCTCGAGGGGAAACCAGACTCCAGCTCTGGACGGAAAAGCTTGAGAGTGACCCTCCTGCAACTGGCATGGGAATCCCACCTGCTGAAGACTTCCCTCCTGGCTCAGATGCACCATGGATTCAGTGGAAGACACTCAACCGCCTGAGAACTAAAACGGGACGATCAAAAGATGCTTTGGTCAGATGGGGCTACAAGACCGGCCCAACCACCTGTGAATGTGGAGAAGCAGACCATACTATGGAACACTGCCTTGTCTGTGCTCTACTACCCAACCTCTGCAGCTCAAAAGACCTTGCGGAGTTCAATGAAAATGCAAGGGGCTGTGTAAGAAAATGGGAAACTGTAATTTAACATCGCGCTTCGAAGAATCGCAAAGAAGAAGAAGAAGAAGCAAAAAATTACAGTAAGGTTGAACGACTTCACGACAATAGCCACCAAAGTTCCACTTCCTCCCACAAACACGCTAACACATGTACATGAGAACATGGACCCACGCACGTGCACAAACCACAAAATCCCCCCAGTGCAGCCAATTTCACCAAGTCTTGGAAGCTAAGCAGAGTTGAGCCTGGTTACTGCTGTGATGAACAGCCCCTCTAGGTATACCAGTTGCTACAGCAATGGATTATTGAAATCTATGTGTACAGAGTTGGGAGTCTGATTGCCTCATAAGTGTGGGTTTTCTCCGGGTTCTCTCTCACACAAAGCCAAACACAAAAAATGGAACTGGCCAAATTTCCCCAACAATGCAGCGCTCTCCTAAAAAGGACTCATCAGACTCGGTGGGGCTTTTGCGAGCAGAATAAACGGCATGACAAAGGTGTTTTCTCTTTATCATTTAGTAGTATTATAATGTATATCTGTTCACAATTACAATTTTTTGCAAAGCAATACATTTTAATCCACCATTAATCCTCAAACAAGTGCCGTAGCAAATTACTTTCACGCCTCGGTGCAAAAGGCGCAAAAATAAAACGAGCTTACCACGTCTCAGTATCCAAGCAAAACAAGTTCTCCTTTTATACGAGCCCTTCTCTGGAGGTTTACGTGAATGCGAGGATCTCGTTACATCGGAGCAACACGGCGCTTTGCGACCGTTTTGATTTATCGCCACGTTTGGTAAATTGCATTTGATATGATTAAGCTATATCCGTAAAGAGTTTAAATTACATTTTTTTTTTGTTCAGGCCACCGTGGTACCGGCTGCTCGCGACCAACGAGCTGCGCGATCTCACCTGGCGGGGCGCTGGAATGCGGGACGTGCGCCGCCTGGGGGCTGGGTTTCGTCAGGTCCTTGGGACCCGCTTTGTTCGGATCTGGGGGACGGAACAAACGGAGGAACGATTATTTTTAAATTTTCTTTAGACGACACCGCAGAGGATGGCTGGCCGCACGCACCTGCTAATCTAGTTTCTGTTCCGGTAACCAGGACGACAGCATAAATAAAACCACCGCGGCACGATAAAAATCACCACATTACGACGGCAGAACAGGGCACGGCAGCCGACGGAGTAGATAAAGGCTGGCAAGAGCATCGCCGGCGAAAACGAACACCGCGTGCAATTTTACGTTTTTCTAACGCTCCTCCTCGTTTATTTGTGAAAACAATTTATACTTTTTTTTTTAAATATGTTTCCTTTTTATTTATGCCAGTAAAGTCTCGCTGAGCTGTAGGCGCTATTAACAGGGTGGGAAGTCTGGCTAATATATATATTTCAATATATATATTTTTGTGGGTATGAGGAGGAAACCAGAGTACCCAAGGGAAACCCACGAATAAAAGCGGAAACCGCGTTGCACGTATAGTCCCGCCGGTTACAAAGTTATTTTGCTAAACTGCCTGCTGTAGGCGGCTAGTTATTTGAATTAGCCACCGTAGGAACCAGCAACATGACAAGCAGAGTCCTCAGATATTTCTACGGAGGTAACGAAAAAAAAATACACGGCAACGATGGGTCTCGACCGGCGTCACCTCACCTTTGTATTCGTTGATGATTTTCTGCTGGTACAGCTCCCAGGCATCCTGGCCCCCGCCCGCCCCCATGGCTCCAGGCAGGTAGGACATTGGGAGCTGTCGAAACAAACGCAACCCGCGCGCTGTCATGCATCCAGCAAGCAAGACGGCGCGAGACGGACTTCGGCTGAATTTACAAACACCCCAATGAATGGATCAGAAGCAAGGAGCGTGCAAAGAAATTATGGGCTATCTCTTGGTACAATGGTGGGGGGGGGAAGTCCTACGGAAAGTAGAGGTGCCCTGTATGCCTCACTTGAGTGCCTGTATAAAATGTTTCTCTAAAGGTAGTCCACGAGCCAGAACATAAATTAGTACCACTTAAGGTCAAATAAGACTGAAGCATCCGATAACCTACTCATCTCAAATGGTTATCTCTTCGTTCACTGTTGTTGGCCACAAGGAAATTGGAACCAATAAAGTGCTGCCACCTCAGGTGGTACCGTCTAGTGAAAGGTCTGGTCTTGGCTGTGAACTAAGACGATTTCACGTGCGCAGAGGGAATTGCTGTCTGAGAGTTACAACAAAAATTCAGGTGCTGACAATATCGAATTATAACAAATATTATATAATTTCTAAACGAGGAATTGTCAGCGCTCTTCTGCAATGGCGCTCCGGAGATACTTGCACAATTCCACATTGCCGTGACAGGGGCTTGTCTGCCCATTGCAGAGCAACTGCTCACCTGAAGGTGCTCATTTGGCCGATACACGGTCACAAGAGATGACGATGGTGATAAAAGAAAGAGTCTTGGAGAGTAACTGTCTTACGTTTTCGAACCCTGCTCGGACAAACAAGTCTGCTGTAAAAGAAGCCGTGCTATGAAACATCATATTTACACTGGCACAGCTGAGTGTAAAAGGATGGCATTAAACATTGGGACACCTGACCTCTCACTAGTGAGGCTCCATTGTGTGTCTTGTTTGTTCCTAGCTGAGACAGACAGCCGGCTTTTATGCTCACAAGCCAAACAGATGTGCTTTATGAGTCTGAACGCACTAAACGGCGGACTTCAGGGCAGAGCGTTGTACAGAGAGCAATCAACGGCATGTTGCTCAACAGTGCCCCAAGGGCACTTGTTTGACGCGAGCAAATTTTAGTGTTCAGCGGAAAACGATTGCTTTTACACGAGGCGAACAAGTACAGAATTTTATTTTTCGCCCAACTCCCTACCAATCGTCTCACCGGTTCTATAGACTCGCTTTCACAAGGCTCCTGTATTGGCGAAATTCGGTCGATTCCACTAACGGGTGTTTGGTTACGTATGGGGAGAAAACCGGAGAACCCGGAGAGAACTCGGAGCGAATCCACGTGTGCGAGATGTGCAAGCTTAGAGTTACGCTGGGGGACATGAGGAGGAAGTACATCGAGACAGGAAGGGGAATAACACTGAGACAGGAAGAGAAACTCTCCCATTAGAAAAATCATACTGATGTTATGTAAAGCGGGCTTGGGCTCGATTTGTTGCGAGAAGAGATGACTCTTGATCAAGACACACGTTAAACATTTATTTACTTTAACTAGGTGGGAAGACACCAGGGTAGTCTAATTCGCAAGATTAAACTGCGGCATTAGTCTACCAGTATGGGGTCATAATCTCTACCAAGTAAAATGCAGTGTAGTTCTCTAATTAGGAAAATTTGGACACACAATGGCCTACTCTCGCAAAAAGATGTCAAGTGAGCAGACCGGGAGTAGTACTGCTATGGTTATTACATGCTGCAGTATTAATCAGGGCAGCCAGTGAATTAAAACTGCAAACCGCCGCAATAAGTGCCAAATTCGCAACTGCTAGACCAGAATACCACCTGTAAGACCGATGCTAGTTGCAACTTAAAGAAGGCCATCTACCACAGATACGGAACGGCGGAATCAATTCATGCACAGCTGTCAGACAAATTGTTGCTTCGTAAAACCTTGAGAGATGGCAACGGCACGGCAAAGACCTTCATTCAAAAGTGAATGGGTCGTGGCTGCTAATGATGTTGATGATGCCCGACCACCAAATTACAGCCGCTGTCCATTATGTCACACTGTCACGCACGTCACCGGTTACCACATCGGTTTGGATTCCGTTCTACGGCGATTTTGAAACATTTGCAATGCTGTCCGGGAAACGCAGCATTGAGCAACACGTTTTTTTGTAAGAGGCCCGTTACTCAAAACACAAATAATTATATTTTGGGGAAGTGAGCAAACCTAAAAAAAGTTTAAAAATAATACCACACAAACTCAGATGCCCCCATAGTCTTTACTACCGACAAGCCAAGTGCTTCTGAAGTACTTTTTACGAAGGGGAGGTGTGACCGCGTCCAGCCACCTTTGCAATGTTCAGATGTTCACATCGCGCCATGCCAGATACTCGATTAAGGCGAAGTGGACACGGGAGAAATCCAAACCAGGTTTTGACACCGGCCACTTTGCGAAACGTGTCCCCTGCTTGGCTCAGCCGGGAATTGTTACGCAGTGTGCTAACCACTGCACGCACGTTAACCACAAACACCCGCACGCACACACTAAAAAGCAAAGCTCCCCCCTTGCGTAACAGACTAGTGGTCTAAGACTATGGTGGTAAACAGTGTGAGCGAGCACACACGAGTGGGTGATCAGCAGCATGTCCGGCCGCCTTCGTCTCCCCAACGCTGATATTTTACGCAAACAACAGATTCCAACTAGACAAATAACCAAACCAAATCCGTTCTCAAATCATGACCCGAAACCTTGAATGGTCACACGCCCAGTACCACGATGTGGACAATGACAGAGCGCTCCGCCGCGTGTGTGATCTCTACCATGGCCGGGATCTCCGCCGCTCTCTGCACCATGTGCTGCAGGTCCTGGGCCCCGCCGCTCACTCCGCTCACGGCCGATTTATGAGGCGACGCAACGTCGGACTTCGTGTTGGGGCCAAGCAGCCTTTGCCTGAGAAACGAGAATGGGTGGGAGGGGAGAGGGGCGGGGATAAAGAAGGACACACATTTGTAAATCCACGCTTTGAAGGCTCACACTTTTGAGTCTTGCTCAGTCAATCCGTCCGTCGGCCTTGTATGTAACGACGAGAAGGTTCGACGACTGAAATCTATTATTCGACTCTAGAAACACGTAGAGAGTAATCCGTGTATAAATCGAATGTATTTATGATTTCTATCATTGTTCGTTGTGATTGGTTATAACGGTAACAAATACAATCAAACGGACCCAACCCGATAGAGTGGCGATTTGTCGAAAGGAGGAAGGGGTTGATTCGTTACATCCCCAGTCTATGTCTTCACGCACACAGACAAGTAAAGAATTCCAACCTCGGGTAGAATTCAATTTTCTGACTGGCTGACGGCAAGCAAGCCACTCGTATGATCGGCCAATGGCATGGCAAGAAATGTAAAGCACTTGAGCCAGGACCATTGAAGGTAGAAGAAAAACCTCTTTCCACGCCGGCCATACACGTCAATAAAAGCACCACTCCAAATGCCATTAAGGAGCAACACAAACAAATGACACACTTTGACCATTTGGTTTTGTATCACAACGCCATATGGACCGGATCCTTGCTTAATTGACTGGCTTGTCGGTTCATAATTCTTTTCCAGCCCACCCCCCCCCTTCTCCCACTTCACCGAAGGTGTCGTTTAAACAATAACTGGACCTCCCATCGCAAATGACCCCCGACTGTCCGACCAACCAGCGACCACACGGGTCATCGCACGTGGCAACGCCAAGTGTCTGTGCAATAATTCCGTGCTCTCGCGAGGAGGAGGGGACGTTCGGTGAGCGAGGCGGCACGGACCCGGCCGGATGATAATAGCGGCTCCCGTGCACGGAGCCACAAATTAGAGAAAATTAAATCCAACAGCGCGCGGCACATGCGCCCACACGCTCCCTCCGACGCCTACTCATTCCTACCCAGTTAATGAGACGCGGAGGCAAGAACATGCCGTTCCGCGAGTAAACGCACAGCTTATTGTGCCGGTCGAGGTCACTTTAAGAAAATACAAATAAAGAATAAAAAATATAATAAAGGGTCCCAGATACCTGTCAGCAAGATGGACAATTACAATTCCGTTGTGCAGAAATGTCACAATGAAAACATGTAAATGTGAGTGGTCAATACTCATCAAAAGACAGAGATTCCCCCGTATAGCCTTAACAAGCTGGAGGGTCAATTGCCGTTAGCGAGCGCCTATGAAGGCCGGCACGACACCCGAGGGGATGGGTGGTCAGCACCACACCCAGCTGCCTTTGTCTCCCTAGACGCGACGTTTACACACCGCAATAGGTACTCGTTTGAGGACGAGTCGATCTAAAGGAGGTCCAGGACCGGTTCAAAAAAATCGTCACTGGTGGTGGCTGTGAGCGGAAATAGAACACGGGTCACCGGGTTCATAGCACGGCAAGCTAATCGCGACATTACTGCTCCCGACAGACACGAAGAGAGCGGAGTTCTTCACAGAAGCCAAATGCTCTCTACTGGTTCCTTCTCCTTTACATGAAGGGGGAAAAAAACCCTTCTGAAATTCGGCTGTACCAAAATCTACAAGGGCTTAAAGAAACAAAAGGCCAGAGTTCGTGCAAAGGAAATACATCTCGTCTTCCAGTGGCATAAAAAACCTGTTTTCAAGTAACAGTAAAAAAATAGAGCAAAATAATTGAGAAGCTGTGCCCTTCCCTAGTTTCAAGAATTAAATGATGTTATGCCTTCTTGAGTTGATTGGGCTCGTGTTCCCTTCTGACGAAATAGCTATTACTACCAGCAGTTAAGCCGGTGATTAATCATGTACTCAATGATCTATTAAAGCGTTTAGATATGTTAGGTTTTCATAACAGATTGTGCACACTTCATTATCGCTTAGGTTGTAAAGTGGCTTTTACTTTTCAATGCATAATTGACTTTAGTTTAGACACAACAGCCAGGTGGCCTGTTCAAACTACGTTCGTTGGCGGTGGTGCAAAAGCACGAATATCACTAAGCACGTTCATCATTAACACTATGCTCTTAAAAGGAATAACATATAACCATGTGACGTTTCGGGCAATGGCCCTGGAAAGCACATAAATAGATGCACTTGACACCCTGCACCCCCATAACAAATGTGTTTGTCCCATCTGAAAAGATTTCTCGACCCAAATATTGCAATCAATACAAACATTAATGCCGCTCCCCAAAATGTATCATGTTATTATGGTGGTCTACATCAATCTACTGCTGGATGAAGGCCTCCCCTAATTGCAGGTGCAAACCATTCTTCTTGCGTACCAAAACACAACACGTCATCAAAAGAAAGTTAGATAAAATAAATAATAAACACTCGTACGCACAAGAACTATGCAACACGTTCTGATGCAGAGTTGTCTTCTGATAAATATTTCATTATTTTGGTTGTGGCATGGCATAAGACGGGTAGTTGTCATAGCAAAGTACGTTTGCATATTTGCAAAAAGTGCTCTTAGCGCTGGTTTGTTTTTTCCAGTTGGGCAGCGCTTTGATCAATTTGGGTTAGATTTTAAGACCAAGTTCCTAATAGCTTCACTTAATTTCATTAAAGTCTCATTAACATTGGAACATCTTTGAGGAGTCATCATGCCCCTGCACTACATAGATCATCAATCATAAAAGCATTGAACCTTAGTTGGAAAACATTGATTTAGAAACAAACAATGATTTCCCAAATTAACCGAGCACTTGTTTACGTACGGGCAAGCAGGCCATCGTTCATAACCACGGCTCTCGGGCCGGTTAATGAAGTACCTAGTTACGTCACACTTCTCAGGCTCTAGTCCCACAGCTATGCATGCCTCGGCCGTGAAAAATTCGCCGCACCTCGACTCGTCGCCATCCACGTCCATCTCGTCGGCGCTACAGGTGGCGCTCGAATCGTCCTCCGAGGCGCCCTCGGCCCTCTGCCTGTCCCTGTCGCGGCCTCTCCTGCGCTCGCCCGTGCCGCTTCCCTTCTTGCGCTCGGCGCGGGCGGCACCCTCGGGCTTCCCCTCGCCCTCGCGGTGCTGCGCCGCCGCCGCCGCGGCCTGCGCCGCCGCCGTCGCTTTGGCAGCATCTCTTTTGGCGTCGCCCTCCCCGGCCCCGTCTTCTCCCTCCTCCTCTTCCACCTTGATGCGGCGCCGCTCGTCGCGGTGTCCCGCGTCCTCGCCGTCCTTCTCCGACTTCACGGCCTGAGAAGCCGCGTCGCCCGAGGTCCCGGTGCCAGAGGCCCATTCTGCCGACGGGCCGGCTTGAGGGGCGAGTTTGGCGGAGCCGCCACCCGGGGGTCGTGGCGACGGAGCGCTCTCCGTGTCCGAACTCTGGTTGCCGGCGCCTGATGGGGGAAAAAAAAGCAAATAAAATCGTAAAGCGACTTTCCGTAGATCATCGTGTCGCCGTTTGTTCAAGAATTTAAACGTGTGTCGTTAGCACTGGAGTCCTAAAAACATGCACGTAAGACATCTAACATCACGCGCGGTTTCATATAAACACTGCAGGTAAAAGGTACAAAGGCCACCGCTGACAGAAGGGCGTCTAAAGCCTATCTGGTCGACTCTTCCACGCTGGCCAACTATATTTACGGGAACTCCCCACGCTTTATCTCAATAGTACACTTGACCTGCCGATTGACGAACTGTGGTGCCCCCATTTACACACTCTATACCTATGTATGGCAAGGGTTTGAAAACGGTAAAACCGGTTTGGATATTTGGAAACTACTTCACACCGGTTTGATGGACGGCCCAATCTTATTGGATCCGGTTCCAAACCGGTTAGGGTCCGGTTCCAAACCGGTTTTGTATACAGATTGCAACAGCATCTTAGATACACATTGCAACCGTTGCCACCCCTATATATACCGCTGGATGCACAGAGGCGAAGGGATTGCATAAACCGGCATCTGGACAAATGACCTGAAGACGTGGCCGCGTAAAGCTACACGGCTGTGGGCCAAGTGCACCGCCGCGCTTCAGTTTCATTTTCGTTCATCGCTCAGTGGCGGGGGAAGCGTTACCATCGCTCTCGCCGTCGTGCTCCTGCTCGTGAGCCCCGGAGGTGCTAGAGGAGCCGCTCTCACCTCCCAGACACGACGCCTCGCGATCCTGGGACCCGTCCGACTGGTTCCACAAAAACACACAACACACGGTGGCGGGGACGAGCAGGGTTAATCATCCGACACGTCAACGCAGGCAGACAAACAAGGCGCGTCTTTTAAACTGTACAGTCAACAGCGTGCAAACGCGCATAAGCCCTTGAACACATTTATTATCGCTGTTTTGCAAAGAAAAAATGCTATTGTATTGGGCAATTTCTACTGTTCATGGCGGAGCAATTGTCCGCGTGGGCAGCAGGTACGTGTGGACTCTGCAAAAAACGCGTAACGTGCCCCCTCGCTTCTCAGTTTTAATATCGAGAAGCACTTAGCGGCTAAAGCGGCTGGAAGTTCAGCTGAGCAGCAGCATCCGTTAACCGCCCCAACCCCGCCATTCCAAGCCTCCCAACTTCAAATCCCAGCAGAACGCTCGCGGCCAAGGTGACATTTCGGCTCCTCCTTCAAATCAACCCCACACCTTTTTTATTGCTCGCTCGTCAATGTACAACGGCTTGTTCCCGGCGTAAGAAAAAATAGTTTCGTTCTGAAATCGGCGGTTACACGAAGGTGAGAGCGCGCGGTTACCGTCTGCAAGCGGTGCTGCTCAACCAGGTCGTCCAGGTTGTATCTCCGCTTGTTGTTGAAGTAAAAGTTCTTGCACTGCGCCTCCGTCTTGGTGCCAACCATGCGTGCGATTGCGGGCCAGCTGCGCCCATGCTCCAGCAGCCCTGCGGGCCGACACGCGCGCGGCACGGCCACGTCACTCAAACTCACCGTCGTGACACTCGCGCAACAAAGATCCCCCGTACAGCCTCAACAGACTGTGAGGTCACGCGCTGTCAGGGAGCACCTAGTCTGGCATGGCCCACAAAGGGGTGGGCGGCCAGCACCACATAAGCCTGCCTTTGTCTCCCTAGTGGTGATGTTTACACACCGTACCAAAAGCTCATTATAGACCGAGTCAACACGGGGGAGGCCCGGGACCGGTTCAGGTAATTGTCACAGGTGTTTTGACGTGAAAGTTAATCGAACTCTGATCGCCGGGTTCACGGTGCAGTGCACTAGCCGCTACACTACCGCTGCCCGCTGGCATCGTCCTCCCCGGCCCTCTGCACACACACAAAGATCACCCGTATAGCCTTAACAGACTGTAGGGGCAAGTGCCGTTAGCGAGCACCTATGAAGGTCGACACGGCACACGAGGGGGTGGGTGACCACACACACACACACGACAACGCACGCGTGTACGATTGGCGGCTGCGCTGCGGACGGATCGTGTCGGAGCACACGTTAGTGAGTTCTGCGACTTTTCCACGACACCAAAAGACAACGGGAGAAAAAAAGAAACTGACAAAGATTAGTTTATAACGCGCAACAAAAAAAGGAGTGGCTTCTGCAGAGAAAAGGCTATCAGCGGCAATAAAAATCGACATGACGCACCGTCTACAACGTCCGTTGTTTGCCCGTCGAGAGGCAGCAATGCGAGCAGCTGTAATTAAATATTTGATGTGTTGGTTATGAGAAAAAATTCGGAGCGTCATGCCTGCGTCTGTTGACCGAATTGAGCACAAACATCAAATGGCTGCGGCTCACACTTCCACTGGGTGCTAATGAAGGACTTCACGAGTGATTAAGCGCTCCAAATCTCCCCATATAATGCCCCAGCAGTTGTGCACCAGCGAGTCCCCAAAGTACACGGACCGAGCCATAAAGGTCTTTTCGGCACAGTCAGCAGTAAACACTGACTGACAAATACAGCATGTTTCCTCCTTTATTCCACCTCTGTGAACTTTGCAACACCTAGGGACTTGGACCTTCTCGAAGGCCGATAATAAGAATGTCCCCCCTATCCTGTCCATTTATAGCTCACAAAGTCAACAGCACGGTGCAGCCAGTTGTTGACATTTGGAGGAGCGCCGGTAATAAATGAGGCTTATCCTGTTGCACGGCCAACACGCGGAGGTTGAACAGTGGTGGCAGCAGCAGTGGCAGCGATGGCAACGGCAGCAGCGCCAGCCAGGACCACAGCCGCTCACTCCACCACCACCACCACCGCAAATCGATCCATACATGCATTCTGCCAGGCGTCTTGCTGCCAGAATTACAATTGAAAACAAACGCAACCTTGATTGGAGAACATTGACAAAAGGTTTCCAAAATGAAATCTGTCTTGCCAAACCGTAAACCTGACCCAGCCCCATAATGGCAAGGAATTATCTTGCCCATGAGCCAATGAAGGAAGTCCCACAAATTAATTTTTGTTCATTGGCAATTTAAGCACCGGGCCAGATGCATCCATTCACGTCAGCACTGCGAGCGGGGGAAAAAAAGAACGACACTAAAGTGGGAATAAACGTTGCACAAGCGTCGTATAATTACACACGGCACACACACGCGCAGACACAGAGATTCCATTTATAAGCTCTGCCAGTCAAACACCGCAAGTGCAATAAATGCACCATGTGCTGCCGTCGCCGTTAAAACTCATCTTGATTTGACTACATAAACTGCAATTACAGAGTAAATGTCATACATTTCAAAACACTCAAATAACCTGCAATATAAAGAGAGTGCGTCACGTACGACCAGCGTGCCAGCCAACACGTATCCAAGCAAGGCTCCGCGCACGGTTCCTGCCGCCTCAGCTCGAGCACGGCAGTCGAACGTTTTGTTTTTGTAACATAGACGCGAACCTATGACGGTTACGTAAAATGCTTTGTCGCAAACCGACTGAACCAGCTGGAAACTTTATAACCGACAGCTCAAGAGATTAAAAAGAGATTACGGGGGTGAGACCGTGGCCTCAGTGATCAGGTTAAGTCGAGCATGGCTGAGAATGTGCGTAACGTTGAAGTTGTCATTGATCTGGAGCGCTCGTCCTGTTGCCACAGCAGGGCCTCATACCTTCACCCTCAAAACAACTCCCACATCTGCCACTTCCTCGCCACAGATGCAGCCAATACCCTGGCTTATGCCTCCATCACATCTTGACTAGAGTACTGCAACTCTCTCCTCTACGACACCCCCCCAACCAAGTCCTTTACTTAAACACTCCTGACTCATACTCATAAACGTGACCACGTCATCCAAACACTCTCAACGCTCCAATACTACATCCATCGATTCTCAAAATAGTCCCAGTCAACTCAAGTATCCTCCCAAAGACTCATCCCTACCTACCTCTCTCCCCTTTCAATTCACACATCTCCCCTCCGTGCACGCTTTGCGCCAGCAGACAATACTACTTGTCAAAGAGCCAGTAGCCATATTTACAGGGCACTCTCCTATTCCTTCTCTGCTGCCCCTGTAGTTTGGAACGCTTTCCTTTCAGCCATCCGCACTCAAATTCCCTGTTCAGGTCCAAGCGTAAGACCCGAACTATTCTCAATTCAATTCAATTCAACTTTATTTGTCAACTCTACCATATGTACAGGACATACAGAGAATCGAAATACCGTTTCTCTCAGACCCCGGCGTTGTTTACTGTCGTTCTACAAATGACTTGCAGAAACCGACGTCTAATACTTGTTACTTGATGAAAACGTAATAAATAAATAAATACGTATAGGATGTTTTCTCCATGACGCGCATCCCCCACGGACTTTACGCAGCGTCTTGAGATGAAGTTGCATTTCGACACAACGTACATAAGAACCGCAAGCCACTGAGCCCGGGTCACCTGATGACACAATCGGTGTAGGAGGGTGCTTTTTAGAGCAGGTGTTTGAAGTCACAGCCCAGCCTACCTCGGCTCGCGGCCCTGTCTAACCACACAAGCACCACTGTTTGTTTTTA
>JAZEWU010000010.1:515411-537198 GCA_036362915.1 Geotria australis
CCCCGCCACAAGTCTTGACTTAAAAACTAATAGCCGAAATTGTCGTGCCCTTGAGTAAACGATCGCAACAATTGACCTGAAGCCCAATTATGCTTCATTTCCACTTCCCCTATTGGGTTCCCGCGCTCAAGCGTGTCGTCGTGTTTATCCTTAGCCGTGACCCCATTCCTCAGTTTGATACCAGGAAAATGTCAACAATGTGCGGGTTTGCAACGAAAACACGCAGCTGATTTCGTCACATCGCGGAAGCTCAGCGAGGGTTAAGCCTGGTCAGTGCACGCTCGAACAGACTGCGAGGGGGGAAGTCGATGGCTCAGACTAGCCGAGAGGCGGCCAAGAGATAGCAGGACATCAATGGATTCTCGAATCCATCTGTGCATAGATTTGAGCGTTGACCTCCCTCGCCCGCCCCACCCCCCCGCATGTCAATCACTCATGGAATTGGCAATGCACGCTATGCCGCTTCCTCCCCACGAAGATTTAAGACTGAGCCATCGACTTCCCCCCCCCTCGCAGTCTGTTTGAGCGTGCACTGACCAGGCTTAACCCTTGCTGAGCTTCCGCGATGTGACGAAATCAGCTGGTGTAAGTAAATAAAGGTCATTATTACATAACAGCATGTTTTGTCTATTACTAATTAATACTATTAGTAATCAACTTTTTGCAAACAAAGACTTTCCCAAATAAAATGACATCACGTACATTTTAACAGAAACCATCACTGTGGCGACATCACCAGAATGCGTCCTTAAGGCAATTTAAATTATTTTTATTAATCATTAATAATGATTGTAACTAATGATCAATGATGTGTGTCTTCGGGACACGCCGCCGAGTATCGTGCGCTATACCCATAAATGTGAGCTTAACGTGAAGGTTTTCACCTTCACGTGTTGCAAAACACCGTGACAATGGCACAACACCATTGTGCAATAAATAATGGTTATTGTACTTGAAAGGATGCACCTCAGGGCACAGACCCGACAACGGCCTAGACCGTCACAAACAGCGCAGCAAAGGCCCTAATACCACACGCCCACGAGTCTAACAGTCTCCGTTGGTTAATAAACCGTCCTCCACAACCCGGTGACACAGATGTCATTGACCCGGCACCCACGTCACCGAGCCTCCGGCCGGATTTGCATTATGGGGAAATCGGAACGTGCCCGTGGTCAGAGCGGCCGCCTTATCTAAAACGCGGAGATGGAAAACACGTGCACCAGCACGATGCACCGAGCGCCAGTGAGGCCACCGCGTCGAGTTCAAATGCGTCCAACGATGAATTGACCTTTACATTTAGAACGTAAACAACGTAGCGATTCCTCGAACGGATATGCGACGGACGCTCGCAATGCCACGTTCCGCGCCGCGCGTGTGAGAATCGCTTAGCCGTTCGCGATTGGTAGACGTGGTTTTAGAATGTTTACCCCGGTCAGCCTTCGACGACTGCCCGAGGTACGAGTGATTTGTTGTTCCCTCCGATAGGCTGCTAAAAAGGGGTGGATGGTCGATTATCGAGGCTCACGATGGAGCGGAAGTATAGCGGATGCGCCCGAGTAGGCGCACGTCATGGACACACAGCGATGAGCTCGGCTCACGTGTGCGAGAGTTAGACGGACCGTTACGTCGCTCAACTAGGAGAGAGCGATGGTTAGGGCACGCCTTGGAAAGTCGATGGCTTGTACTGATTGTTATTATATTTTTAACGCTTCCGGGAAAGCCGATTCTCAAGGGAGCTATTGCTATTTATGTGTAATCGCAATTGAATTAATTGATACGCATCACAATAGCACAAATGGATGGAGAATGATTGCGGTCCAACGTTTTGAAATAGATATCACACGCACCCATTTCGCGACAAACTTTCACCGAGTGAACCGGCGAACGTGCTCACCTTTTCGGGTCTTCCTTAGAATCCTTGCCGCCGGCCTCCTTGTCATCCTTTTCCTCCTTTTCCAACTTCAGCTCTTCCTTGTCATCGCGTTCTTCTGGTTGTGAGCGGGGAATCTGAAGTGACACGACGCAGAAATTAATTTAAAAAATCTGGTTACTAATGCAAACTAAGTAGATACATTTTTAAGGAAAAAAATTCAAAACAATTAAAGGTTACAAAGAATTTCCAACAACTTGCGAATTTAGGCCGTGTTTAAATTCTTTGCCAAGTTCGGTGCTTTGTATACTCACTCAACAATTACAATTCCGGAGAAGGCAAGAGTAGCCTGGTGTCGGCTTACAAGCACAGCCCCAGTGAATTTAGTGGAAAACATTGCCCCCCGTGCCCTGTGATGAAATGGCGTCCCATCCTGGGTATAGCCCTGCCTTGCGCCCTGTGACTGCCGGGATAGGCTCCGGCTCGCTGCAACCCTGTACAGGATTAAGCGGTTCCTTACAATTAATGAATGAACATAAATCACCGAGTGGTATGGAGGTGCAGTGAGTAGTGCTGCCGTGGCAGCATAGAAGTACGCTGCAATTATGGATTTGCATGCACAGGCCTCTGCTGTCCACAACCTAGCAGCAACCTACAAACACCTATTTAATTTACAACAGTTGGCGATATTAGCGCTGTCCGGAGTTAAACCCTGCTAAGCCTCTTGAGGTCTGACGAGATGTGGTAGATTCAGGATCTTTTGGTCGTAAGCCTAGAGGGCTCGCCCAACTTAAAATCACATCAAGGTGTTATTAATACTCGATTTATGTAAAAATGTTAGCCTCTATTGGAACCTAATACTGAGAAATGTGTGCCTCTTTTTTTTAACAAAGAGTTGAAATCCAAACGATTCGTAATGCGCCACCCTCTGCCGGCCACCGATCCCTTGCATTGCACACAAACGAGACTGTTTAAATTCATTAGCACATCAATGCCACTAGATTGATATGTACTCTCTCTAAGGGTTGACTTAATCTGCATTGCCTTGATAAAGTGATTGGCGATTGGACTGCGACTGCGGTGCCAATCGAAGCCGGCGGGTTCGATTGATTACGGCTAACATTTGTTAGAAAACAACGCGAGGCAACGTGGATGTATGTCGCATGCCAAATGGAGCACACCCGACTCCTAGCTAGAATTGCATTCAGTGCACAGAGGGCACCAGCGAATGTTTGTGTTGCACTTGGGTTTACGTGACTGCCTTAGCAATAATCATAACAGCCGGCCAGGTGGCTCAGCGATAGAGGGAACAGCTCGAAATCTTAAGGTGGCAAGTTCAAACCCTGGTTGGGTGGTTCCTGTAAATGGACTCGCCCCTGCCATTGGTACGTGGGATTTCCACCACTGGCTCAGGGTTGTATACAGGAGGTGAGCACCGTCACAATGCTCATTTGAGCAGGCAAACACCGACTTAACGTTATCAGCTGACAAAAGCACGTCAAACTTTATCCACAATAAACGCTTAACGCTGCCCACTGTATTCTGCGGCCGACAACACTGAAGAAAAATGCGTGAAAATGGAACTACATAGCTCCTCTTTTTCATCTAATATTACACAAAAGACTTCTTGCAATATGAAAAAAAATCACATGGTATTGTAAATTCCGTACCGAGCAAAGCACCCAACGTAAAAATACAATTCAAATAACGAGAATAACATTATTTATATATATGGCTGCTAAAGAAAATAAGGGGCTTGGGTAGGGCAGACCGCTAGAAAGGATATGACCAACCGACAAGACTAGTGATGGAAGGTCACACCGAAAGCACAGAACCCACCCTAGAATATAACCACCGCAGGGAAAGAGCAGTGAGATCACGAGATGGATTTGGGCATCACTGGACTGGAAGGGATGCTCACGGTATGAGGAGGCCTTCATCCGCTGCTGGATAGGCTATGGCTTAGACGTGTCGAAAGAGGTGGGCGTGCCCAAACTCCAGCTGATTCGCTGGCTGCGGTGCACCGTTTATAC
Organism: Geotria australis; assembly: GCA_036362915.1. Lineage (NCBI taxonomy): Eukaryota > Metazoa > Chordata > Hyperoartia > Petromyzontiformes > Geotriidae > Geotria > Geotria australis. The sequence goes on from JAZEWU010000010.1 coordinate 519,315, forward strand.
TGATGTATGGGCAGAGGTGGGATTGATTGCAAAAAAATTGCACCGTTGTTTCAAAGTGTAATACGTATCGGCATATAATTTGCTCGTAGAAATCGCACAGATCGTTCGCAACGCATTATCTTTTTTAAACGTACAATTTTATGCATACATAACGGGCAAAAAAATATCCATTTCAACGGAGCAACCGACGCATCGCTAGAAGCCGGCCCCTTGCACGCGTGCCAATAAACCACATCCTGCCTCCGCAACGACGGCAAGTTTAACGAAATGAGCTTTCATTTATTATTTTAACGGCCCCGAATGTGCGGTATGCCATGGCATTACACAACCTGCCAGTCTACAAAACTTCGGAATGTTTTGTGTCTGGCAAGAGAATACAAATAAAAATGAATTAAAAAAATACCACTCCCCTGAAACCCATTCTCCACAACCCACACACTATCTCAGCCTAACCCAGCCAGATTACAGCTGAGACCAGAGGGAAGCGCAGAGGTGGTAGAATCTGTCAGGACGCCTTTGGGCTGGCAGAATAAGAAAAGGTCGATATCGCAAGACTCGAAAACCCGACACGACCAGTTGCATAAGTCAGGAGAAAGCAAGTTTCTATTAAAAGAACATTTAAAAGCCTTGGTGCATGGACAGTCTGCTCAGCACATGGGGAGGCAGATGGTGTATTCTGTGTCCGCCACTGGTGTCTGGAAGACAATGGCACAAGATTTCCATTGGCACCGACGCAGAATCTCAAGGTCTGGTAGTGTCGAACTTGCCCGCTAAAATCTTTGTTGCAAAATAACACCACGCAAAGGTCACTACAAACAGCAGGAAGGCACAACTCCTATCGCTCTTGCGTGTGTGTGATGTGACCACCACATTGCATCCATAATGCTGAAAGTATAGCAATATTATTTAGACTGCCCACTCAAAGGGTTTTAAGGAACGACCACACTTAACTCTTGCGCATCGGCATTCCTATTTGTTTTCAGTCTGCACGCATTTTCCTGTTTTTATGAATTTTCTATTCACGCTGTATAAAACAAAAAAGTTTTGCTGGCTGGCCAAGCCCCGCGTAGCGCGCACAAGGGAGGAGGCACATGGGTGGGCACCACGTGGGTTGGGGAGCATGGTGAGGTGGGGGCCACCGAGGGAAAGTGTGGGTGAGGAAGTACCAGTCATTCAACAACGGGCACTTTGGTACGTTATCATTTTAAAAAGTTTTGCTGGCTGGAGGGAGGGATTGGCAGATGGGCGTCTCCAACGGACATCTGGTATGCTCGTCATTTTCAAAAAAGTGTTGTTTTTTTATCATAACCATCGCTGTTTTCGTTACAATTTTACAACGGGATAAACACATCGCTGAGCCAGCCTACGCGCTACTCGCCGGTTCCAAGGAGCTGCCTGGTAATGCGGCGAAGGTGTTATTTTTAAACCGGAGCATGCCCCACGCTCCAAAGTCAAAATTAAAGATTAAGTGACACCGCACACGGGAGTCGGCCATTTTGTTGCGCCAACGTTGAGAAGTGAAATGATTTAAACATCACTCAATTAGGTAAAAAAATGTTTTTAATAATAACAGCCAAAAAGACTTGCTCAACCAGAGGATTACTGTACTTATATGCAACTTAAATACAACATTCGCCGCTGGACGCTCGCTTGGCACGGTAGTCCACACTCGTGATCTGACACTTGTCAAGCAAGGTTTGGTGGATCATGTAAATTTGTGAAAATCCCAAACCCAAGGGGGCTGTGAGCTTCCCGGCAGACAACGTCACAGCAACCAGGTTTTGAAAACATGCGTGCGTAAGGGCTGCAAACCTGCTTGGGATTTCTCCGGTGTATTAGTTTCCTCCCACACAAAGCAAAATCCTCCTGCGAAAGCAGGTGGGGGCGTAAATCCAAATGTTATGCATTTATTTATTTATGCTTATTTATCCTGCACAGCAACACCGAGTGTCAACGCTTTTATTAGAGAGGAGTCTTGCCAAGTTGTTCGCAGTAGGGCGCAAAGTTGCTACGTGTAATCACAATAAAGTAATTTCCAGGCAATGTTTCAGCATTGGGGTATTTTGGCCAATACCGTTTCAACTGCACATATTTTTTCATATTTGGGGAAGAAACCAGAGAACCCTGATGAAACCCACACTGAACAGGGAGGGAAGAACACAATATCCACACGCAGCAAGGCGCCCGAGTCAGGCATCGAACCCAAGGCCTTCTTGCTCTGAGGCACAAGTGTTACCACTGCGCCACCAAACCCGTTTGCCAAATCGCAGGATTCTTGGAACAAAAAAGATTTTAGAAAAAAATATTTTATAATGCAGAATTTATAGATCCAATAAAAAGTTCGTCATAATCGCCGTCCAAAATCTCAGCGTACAAGTAAACTCTAAAGGGATTCACAAAACCACCCCCCCCTCCCCCGTGGGCTGCCGCAGCAAAACTCCACCGATAAATTTTCAAGGGATCTCTTTCGATCAACAGCCACGGCAAGTGACGCACCTCCAAATGCTAAATTCGACAGCCGCTGACATTGATGAAGGGAGCACGGGGCGGCGGCATCGACACACGTGCAGGAACCCAAGCCGCCTCTCCGCAGTTTGCACAGCGCGAGCGAGACAGTGTGTTAATCACCAACTCCTCGTCAATACCCAAAGCTCTAAAGCCATACTTATCGAGAGCCGCGGGGAAGGACACGGGGTAAATTAAAGAAGTGAAACGAGAAGATGGTGACGGGGGGAACACATGGCGGAGACCAAAAAATAAAAAGACAACTTGAGCTGGTCAAGATTGTTGATATTGACACCTATGGCCCAAGTGCATGACAGGATTGAATGACTGTGAACCAACAGCAAGATCCAACGGTTTTATAATTGTTAATAATCATTCCATGGCGTGAGAGTACGAGAGTCGAGTCAAACTTGCCGCTGATATCGCTGTGAAATAGGCATGCAATATTTAACCCCCAAACATTCCGCTTCGTGATTCGATGAATTTGCACCATTTGGGGGGGGGGGAGGGGGGCTACCAAATCGATTGAAGAATCGATTCTCTCTTGTCTAGATTACAGTAGGGCAAACTGCCTGAAATCAGAAGGCTGCCTGTTTAAATCTTTGGTGGGGATTGACCTGTCCCATCATCTGTCCGTTGTCGATAAAATGGGCACCACTTTGCGGGAAAGTAATCAGCAGGTGTCCTATGAATATACCCACCCCCCACCATAGGAATGTGGAATTTTCACCACAGGCTCAAGGATGCAAACAGGAACAGAAAATAATTTTATTTTTTATTTTATTTTATTTTGTTTGTGTTGTTTAATTAGCACGCTTCCATAGTCTGCAAGCTCACAGGGTATTTTTTGCTGGAATAATAATCAACATCTATCTATATTGTTTCTACATTGCGTCCCATCACATTTGGTCCCCCTATTAGCACAGAGAGTTGATGCTCGCACTCATGATTCGATGCATTTACCACAAAATAAAACATCTACTTTCATAGAAAAGGTGGAAGCAAAACATCGGCGGGTGACAGGCTCACAATAGAAATATTAAGACCATTTTCTGTGCTTTGACATGTCCTATTACGTACTTTCAGCAGCACGACATTAAGTGCCCAGGGCTCAAGAAAAGAGAGCCGAGGTACCATGAAGTGAAGACTCATTTTCCAGGCTATTAAGTGTACCATTGGATGACACAAGCGTACAGGTCTGTGCGCCACATACAAAGACAAAGGTCCCCCGTACAGCCTCGACGGACTGTTAGGGCAAATGCTGTTAGCGAGCACCTATGAAGGCCAGCACGGCACACGAGGGGGGTGGGTGGATCACCACACCCGGCTGCCTGCGTCTCCCTAGTGGCGATGTTTACACACCGCATCAGATAGTCATTTGAGGCTGAGCCGACCTAGGGGAGGCCCAGGACCGCTTCAGAAAAACTCGTCAATGGCGTTGGTGGCCGTTAGCGGGAACCGAACTCGGGTCGCCGGGCTCATAGTACGGCGCGGTAACAGCTGCACGACCGCTCTCCGCTGCATCACAGATACACACATACATGCACACACCACTCTAAAACGCAAGCCTCTGGCAATGAGTAGTGAAAAAACCCACCCCTTCAATAATACATTACCTTGACAATGACCTGAAATAACCCCGGCTGATAAAGCAAGCGTGCGCACGCGCATACACACAGCGCGATCCCTTGGCGAGAAGGAAAATAATAATCCACTTTGGCGGGTATAATATTCAGTAATGTTTCAGCGAACATAATTGGTGGGCGGATGAACACCGTCCAGAAATGCATCAGCAGGCAAATTTTTCTTTAAAACGCATCAGACACTCCTGGGCATGTCAGTAATACAAGTTGATCAAGTAATTATTGAAGGCGCGAACATCTCTTCTTACAAAGTTTGATTAATTTATCAAGCCAGACACGTTGGAAAGCTTGCAAAACTTTGATGCGGATTCCCATACCGGCATTTTAACGATCACTGGACATTTATGCTGTTCAAAAAATTAACAAAACGAAATTCACAATGTAAATCGCTTTAACGCAACCTAAATGTTCCGATCACTGCACCAAAATCAATCTTGTTTGTCGACAAGGAAAAACAAAACCGCCAAATACTCCCTCGCTTAACCTTGACATGGCTGAAACAGGCTCGCAATGCTCCAGACTGCCTTGCAATTCCATAGACAGCTTTCGTAATCTCAAGCAGTAACTTGAAATACCACTACCTCCGACTGTTGCACAATCTCACAGACTGCCTCACAATCCCACAAGCTCACAGGCGGCCTTGCAATTCTACAATCCCACGGACGGCCTTGCATTGCCACAATCTCACAGACGCCTTTGCAATGCCACAACATCAGATGCTCTCGTAATCCCAGTTTCACAAACTGTCTCACAAGTCCAGAATATCGCAGATGCCTCGCAATCCCACAATCTCAGCCACCCGCGCAATGCCAACATTTCAAACGGTCTTTCGGTCCCAAGCTGGCACGTAATACAGACGTACAGCAGAGATGTTTATTATTACTGCAGAAAAATAACAGGTTATCACAAGGCCACAAATGCAGACGTTATCCTCGCCACCACCCTTCCCCGCTTTACTTCCAAACCGCACGCCACCGCCGCCACCGCACACCCCGCCCGCCCGCCCGCCGAGCCTCCACCCTGTGCCACGTGAGGCTGCGATCGCGACAGCACGAGGCCTCGCGTGGGTCAGCGGACTTATCATCACGTGTTGCAATCAAACCGCGGTGGTCGCCATGACCTCGGTAGCTGCACCGCCTCATCTGTGCCGCCGCTGTCAAGTTGCTTCAGTTTGTTGACCGTAATCCGCGATACAATTTTAAACAAACTAACGTGTGGATTTATACGGCGCCGAAACGAAACCGCTTCTCGAGACTGTCAGAATAATGACGAGACGTGGGGAATTCGGGGGAAAGAAGGCAGAATTATTGGCCTGCAGACTAAATTTCCCCCAGTGCCCTGTGATGGATTCGCGTCCCATCATCGGGATAGCCCTGTCTTGCGCCCTGTGTCTGCCGAGATGGGCTCCGGCTCACCGCAACCCTGTACAGGATGACGCGGTTTCTGACAATGAATGAATGAATGAACAAGGCAGAATTATGTACCTGTTTAATAGACGCAAACAAGGCAGCCATAGGCAGAGAACAGGAAGGAAGGTCTTGAGACTAGACCTGAGAACAGTGGTGGTGAGACGACAGCACGGATGGCTGAGTGAAGGCAATTCCAGAGAATGGGGCCAGCCAAGGAGGAGTACTCTCCCCACTAAACAAAGGTATACTTTCTTTGCAACGGCTTCACGATTATTATTATCATCATCAAGCAGGAGCTTTGGAGGCTGATGGGGGCTTTGTTCTTTGTGGCTTTTGCGTTCGTTCTCTCCCGTCAGCCCCCACCGCGTGGCTCGGCCCAATCCCTAACGCGGGGAAAAAACGTCGCCCCCCGAAAGCACGCCCATTTCTGCGGCAGCAGCGGTCGGGCGGAGGGGGGAATCGTCACGTGGGGCCGTAATGGTCGTTTTCACCGGCCAAGAGTCATCCTCCGAGTGCCATAAATAACCTCCGCTGGGGAAGAGGACAAATAGGCAGTGCACAAAGCCGGGCCTCTGACTGCCGTGGAAGCCGCTGCCAACTGTGCAACCGTGGGGCTTCTCGGTTATTTATTTATTATCTCACGCGTGAGCAAAATGGATGCGGTGGTGTTCCAACATCCATTGGCCAAACTTTCCAATAATTCCAAATGGCTTCTGCGATGGGGAAGAATCACCCCCCCCCACCGAACCTAGGTTGTCTCAACCTAAAATTAGTATCTAGCGGTCAATCTGGATCTTTGAGAAATGTTATAGAATGTCAGCACGCAAGCGAGCACTTCTCTGCATGTGCGAGAAATGTAAAGCGATAACATTTGGAAATATACAGCACCTACATGCGACCCCATCACAAGACAATTAAGAAAAACAGTGGGAGCATTTATTTTTGACAGTAAGTCATAGGTCTCTATATGAGCCTATGGTCGCAGTGAGATTGTATAGGTCTGTATGAATGTGGGTCTCTATGTAAGTCTGTGTACGTGAGTCGACGGGTGTGTGTGAGTCAGCGCGTCTCTGTGTGAGTTTACACAATACGATAAAAATGTGGATTTATACAGCGTCTAACTGTGACTACATCTCTAGGCACTGTGCAGAAACAGCTTGACAATTAATTGGCGCATCGCTATAGTTAGGCAACAAAAGTGAGTGTAGCAGATATAAGTCAAGGCGACGTTTCTGTTAAAAGAAACGAGTAAAAAAACACCACCCAGTTAGCTAATAATACGGTCAGCTAAAACAGAAGCAGTAATTTAATTTACAGCTTTGTATTCCTCACCTAATTTAGCTTAAAACCGAGCGCTACCAAAAAAAATTCACAAATTAATGTACACTTCCGCCAAGCCACCTTCTCGACTATTATATTCACGACGACAGCGAGGCCCCTTGCACTCGGAAGGTAAACACACGGTGGGTTTTGGGATGCTTTCCACCTCGTGATTTGCCATGGTGGCCGATAATATTGGGGGTGGCTTCATCACCCCCATTGCAACCGCCGTCCCGAATCCCCGCCGCGCCCACCATTATATATTATCGCGCACATTGGTCTCAAGGTGCACGTCCTGGCCGATCAATTCACTGGCCGCACTGAAGGCCTTGAGACGCTGAGCACAAAAGCATGACTGCAGATTTACAACGCGGCCAAATCAATAGGGCAATTAATTGCGTCAGGGGCTCAGAGCGAGCGCCATAATTTACCCCATAAGCGGCCCCGCTCTGCGTAAATGTGAATACATGCAAAAGTGTCCGGGCCTGCAAGGCCACAGGCCAGGCACTCCCTGCTCTGAACATTTTTTTTCTCCCCTCTCATCCCTCACTCCCCACTCTCGCTCTCTCTTTTTGGCAGAGAATAGCAAAAAAAAAAGAGACTGGAAAGTTAAAAACATCGGCGGCGAGAGAGTGTTTTCGGCGATTGGAATCCTGTTTTGGCTATTTCGTCTGTATGTAAACAGTCCTTCGTACGCCTCCCAAAAAACACACCAGTGTGCCCATCGGACCTTTTTTCCGCTTGTATTATTTAGTTTGGCAACGTGCTCGCGAGTCTCAAATCCCAAAATTACCTACAATGTGTCCAACAAATATGACGCTGGAGACCACATTTCTCAGCTCACGTTCGATCGTCGCGATCATCATGACTGGTTTAGCCACTGCTGGCAGAGGCCCCCGCCCCCCATGAGCCGTTGCGATAAAATGATCTCATCACCTGAGATCATGACCACTGCCAGACGGAGCAATTACATTTACGACCGAAGGCGGTTAACAATAATTGTCAAGCATACACCTCAATTGCCACACGTCTCACATGCCAGCTAAAGTGTTAACTCACATTATGCAACGATTCACAAAAGATCTTTAACAACAGAAAGTAAAAGAAACGGCGATACGCACTAAGTTGCTATGGGATTACACGAGCATGAGCATGATTTGACTTAAATTAACTTAATTGAACGTATACCTTACAATTAATTCCAAACGCCCCACGCCTTTTACTTTCACGATTACGTAACGCATGGAATCCCAAGAGGGAGGGATACGCGGCATGTGCCTCCAAGCAGTGTCACGAAGCACAACCCCCTCCCCCAACCAAATGGGGATACACAACCCACTCAGTGGTTAACGCTCAAACACACTCACATTACTATATGTTTAAGGTAGAATATAGTGCTACGAGCCTGGTCACCCAAGTTGAATCCCTGATCATGGCCAGCATAAGTGGCGAGTGATATCGAAAACGGTCGGTCCTTCCATCTCCCCACACTGACCCAAACCAGCATGGTGCAATACGGTCAAACAACCCCCCATGGAACTTTACACGGGCATTGGCAGGCCTTTCGACCAGTGGTGGATCAACAACGGGCTGAAAAACACGAGCGTTCAAATAGTGATGATAATTTATTTTTATACGGCGACTTTCATTGAGAGATTACAAAGCGCCGGGTCCCAGTGTGCCAGGGATCGCCGTCAGAATAACAAGCTAAGCGACACGGCCAGAGTGACGCTACGCCGGGCGAGGAGAGGCGGCTCGCACAACGCGCGCGACCCGCACGCCGGGCTTGAGCCGGCGGTTAAGAGGGGGGGCAGTGCCAGCGCCGAGGGCAAAGCCAGGTGGGCCAATCCGACGCCATCTGCCAATTCGTCGTGTGCTTCTGGGTGTCAAAGTGAACATGTCATCACCGCCGGCAACGGTGATGCTGCCGTCGCACGTCGCTTAACGCAGTTGCTCTCGCAGAGTCAACGCCCAGCCCTCCATGGAGACCACTTGGTCTCATCACCGTCTCCAGTCGGTTATAGGGCTTCCCCTGGTTCCAATCGGCACGCCTCATTCTCACCAAAATCTGCATTTAGGACGCCCCCCGTACACAGTTGACGTGTCCTTCCAGGGCAGCTTTTACAGTCTCATCACCACCGCCATCTGGCATTAGGTCTTCCCCTTGTTACAGTTAAGACTTAATCTAAGGCTCGCTCCTAAGTCTCACGATGGCTTTAGATCTTCCCATTGGCACACATTGGACACATCCTTCAAGTACCGCTCTGAATGAGTTTCATCATCGCTACCAGGTGGCTGTGTCTTCCCCCAGGTTATTGACCTCTGAGTGCCACACAGTAACCTGCCATCCTGCACACCTGCCCTATCACACACCCTCCACTGCACGATTATATCTACAATCGTTTACCGACACTTTATATTGCGAACCTGTGTAAATTCTTACCCTAGTCTCTGCAATGTACACGCACTCAAAGGCCACAAGCGTATTATGCAATGGATTATAGGTGTGGGTACATTGCAATTTAATTCTGACCAACCTGACATCACCTACATTGCGGGCTTTTAGATGAAAACAAGCCCAAGACCATACTCTGGTTGACTAATACAGAGTCCTTTAAATCAGAAACAAACCCTTTGATATAATACCAACACGGTCAATTAAGCCAACACTTTGAATCAATCAACTGAATGAATTGAACTTCAGTTCTAAGAGGTATGTTGCCCCCTAACTAAGCCTCCTCGGGAATCATCATCATCACTGTTTTAACAATCGGAAGTCGAGTGAATGATTCATTCAATCTCACTTAACCATAACCGTGTGGTCATTAGTTAACCTGAAACGTGTTTTAAAATGAACGGAAACGGTTAAATTGTTCACAAATAATTGCCGCCGCTGCGGTTACACAACCGGCTGCACCCGCCAGGGCGCATCGAAGCACACAAGTTATAACATCAGCCCCAATTCTCCGTAACCGCCCGGCAAGTCGACCCTAATTTATTGTACATTTACTCGACATTAAACAGTCACGTATACAACACTTTGCTCAACATCCGACCCAAAATAAACGGCGGTAATTTGTTTAAAGTGTCCTTGCCGTGATCATCGTCAGGAACCGGCTGCGGCGAGGCAGGCGAGGCTCGCTCACGAATTCATCGAGGCACGCGAGGGACTGACAAACGAGGGAGGCGCTCGAAAAACGCCTATGACATATCGCCGCTGCCACTCCGCAGCCGAGATAAAAAAAAACAAACGACCGTACACCGGGCAATCACCGTTATTTACGTTAAAGCCATCCAACAAAACCCGAGCCGACATAAATTAAGCTGACTTGTCTAGTCGCCGGCATGCAACTGAGAAGTTGCAGTTTTCGGCGGACTTCGGTGGGGGGGGGGTCTGACAAATGTGCACTCGTTTTTAAACAGCACGGAAAACCGACAACCCGATAAACCAGCGGTCAGCCTTTTAGCGAGCAGGCTACGGTTTTATCGCGGCGCACTACAGATGAATTATAATTTTTCACCTGTAGCGCGTTGAACGGATGAACAAGAGGCCAGAAGGCTTCGCACATTTTACGCCCAATGAAGAGTTCATAAAACAAACCGTGGCTTTATATTGCTCCGCTTCCATCTGGCTGAGTAAACAATGACGCGCGAGGGTAAAATTCACGCGAAACGACCGGGACGCGCACACTGCTGAAACCACTCATGCCTATTTTATAAGTGTTCCGAGAAGAAAACCATCAGTGGCTTTTAAAAAAAAAAACGCCATTTTTTTGTCTGAAGCCACCCTTAACAATGAGACGGCAGACAAAACAGTGTTGACACAAAGTCTGGCTGTACAGTGCATACAGCAGCCTCGCCTAAACACACCGAGCGACCGCGGGAGCAGCGGAGGAGCTAGCAGCGAGCGAGAGCAAGCGGAGCTTGAGCGCAAACCTTGCAAAACAGAGAAGTCAGCTTCGCTCCCACCCCTACCCCACACTGCTAGGCAAACAGCCAGGCACTCCACTCAGCCGAAAGCAAATAGAAAAATACGACGGCCACTCCGCACGCAATGCCAGGAGGGACTGATGGCTCGGACAGACAGAGCGACAGAGAAACAAGCCCAACATACAAAGAGAGTAGACAGGAAGGTAGGAGGGGTGGCGAGGGAAGGGAGGGGGGGGAACATCAAGTACAATAAAGAACAAATGTCCCCTCTCAAATCGCCCGTGTACCTGTGTGTTCATCTGCCGCTGTGGGGCTCTGCTGGGAATCTCGCGGTCAGAAACAGGGTCGTGGTGGACACGTCATCTGGCCCCTTGTTCGGAGACAGCCAGGAGCGACCATCACGGGGAGGAGACAGGGGGGGTGGGGGCTGCTGGCGGTGGTGGTGGTGGGGGCGTTGAATCCTGTCTTGTTTACCCGCAGCTCGACCCAGCCTTGCTCAATCCGCGAGGTTGCACGCGCCGCACGCAGAGGCGCGGAGCAAGACGCGCGCTGGGAACGGCGCACGCAAACGCAAATCCAAATGCTTAACGAAGCGAAGGGAGCTTCTCTCTCTCTCTGTGTTGCGGAACAAAGCGGCAAGGCGGGCGGCCGAGGAGGCTGGCGGTGCGGACAAGCCCAGGGAAGAAGAATAAGAAAAAAAAGCCAGCAGCCGTCGAAGCGGCGGTCTGGAGTCACGTGCCGTGGACGAGGCAGCTTTTCCAGCGATTCTGCCAATGTTTTATACTTGAGCGCTCTCTCGCTCTCTCTCGCTCCCTCCCTCTCCCACGCCGCCGCTGCTGCTGCTGCTACCCACAGTGGAGTGCCTTGCCAGAGCACGCTGGTATGCTGCCAATATTCCACGTGACCTGCCCATGTGATGTAAACCCTTTCCTGTTCGAGCCTGCCTCACTGTGTCAAAGGTAAACCGCGCATAATCCGACCCAAAAGAAAGAGAAATTGGGTCTCCTCTACACTTTCAATTTGATTTCACTGAAGTCATTAAAGCCGGTGGCATTGGAAGAAGGGTCTTAGTGGGGATATTGTGAGAGCATTACGCCACATTTATTGTATCTCTACATAATAGTGATGCCCATACTTTATGTAAGCTGGCATCGACATTTTTTTTTTGATATGATGCAACCTGAACTCCACCCTACATAGAGAATCTGAAGTTCCCTTTCTGAAAATAACACATTGTAAGGCAAGCCCAGAATATATGTAACTACAGCATTACAGAATAATAATTAGCCATTTGTCAACTGCTGGATTAAGGTGTCCGCTTGCCATGTCTGCTCATACTTCACCACAATGGTAAATGCCAATTTGTGAACAGGCTCAGAATCTCGCAAATTATGTCAGCCGTCACATGGAATCAAACGCAGATCACCAGATTGATTCCGCTAAGCACTGCACAACTACCCCCATAATGATTTGCCACTTCTCAAACAAACGTAGCGTGAGCTTGCATATTTTACTTAAGTGGATGAGAGAAATAACGTCGTCGCGAAATCATCTCTTAACTCCGCGAAGCTAAAACATCTCGACTGCGATGGCAAAAAAAAACTGTGGATCAAAACCTCACGACTACTTGCGACTCATTAGGCGGACAACAGCGAATGTGTACGTGTGCACCGCAGACACAAATATTTTTCACATGCTTTGCAAAGTCTGTCCAGGCTTCCTTATTGCTATTTAATTAGTGTATATTTATTTTAAAGCAAAACACGGCGCAATGCCGCGTGGAGAGAACTGTTTATCCGCCATTCCAAGGGCCAAACCCCGTTACATGGAGCAGCGAAAAATACACAGTGTGGCTCTTGACATTTTTTTTATTTTTTATGAGCTACAAGAAAAAAATACGCGAGACGGTCCTGGTATTGTTTAGCCTGGCCGCATCAAATCCATATAATATGGTCTGTGAACACCGATGGACAAGCGCCGCCTTGGACAACACGGGAGTAGGAGTTGGTGGGCTGGGGATGTCTGCTGTGCGTCCAGTGTGGATCGCCGGCAGAGTCCCAGAAACACTCTCTCGCCAGCGGGGGCGTGCTCGTGTCACGCAAAATTAACCGCCTGCAACGATTAAGTATTACCTCCACCGAAAACAAACAGGGCCCCGCTTGTAAACACCGCCGTAGGAGGCCTAATGGAGCTACTACCCCCCTGCCCCTCCCCAAATCCGCAACCCTCCCGGGCCCCCGTGTGGAGAAACACAACAACAAATAAACAAGTGCATCACAATCAGGGGTGCCTAAGGACACGCTTAGAAGAAAAACACGTAGGCACCCTGCTCTAAAAAAAATTGCAAATACGTAAATGTGCACCTAATAGGGGCAACGTGTTTGGCTCAAACCAAAACACAGCGCGCTGTTTTGACACACCGCCACCAGCGATAGCGCCGACGCCGCGCTCACAACGCAGTAACCAAGGAGGCGTTTAGCAGATCAATGGCTGCGCATCCCTTTACGGCTGCACACATCAATTAGGTCCGTAATCACGGCGGTAAAGACACCCAAGTTAAGACTGGACCCAGCAGGCAGGGGCCGGTAAAAGCGGGCCGCGAGGGGGTCAATTAGCGGCCTGCAAAACGAACGGTAACACACGGGGGACAGTCACCGCACACTCGTCCCAAGTAACTATGGAGGGGGTGAACGAGTAAACATAATACGCACAAATCTGGTCAGCGTGAACGTAACCCAGCGCGTATAATTACGTTGCGGTGGTCACGGGTTCGTTTAAGTTTGTGGGAACCCCACGAATTTGTTGTGTCCCTTATTTTTAACCGTAAGTTTGGAAAGAAAAAATGTTGTTGCTCTTGGCATTTGGAGGGAATTGCATACCTAAAGTCACCAATCTACCCCCCCCCCACGAATCTCGACGAACAAGGATTCAATGTGAAGAGGGTAAAGACTGCAAAACAAGTTAAGGGGTGGAGCGGTGGCGCAATGGCGATATAAACCCGGTGAACCTGAGTTCGGGACCCGGTCATGGTGAGCATTAAATGATTACCAAGACACTGGCCGACGGGGTGAACAATGGTCATAACACCCCCCACCCCACCATGAGGAGGCCTTCATCCAACAGCGGATGGACAAATTGCGTGGTTTTATACTACAGTATTATATAGTACTTTCCTTTACAGCCATAGTAAAATGACAAATAACCTTTCAAAAAATTCCAATTGTGCGAAAAAAGGTTTTGTTGAAAAAATTAATTGAACAGCAATTGGATTATAATATCGTGTGTTGACTATCAGATTTTAATCCTGAAAGGTCAATAAAATGACCCCACAGCAATGCAATCGTTCTAATATTATTTAATACATTAATGAATACGTCATCTACAGCAGAGACTCATCTCACACCAAGGCAACTGCTGTGAGTTTTTTAACTTGCACCACTTTGCAACCTGGAAGGTGAACACAACTTTTCCTTCTCGGTCTTTTGAAACGTTTGTGTCAGAATATAAGTGTGACGATTTTCTCAGACCACCATATGGACAGGAATGCAGTCTTCGGGGACGATTGTGTCTCAACGTCGTTGGCAGCCGGGCCATCTTGCCGACATAACCACCATTCCCGCCATCAGTCTCCCGACAGAGAGATTGCCGTCCCCACAGTGTGCACGAGGACCGCCCAGGCATTCAATTTTAACCCAGAACTCGGCCTTACAAAGCAAAATAAGGTCCGCGGCAAGCAACGTGCGCCGTTTGTTAAAAAAAATCGATCGCCCAGTGAAATGGGCAAGGAAGATCGGACGCAGCCGTTTGAAAACTCTCAGGGACTTAACTCATTAGCGGCAAGATTGTGACGAATATAAAATGCGGTTTTCTTGTTTGTTTCACATTGTACCCAGTCCTGTGATTTCCTACTCAATTGAGCATTAGGGTGGTGCGCTCATAATCGATTTACAACCTTGAGGCCAGTGGTGGAAATTCCACATCGCTAAGATGGGGGCTATTCTGTCCACAGGAAAACAACTGGTGACTTCCAAATGAACGTGTTATTAATTTTTATCGGCCCTGGGCGGATGATGAGCTGAGTCAACTCCTAGTATCAGGATCCTCAGTATGACCGCACGAGAATAAACACTAGCAGGTCTACATTACTACTAGAGCCACCTTGACATTGTATTTGTGCCCAATCTAAACAGCACCGTCCACTGCACCACGATGTACTGAGCAAACCTCTGCAGGGTGTCGTGCACGCCTCTGTTATTTTTCGATCCGGGCAACGCTGTGACGTGGTTTTTGTTAAAAAAAAATAGCAGCAGCGCTACCAGCAAAACACGGTCCCCCCCGCGTTTTTCCAAATTCACACGGCGCGGCTAAACCATGCAGGTGTTCGCAAGCAGGGCCACTGTTTGGCCTTATCTGTCAAAGACCACAAGGTCAGGTACTCGTACATATGGCAGCATCTGTGCCAGATCCGGTTTCGTTCACAAAAGGCCACCCCCTCCACCGCCCCACTGCTCCCTCTCCCCGTCTCCATAATGCGCAAAGGAGAAACGCCGGATGGCACCGTTGCTCTCCAGAAGCCGACGGCTGCGGCGACGCGGAAGGACACGGAATAACAAGCGCACATCTTTATCGCCCCCCTCGCTCCGTAACCCACGACCGCGAGTTTTTACGTGGGTCACAGCATTCACTGGAAATAGCCGGTTATAACTAGGGCAACCCTTATGTAACATCGTGGAACAGCACATTGAAACACACGGCTACGTTCGTTTTCTAGAGAACACCCCAAAAAGCACACGTTTTCAAATCTTCGGTAAACAGATGCAATCGTTGTTAATGTAAAAGTAACTGCTTAGCACCGCGTTGCTGGATTTCATAATAAAATACCGACATGATGGATAAGAATAAAAACACAGGTCTAGCTGTGTTCCTCAAGGCCTAACTCCCCAAGATTGTAAACACAGACACAACCTTCACCAATTCGCAAATCACCAACTCGCAAGTCGACAACGTTTTTCCGCGGGGCTGCAGAGCATCTATTTTTTGGGCGTAACAGACAAAATTACGAGCAGGCTGTGTGTGTGTGTGTGCGCGCGTCTCCCCTTGTGCGTACACGTGACATAAACGTGACATTTGTAAAGAATATGAAACACGCGTTGTTAGTGACGCGCAAATCTTTCATCAACGACAACCTTGAAGTGTCAGTTTGCCCTCGCGCACACAAACGCGATTTTCCAACGCCGCCACGGAATAAACATTCGACTGAGAATTGCTTTTCATGGCTGATCTTTCGGGACAGCCGTGTTGAGTGTTCCTTCTCTCTTCTTCATGATGTTTCGCCTCCCACGCTGGAGGCATTATCAGGCTTCAGAAGTATGATGACGCCTCCAGCGTGGCATGGGAAACGTCGTCAACGAGAGAGCAGAAACACTCGACACGGCTATCCTGAAAAAAACAGCTGTGAAAAGTAATTCTAATACATCGAGCCGTGAAAACCTACATCAGTACAAACATTCGACTGTTCGCCAAAAAGGGGATCACGTCAAGACTATTCACGAAAGAGCCCCCTGGCATTACTCTGAAGAGACGCAGCCTGTCTGTAAGTGACATACGCCGTCCATATTATTCATTCCCTATTAATAGAGCTTCGGATACATCCGCTACTTTCAGGGGATTCATGTTCACATGGAGAGGAGGAATACGCTCTTGCCAAAACAAGGATGGATTTCCCCACAAATCACGTCAGCAGCAACGGCATATTTTCCGTCGACAATTCCGTTATTGGGGAACGGTGGGGAGAGGGAGGGTGGGGTTCTGGGGTGGGTGAGATGAAAATTCATTGTTGGACATCAGGAAATGATAAAAACAGCTCGATTATTTTTTTTATCTACTGGGGCTGGCCAGAATTTCTGGGCTGTGGATTTTTTGTTTTTTTAGGGGTATAGGACAGTAGCACGAGTGTGAAAAACGAAGAGTGGTGATCTGGCCCATTCAGGGTTCCCAAGCAAAATAATATTACAAATTCCCAGTGATAGACAAAGGTTATGAGTGGAGTCAAATAAAAGAAATAGCCAAAAACAGAGATGTAGCGGGATTAGCAACGAAATATTCAATCAAGACGAATGAGAGATATTACAGATATATTCTTTTGCAATTTTATTAACCTTGCTTTGATGGTTGCTTTTCAAAGCTGTTCTTTCGGGATAGCCATGTAGAGCGCACTCCCTCTCTCCCTCGCTACGTTGCACCTCCTGCGTTGGAGGCATCTTCAGGCGTTGAGCGCTCGACACGCCTATCCCGAAAGGACAGCTTTGAAAAGCAACCATCATAAACGGAGCCGTGAAAACCTACATCTTTAACTTGCTTTGTAAATCAGTATTTGAATTCGAAGCCAATAATATCTCATGCGATCCTATAGCTATTGCAAATAGATCCATAACCCCTTGAGCTTGCTGGGCCACCTTAGCTTTTACTTACTTTGCTCGTACCTAGCGCCGCCGCCACCAACCATGCAGGATCATGATTTTCTGACTGGGGTTTCTAAAAATTCAGGAGGGGTGCATGGCATTGTCGGAGGGGGGCAGGGGGGTATCACTTACCGCGTTCCTTCCCCTCCGGCGCCCGTAACTCTTCTTCACCAGCCCCTTGTAGTTCTCGTTTTTCTTGGTCAAATAGTAGTACAGGACGCAGTCGGAGACGGTCTGTGAAGAGCAATGTTAAATTACACGGCAGTCAGCACATTGAAACGTTCCAAGCATGGATTTTTTTTGACCGTCATAAATTAAGTCACACAGAGACAGTGAATAAATGAGGGAGGGGAGGGGATGCGGGCACATAGAGGGCTGGTATGCCACTCTTTTCCCAGATAAGTTAATATTTAACCGGTATTAAAAAAACACATTCGGGGCACGGCTAAACTGCTGAGGCGAAGTCTGCTGGCACTCCACTCCTCCACAGCATGAGGTGGCCTGCGGTATTGGTTTGCAGCTGCATCGAGCGAACAAGAACAATCCATTTCTTATCCAGAAAATGTGTTTCAAATTCAAAACCACATGCAACACGGCAGCTCGGATATGTAGTGCT
>JAZEWU010000010.1:537223-575132 GCA_036362915.1 Geotria australis
CCCCCCCCCCCCGTGCAGTTGTACCACCTGCACACTTTCTGGATAACTACACAATTGGCAGCGAGGCGTGTTAATAACCAAGTGTGATGCTATAAATTATATGCAGGGATCAAAAACAAAAGGAAGCAGTTCACGCTTCATTGCATGACTGTGACGGCAATGTAATAATTGGTATTGAACAGGCACTAATAATAACAAACATTTCAAATCAGAGCGGGTAATGGCAGAAGCAAGCGTAGGTTACTGTGTTACTGCCATGACCTACAGATCTTCCAGTTAGGTGCAACCACGTAGAAAGGAAGGCTATCTCTGGTGCACGCAATTCAAATGGAGACCCCCCTTGAGTAATTATTCTTCAAGTCATTAACAACAGGCAGCGTTTTTTTGCATGGGTTATCGGAAGATGTGTCAACATGTGTTTACGTATCGCACGATGACACGAGAGCACAAATCAATTTGCACCGCCACACAGGGGTTTGACGCACGAGAGCTGCTCCCCGCAATCACGCACCGTTTACTTGTGACGATTATATAATAGGGACGCGTTAGAACACATGAGTGCCCTGAAGCATCTGAACTATCCACAGACGATAGTGTGAATTCATTGAAACAAGTTGCACCATTGATGAGGCCAAACGGAATACATCTTCAAATGATGTATGTAGGGCTGTTATAGAACAGCCCTGGATACATAATAATAATAATAGCATTTTATATAGCGCCCTTCACCCGAGGGTCGCCTCAATAGAGAAAAAATACTTTAGAGTTACAACCAAGCATGCCACCATAGCACACTATAGTGGCATCACTTCATTGGCATTGTAGTCAAACATTACAGGCACAGATTGTTAATGACTTAGCCCAGCGGTAGGGCCCAGCTTGTGGCGGTTTGAATCCAGCAGGCTACCCTGGTTAATACTGCAGGTGCGTTAACCATACATACTACACACCATCTGTTTCACAGTGGTTGTCAAAGATTGCGTGAAGCCAATCGAAGAAATGTACGCCATTCATTGTGTGCCAGCGTCATGGTCAAATTTTTGCCGAATGTGAAAAATTACTCGCAGATTACCTGATTGGGAAAACAACATAGCAATATTCACCTCCTACTGAAAAAACCTAGCAGGATCCTCCCTGAAACAAGAGTCTCGAGAGTCAGCGAGGCTGTGCCGAGCATGTAAGCGATGTTATTCATAACTACAATCCGTGCATCTGACTGCTGCTGCTAAATCGTGATAATAAACCAAATCATGCAGAATGGGGTGAGTATCATAACATCCCAGTGTGGCAGAGAAATCTTGGGCAGAAAGCGCTTGGTGTGAATTCAGATGCAGACTGCTTGTTGCGCAGATAAGCTGTGAACAAGGCAGCAAATTGTCTCTGACGAAACCAACAAAACAGTTCAATTGTTTTTTTATTTCATACTGGAGGCATGGTTACATGCTGCAATTTTCTTTATATATAGTGCCAATTTCTGATGCCATTTTAACTCGACAATGCTTTCTCCGAAAATTATTATTCTACCTCCAACATAGCCTGCATAGAAACATGTAGGCTATGCCAAAGAACACAATGTAAGGGAACACACACACAAATATTCCAGATCTCTTTACCTTCTTTTCCAGGTACGAAGCTATCAACGAAAAGTTCTTTGGATGCAAAACAAACCTGAAAAAAACAACCATAGCCGGGGATTAGCAAACATTAAAAACATCGCCACGTGCAACGAACAGTCCAGATGTACGCGCGCACCAATTTCCAAATTAAAAACACGTTAAGAGACATTAACCACTAAAGCCTTGGTGGTTTGGTGGTGAAAGTGCACAGACCTCTATGGTGATTATAAAACGGAATGTATTTAAGGGTACATTGATTATAATGAAACCAGCTCCGGCTATTTCAATATTTGTTTTGGCGTTTTATCTGATGCTGGTGTGAAAGCTGAGAGGAACCCCCAGCAGAGCCACGCGGACAATGAGCAGATGGTCACCTCTTGCCAGATACATTACCAGTGCATAACGCGAACCAGGCTGACTGAGCACAGTCTCACCTATCAGCAGATCATTTAATTATCTCAATTACGTTAATTGTCATTTTAGGATTTATTGTGACTTATTAAAACAAATTGTTAGCTACATAAAAGGGCCAATGATCCGAATCAGAAGATGATTGACCCTTTGTTTTACTTTTACGTGGCAAACTGGCTTTCATTAACTGCCAGTGCCCCAGTCAGCATGTCATAATCATCGGCCTTGATCTATCCACTGCTGGATGAAGGGTTCCATGAACCCGTTCCCATCCCCCATTCGAACGACACTGACCATGCAACAACTTGTCTCTTGCACATCACTACGCGGGATTCGCTTTCTAGAGTTGGGAAACCCATATTCTAGGGGAATAATTAACTCTCGTGCTAGTCTGTTTATTTTCATCCGATGATGAAGAAAGCAATTCAAATAATTACCACGTTTCAATGTGGTTGTTCAATGCAACCTTTTGGAAGCGCTCTTTCATTTATGAGAGCCTCCAGCACGGTCTGCTGGAGGCTCTCATTCAAGTCACTACCGTCAAACACGGCTATCCTCCTGAAACAACACCTTTGAAGAGCAACCATGATAAATCGAGCCGTGAAAACCTTCATCAGTACAAACAAGGATATATGTAGTAAAGTACAATTGCAAGTCAAGTTATCATTAAAAATCGACAGGTAACCATAAAATTGCTGTTTAGATGCGGAGGTGCATGCAAACAGACGGTTTAAATTTTGCGAGGCTACTGCTTCAATCAGGCTGGCAAGTCTGCCGATGTAACAGAGCTGATGCATTTAACTAACGACGTTGCAAAACATTTCAAAGACTGTAAAAAAAGAGTAGTTGCGAGCGAGGAAATTCCAACGTTTGAACTCAGCTTTAGTGCTCGGTCATTGACGCTCGACCCTACGCCAGAGGCCAGCCTCGGGGTCACGTGTCATGGGAAAGTTTTTCTGGGTGGTGAGCAAGCGACGAAGCGGGTTCAGCAAATCCGCTTGTGTGCTGATGTAGGTTTTCACGGCTCGACGTCTGAAAATTGCTCTCAAGTATCCGCCTGAAGATACCGCCCGAAGACGCCTCCAACGCGAGAGGCGAAACATCGCGAAGAAGAGAGGAGAAACGCTTGCCGCGGCTATCCCGAACGAGCGGCTCTCGGGGACAATTCTCAAACCTACTTGTCTCGGAAGATCTCCTTCTCGTGCTCGGTCCACACGTTGAGGAGCTGCCGCTCGCGATGCACGCGCACGGGGTCGCCCAGGAGCCCGTTCTTGTCGATGAAGCGCACGTGCCGCTGGTCGTCGTCGAACAGCCTCGGGGGCACGGCTGCCAGGTCGCGCATCTGCTTCTCGCTGCCCTGGGGGCCGGAGGGAGCGCAACCGCGGCGGCAATTGGAACGCGTCCTCACGAGGACCCGGCGACGACGCCGTCTTCGGATCGAGCGACGGGCGCCGATGCCCGTGATCACATCGGCCGCAAAGCGCACGTCTCATCAGATCTCACAAGCTAAGCAGGATTGAGGCTCGACGGTGCTTGGATGGGCGACTGCTATGCTTAATAGGTTGTCGCAGACGGCCGTAGGGCTGTGCTAAGTGGTGGTCAGCAGAGGGCAGTGTAGCGGAATCTAATTTCTCACCTCTCTGCTTCTCGTCTTCACTGAGTAGTATGGCAAAGTATGGTCAATTAACCCATTAAAAAAACCAAAACGTAACAATGTTAATAAAATATCAGCATTCTCTGCAAAGTGGATTTCTGCATCGCACAAAATGTAAGACAGTGACAACCATACATTTTTAAATAACAAGCAGCAAAACCAAAATGATTGTGCAGAGGTCAAACCACAGCAGCGAGTGGGGAGTTGTGCGCGTTGCAATCGGTGGAGGTGTGAACAGATGCTGCGGCATGCCGACCAAGTAAATGTAGTGATTCCGGTTTAATCTGATTCTCTCCAGCTCAATGACTTAATGATTCCAACGATCGAAGCTTCTGAATCGATGAAATGCATTTTAAATGGGGATGGCACCGCCGATGCCTGTCACAACCACGTCTTCCAACAACCGCGTTTTTCGAAAACAATTCATGCCGAGAATGAGCAAGCGAGTTTTTAAAACATGAATTAACTTACCCAACACAGTGACCGTAAATTGTATTTGTTTACTATTGTGAGCGGTGTGCGGATAATTAAAGAAAAGACTGTTGAACGGGCAAAAAACGCAGGAATTTTAAAACGCCATTGCGCACGGCTTTCCCACGAACACACATGATTCACGACAGCGCCGGCGTTTGAAACACAAATGGGAAACTAAATGTGGAAGCCCTGCTGGTTTATTTGTTAAGAGGCTATCCTCGTTTAAGACAAATTGCAGCACACCCATTAAAAGTCAATACTCGTTCCCAGCAGAGATCCTTGGCGATTTTCACTTCTCATCACAACAACAACGGCTCTCGATAAAAGGGTCATCAAACATTTTCTAAAAGGCACAGGGCTCATACAACCCTGAGAGATTTAACTACAATAATTACAGCCGTTGTGACTTTGAAAGGTCTCGCCCAGGGGGAACCAAAGTGTAACAGCCTTTACCGACTTGTCTCCTCTTCATATTCTCTCGGCACTGACTGCCACCTGTTTTTCAGATTTTTTTGCTTTAGCGCCAAGGTATTAACCATCTGGAAAACCGTGATTCATTTCAACATTGTGCGTTTTCATATGTCAGCGCGTTTGGTACCTGTGGCCAGCGCAATTGTCGTACAATGTACCCGGGACCATTGCCGAAATTCCGAAATTAAACAAGCGTGCTCCAGTACTCGAATCGGCTTGTTCGTACCTCTTGGTCAGACAAGTCGTCGCCGGTGTCAGCAGCCTCCTCATCGCTGCCGTCAGCCGATCCGTTTCCCTTTTGGTTGCGCCTGTAACACACACGCAGGCCAACAGCCAGAGGTCAGAGGTTATCGTGGGCACACCTGACCATCGGCTTTCTCCTTCTACTCGATCACGTGTTCCAGCAAGGTCTCTGCTCTTACAGTATCTTACTTGCCTTTACGTCTTACACTTGTTAAACAGCAGAAATGTCCTTCAGTAACCAAGCACAAATCTTGCATTCTAATCACCACCGCTTAAACCTTCGTCAACCACTCAATCTATTTCCATCATTTGGCCTTAGGTCTCGGCCAATCTCTCCACTACACGTTTCAGTCACCTGCGCTCCTCCATCCTGTAACACGTGTCCTACTTGCCACAACCTCCTCTTCCCAATTACATCTAGAACATTTTCACGTCAGGTTCCATTTCAAACTTCCAAGTTGGTTATCCTATCTTTTTATGAAATGCTTTATATCCAACAACACAATTAAGCTGAGTGATTCCTGCTCAAACGCACATGGAGGCATTGCCCACCTCCTTTTTACTGCCCTGAGCCAGTGGTAAAAATTCCACAGCCCTATGGTAGAGACGGGTCTACCCATAGGGACAGACACTGTTGACTTCACCATAGGAACAGACAAGTCGGTACTCGTTTTATTCACCCCAGATAGGTGGCGTATTGTGCTGATGACATACTTCAAGTCACACAGACAAGCTATTTTCCACCCTGTAAACTCACCACAGCAGATGCACAACATCTATTCGATGAAAAAAGAAGCCCTGCAAGTGACATTTGAAGCTCTCATCAGATATTCTACAAGGGCACTCGGCTTAGAGCCACCCAGCCACATTTAAATAATAATTTCTCAGCAGTGAAAATTATGCCTGAAATGGGGCCAATGCTCCCCACACTATGACAAAACCCGCCGGGAAAAGCCTCCGTGTGATTTGAATTCACGATTTTAAAAACGGACGTTTGAAAAGATTAGTTTAGCATATAAAACCTGCTGTGAGGATACAAGCCCCAGAAAAGGTTTTAGCTCCATACGTGTGTGCAGACAGGTGGTTACATTTAAATGTTTAATCGCACGAAAATCCCTGACTACTAAAATGCTCCCACACTGTTGTTTCACCAGCGGCCATCTCACTCCTGATCACAGCTGGCCCCTGAAATGGGCCATTTGTCGCCATCACGAATAAAATAAACATGTAAAATTAAAAACACAACAGCAACACTGTTGTAGATTTTCAGGAATTTGTTTTCCTTTTCTCGCTGCGCAGCCTAGATGGATGAGCCAATAACACGTTTGCAATTTACTTTTCACGACACTAAAACTTGTGTATCTCTACCAATTTGATTCAAATTGCGCTGTTGGCTTCATGTGATGAGACAAAATATCCATTCGTATCCGACACAAAAATGACCCCCATATTACTTCCCTGGAATTCTACGTAGCAATCACCGTCCACTACTGACAGACTAATGCCCCAGGTCACTCTTGTAAATGAGACTCCTATCCTGGTCTCATCCGTCACTTGGTTAAACAAAACAAACTAAAGAATGACCCACGAAAGCAGATGTCCCAGAGCTACTTGGGAGAGACTGCAAGAGACCTCTGGTCCACCACAGTAGTTAGACATCACTTTAACCTCCAGCTCTGCCATCGACATTAATGTTTGTCACATGACAATCAAACACATGTTTTTAATTGTCGGACGTGGAATTTATCCACATTAAGTTTCAGAACCAGTTTAAGCTGTGCAATCATTGGTGACGGGGTTGAGATCATCAACTCACTACACTTGTGGATCCAGTTTAATCACAGGCGGCTGCCTTGATTCACACCCAGAACCACAGCAATGCCGGTTCTGCATTCCACTCGGTTTTTAGTTCTTAAAGTGTAAAAGGTATCCGTATTATTTTGACTCGTTATGCAACGAACATTTCCCAAGGGAAGAGCGGGTGAGAAAGTGCTGCCCTCTGCTGCGTGCGGCAGGTGCATCCTACGAGATCCCTCCGCGTGACCCCGTGACGCCCGCTTCCGCGGACCATCCTCCACCACGTAGGGTCGCACAGCCCTCCGACGGACCCGAACGGACGCGCCGACTAATTGCGAGACGCCCGATCGCGCGATCAGGATACGGGTCGGAGAGAATAGACACGACGAAGCACGTCCCGCCAGGGGCGCCGCGGCGGCAGGGGTGGCGATGACCAGGCGCTCACCTCTGCCCCTTCTCCTTCTGCTCGCGCTGCTTGCGGATCTCAGGGAACTGCTTCTCGTAGTAGTCGCGCGTGCGGACGTCCTTGGCGCGCCGCCGCGGGTTGCTCTCGATGCGCTCCACGCGCTTCTCCCACGCCTGCAGCAGCTCCCCGTAGCGCTCCGACAGGAACTGCTCCTGCGGGAGGGGGCCGGCGAGCACGACAACGGTCCCGTATCCGCCACAACCTTTGGTCCTTAACCCCCCCCCCACCCATCTCAATTCGTACAGGATGATAATATTAGGACAATTATAATACTATATCGATGTAGATTGTCGCGGCTCGTTGCATGAGAATTGCTCTCAAAAGCTACTCTTTCAGGATAGGCGTGTTGAGCATTCCTCTCTCCTTCGCGACGTTTCGCCTCCCACAGTGGCGACATCATCAGTTGCGAAGTGATGACAAATTCATCCTATTATCTGTTCTCATGAATCATCGGTAAGTGAATGAGGATCTGCATTCATACAGACCTTCATCGACAAGGCATCTCAGACCTCCCTGAAGCACTGAATCTCTAAATAACCACAGCTCATCGTGGATAAAGAGTCGCGTGGAGAGCGGTGGAAAATTAACACTATTATGCAAATTCATCCTGCACAGATGTGGCAGTAAACTTCACGCGCAAAAGCATCAGCCTAAAGCACACTCCTCAAAGCACACCTCCAATGGCAACAGCGTAAGGGGGAACGCTTTGCACCATGTTCAGAATGACAGGGGAATGAGCGATTTGTAAAATGTTCACACCTCGCGCGGGGTTAAACAGCTGAAGATGAGAACTGTTCAACACTCGTTGAATATGGGGACACTTTCAGGATTTTTTTTTTTAAGCACTTTCTTGCAAATGAATTAATCGCGAGGGTGCAAAATGACTGTAGGGTGTTATTTTGTTCGGTTTGCTTAACCCACTTGCTTTACATGTTTATAAAAATCGCGTGCTCTTTTAATGCAACTTCAAAAGGCCGTGGGAAATTATGCATTTCCAGTTGACGAATCGTGGCAGGTTTTTTTATTTCGTTTCACTTTTAATGCTAAACCACATTTTCCATCGGAAAAACAGGAACAGTTTCTCAAAATGATAATTCCTTTGCGTTTTTTCCCCCCACTACTGCTTTACGTAGTGTGTTAAAACGAAAAAAATCATAACCACACACCCACCGACCACCCACAGCTCCATATCATCATCATCATCTATGTCCTTTTCGTCGGTGTTCCCATGAGAAACGCTTGATACGATAATACATCCACGCACAGGTGCAACCCGCAGTCGTTACTGAGAAACCTAAGATCGTCCGTGCGTAGCCATGGTTACCCAAGTCTACGTTGCTAGTCAAAGGGATAATGAATATCAACAGGGGTTCCACATGTGTACGTGTGACCTTTTCTGTCAATGCGCTGCCGGAAGAGGACCTGCCTACTCTGTGTGGGTCAATGGGGTTATTTTATCATACTTCACCGTGCAAGTCACCGCAGGTCAGCGCGTACAAGCGAGGACACAGAACTCATCATCATTCATCGGCAGCTGCTTAATCCTGTATGGGGTCGCAGGGGGGCCGGAGCCTATCCCGGCAGATACAGGGCTCAAGGCAGAGCTATACCCAGGACGAGATGCCAGTGAGGCCAATTCATCTAGACAGCAGCATGTACTTGGGCGATGGGAGGAAACCCAAGTACCCGGTGAAAATCCCTGCAGAAACGCCGAGAACCCTCCGCAGACACGGCAAGAAGATACAAACGCCACACAGAAAGGCATCGAAGTCGGGAATCAAACCCGAGGTTTCATAGTGAGGCGGTAGCACTACTCACTGCGGCTGCAGCTATCCCTGAAGAGCAGCTCTTGAGAGCAAGTCTCAATGTCAAAGCAAAAAGCAATGCAGCGCTCGCGCAGAATCGGCAGTCACTCGCCACAGGGCTTCCCTCGACAGGACGCGGCATGCACCACTCGAGGCCCTAAGTACTCACCTTTAACTTGCGCTGTTGGTTCCGTCTCTTGAAATACATGATCAGCTTGTTCCTCATGGTGAGGTTCCTAGTTTAAACGGATCAGGAAAAAGTTCGCATCAAAAGGCAATAAACACTCGGAATCTAAAAAAAACTTTTCAGGAATGTGCGACATTCAAAATTCCTGAAAACCCACCCCATAGGAAGGCATAACTGTGAATGCTCCAGAGAGATGGACTCAAGAATCCTCTGCTATAACTTCCAACTCTCCTAATCGCCTTGTATTAAAAGCCAAAACACGAGTAATTCTAATGCGAGATACATGAGAACAGGGTTGTTAAGATGCCCTCCCTCTGTAATTGGTTGAAGTCATTGTACAGGGGTCAGTTTGATTTAAGAATCAATTAGCCGCTCTTCGTTCTGCATTTTAAATCAATAACTGCAGGCTTTCCACACACTAATCGTTTACAACACCAATGTGAATTGCAAATTATCCATTGTTACATGTGTATTTTAAGCGTAATAATTTATCATAAACTTACGTTTGGATGTTCTCATGATACTGGTTAGTGTCAGATGGTTGCTTATACAGTGGCTGTAAAAAATAAGTAAATAAAACAGTCACGCACAAAACATTTTACAGAAACAGAATTTATAAGAACGACGTGCACTGTTGCCAAGCTTTTAAAGTAATTTAATCGTCTATACAAATTAACATGTAATCTGAAATCTGCAACACAGTTTAAATTACCTCCCATCAAGGGGGCAAAAACAAGCACTCGCTCGCAAACAAATCTGAAAACTAACACCTCACCAAACATTCATAAGCCGCTGGCGAGATAAAAAAAAAACAGATCTTTGTACTTCTGTTCGGCCTGGTTTTCATAGGCAATGGTCGACACACTTCGACTCCGTACACTTGAAATTCATCCTGTGCCGGGTGCCCAGTTACTAATAAGAATTCATTATTTACTTACAAGTGCCGGGCGAGCACTCGTAAGGGAAAAACCCCATCACGCTCCACGTGAGCCCTCCACTCGTTAGTGGCGTGCTGATCCAAGCTTATTACAAATACAGAGGGACACCCTATCTCGTGCTTTCATAAAACTCAATTCTAACGAAGTCTAATCTGACCAATGTTAACATAACCAACTGGTTATTAACAGTGATGTGTTAAAACACCTCACCAGAGCTCAAGCCCACCGACGATAATTCCCCTCCTTCTCTAGGGTTGCGCCTATCCTTTTAAGTCTTCCTCCTCCTCTGCCCGCTTCTCCTTGGCTCAGCCACTCGAGGAGGCTTGGCCCCTGACGTTCAGGAGAAGATTTACAGTTTTGCTCAACAACCACCATTTCCAGCTCGAGACTCATCCTCCTCTCCTGGGCCTTCCTGAGGTCAACCTTGGCTTGGGCCCTCTGAGGCTCAGGGGCCTCCTTCTCCGATTTCCTCTCGTCCTCTGAAAGCTCGCCGAGGTAAACTGACCGAGGAATTGGATTGTGGGCCTGTCTACAAACTAATTGTAGCTGCCTAGCCAGCCCTAGCTTTATCCGGAGCTATGGCACCCACTCTAGCTATAATCCTGTGTCCCCACTATGAAAGTGTGAGCCACCTTGGTGGTACGGGCTGACATTGCCCACGTTCCGGGGTTGGCAACTACTTCCTGAGGATTTTTCTCTCTCTGCGGGGTCTAAGGGGTGCCTGTGGGCATCCCAGAGGCAACTGCAGCACACTCCCGCTCAAATGCATGCGCAACACTGGTCCTGGGCAGCCCTCAATACTCTGGGACAGCCACAGTAACAGGGGGCCTCTTGCCGCACTTCTACGTGCAACTTCCGGGGCCTGCCGACTCTCACCGGTTGACCCTGGGACAGTGCGAATGTTTCCGAGGGTGGTCAACATTAAAATGCTCCCTTCGGAAACAAATCCACGCAGCCCAGTTAAACCAAGCCTTGTGGTCCAGTTGGTCCTGGTTTGGCCATGCAAAGGCTAAGGGAATCCATGGCAAGGTGACTTGCCTGATTCACAGACCGAAGCGGCGGTCACGGGAATGGAGTATTAAAGCCTCGATTGTTATCACACAAGAGCTTGGCAACCCCGAAAAGGACGTGCTAATGCACGATACGGAGGGTTATGTATCCAGGTTCTGCACTGAACGAAATATTCTGAGTGGCCTCACACTGCTGGTTGTAAAGCTTTTCTTAGAGGGCCATAAACAAAGGTTTCATCACCAGCATCACTATTTGCACAGGAAGAAAGAATTTCTGTCTAGCACTGCATGGCTCTGTCTGTGCCCACTCACCTATGTTACACCCTTTATATACAGGTCTCACCTTCGTAAGGCAAACACAGCCAGTACACTGCACTCAGTGTGTTCACAATCAGAGGAATATTTTAGTCTTTTGTGTGTGCACAAACCCACCTGCTCCACTTTGGGACCCAGTCTCTCCAAGATCTTATGTGCAGATTCTGCTCTCATCTGAAAACAAGGAAGGATGCCACCGTAGGTGTTTAATGCGCCGGTCTGTGAGGTGACGGGAGGATTTAACAGGCGCCACGAGGTCGGCAAGGCATGGATCAGTTGAATGGATGACTACGGGCATCGCGCAGGAACGTGTAGCGTAATTGTTCTGTAAGGTAATTGCCGGCCAGGCTGCAAAGTTTCACCAGGGTTTTGTTAGTACAGGAGCGGGACAATCGAAATGGGACACAAAAAGACCGGGACGACGGGTAAATGATGAGGAGCGCGATTGTCTCAGGGAAATAACTACAACCTCAGCATCGCAAACCAATATAAGGATCGCGTGAGTGCGATGGAATCTCGTAGACCTGCGCAACTCGTGATGGGACCGGAGGATAACTTTCCATGACATGAACGATTGGCGGCGAGGATGTGCAGGAGGTGCAAGCGTTGCGCCACAGGTCTACACAAAACAACCACGGGAGCGCCTTACAAGGGATTCTAATCTCTGTTGCGCAACTTTAAAAAAACAGACAGGCAGACAGGCCTTGACCTCAGATCTTCTCCAAAGGAAACTGGCAGTGTGCCAAATAATGTAGGTTTCAGAAAAAGGATTTAAATCATAAAGAGTAAACATTATTGTGGGGGGGGGGGTTAATTATTAAATGTTTTAAATCTATTTGTTTAGACATTATTGATAATGATCCAAACAATAGCCATCATTCACAACAGGGAAGCAGCAATCACCTAATTCCTAACTGATCACGGTACGGGTTAAGGGTTAGAGTTTGTGAGCGAATTTATTCAGGGCATTAATGGACAAGGTCAGAGTTGGGGTTAGCATTAGCATGAGGATTTCGTGGATTGGGGGGACCTTCCTCCTCGCGTGAGTCAGATTTCAAAGCGGCGCGTTAAAACACAAACGCAGGTCTTTTCAGTATTGTTGCCATGGTTAATATGTTCCTCGTGTATTGGCAAATCTAAACAAACCCAATTTTCATAATTACAAAACAACATTGAAATAAACCCGAGTCTCTGAACCGCATTCTTCACCGTGCAAATTAAATAAAAGCCGCCGTACATAGGCAACCTCCTTTACACGAAATAGCGCACTGCCACTCGGTAAATTATCGAACAGATGATGAGGACATTTTGTCGCCACACTTATATAATTAATAGAGCTATTGTTTGCCTCCCTTTGGATTCTTTTTCAATTAGGAGCTCAATTATTTTTCTCCAATAATGTAGTGGCGCACACGGTGGAGGCTAATATATGGCACAGCTTCCTTTCAATGCCGCGCGTCGTAGGCGTTAAATTAAAAAAACACTCCCGCTCGGCAAGATGCGGCGCTCGACGCACAGGATGATTTGCAAAGACAACTGTGATAATTAGGATGACAAAAAAAGAACGGCGCAGCGATCGCTGTAAGCATGAAGATAAATGCAGTATTATTTGTTAAGTAACTATTTTAAACCCAACGTCGTGCTTCCTTGGCATCTGTTCCCTTAAAACAGGTTCCGTAGGAACAAAACCGTAATGTTATTTTTTGCAAATACAACAAAACTGCGGCGTTTCAACGGCTGGCAAGTGTTCCTTCTTGACGGAACAGGTGAGGAGCTACTTATTCTCTTTAAGTGTGTAAAATAAAGTGAATACAGTGGCTTGAGAACAGGCAGTGCAGTAAAAATGCCATTCCCGCACATACATCGCTCATCTCTCACAGTCCCCACCCCACCCCCCCCTTTCTGTAGGTGCCCCCAGCTTGAGCAAGAGAAAACACCTTGGAACCACCAGCTCTCAGCGAGAGCGATGCATCACAAGCAAGGCACTTCAAGGCTGCGCGGTGCACCAGCGGAGGCCACAGTCGCAGACACCTGCCCCCAGCGGCGCACAAGCAGCTCAAAGGAACCGAGCACTCGCCTGTCCGGTAGCCCATCCCCCCGCCACCACCACTCGCCAGCCCAACAGACCACCTCCTCCCCCTCAGGACAGGCAGGAGGGAAGAACAATTTGTCTTCTAAATTACGCGTAGAGTCAGGAGCGGCCGGACAGGGAGTGATTGAGAGATCCCAGTTGGACGCCCCACCCCGTACCGTGACACCGCACACCCCACCCCACCCCCACATTGCCCCACCACCACCAAACTCAAAGCAAACATATAATGTATTGGCAGATGTGCCTAATTTCACATGGGCCTAAGAAGAAAAAATGTTTTTGTTTCAAATTTGCACTGGCCGAGATGAGTATCAAGGATGTTAAACTTTGTAACTTGCAAGAAAAACACGCTCAAGGTTTTTAAGGCATTCCACAATGCAGGGGCCGACTGCTGAGAAAGTATCTCGCAAGTTTGACCGTCAAAGCATCAGATCAGTCTAATTTCTAGTTTAATTTTATACAAACACTTCGACCAATTATTCAGTCTACAACAGAAACATGCACTCTATTAATTTATGCCGAAAAATAGCAGGGATCTTTCGCGTTGAGACGAATTTTGGAGAATGCCAAAATAAATCTTTGCCGAGCTTTTTGTTATTGTAAAGCCACGTGGAAGTTTGTGATCTCTGTCGAAGACAAACGCTTGTACAAATGACCTTCAGAGCGCCCCCGCTCCGCAGAGATGAAACGTTCTCCGCTCAGCTGTGAGCGAGCAAGTAAAATTGTGGCAAGCATGGCAATCATTCCCCAACAGTCCAATATATATCCGCAGACTAAATCACCCGTAACACTGCCAGTGCCAGCCACACAGTACATCCAATGCAGACTAATGACAGCCCTTGCAGTCCTGGCAAGGGAACCCCTGTTAGGGGCATCAATTATAGGCCCCAGGAGACCCAGGGCAGCGGGACACCTCAAGAAAAGCTTTGTTCTCTTTTTTCTCTTAGGCCGGAGAGAGGTTAGAGTTCACCGGACAGATTAAACGCAGCGCAACGGACTCATCCGCAGCTTATCGTCATCAATCACGGGGGGGAGTCCATGTCTGCATTAGCACGGAGACAAGCTGCCGCAAAAAGCCAACGGATTTAAAGCTGAGGTGCGAAATTAATTCATGTTAGAAGACAAGTTTTTTTTAATGCAGTCAACAATTCTTCTGGCTTTTTGCCGGCTTGAAAATCACTTTGTTGTGTTATGTAAAATAGTGGACAATTTCACCAAGAAAAGAACCATTTTGGTGAAAGACGGAGCAGCGCTAAAACTGTGCTTTCCATTGCACGCACAAGTGGTGCAAAAGCGCACAGCGCCGAGGGCTGCGAATTGTCGCGCTCATTTATCTTGGGTATGTGATTGAACTTACTCTGTTCTCTTCGTATATGATCTGCACGATGCTGCGATGTTTGGCCTCCGCGGGCGCCGGAGACACGTTTTGTTCTGGCTCAGGGGGTTTGGCTGCTGCCTCCTCCACCGTCTCGTGCTGGAGGAAGGGAGCACGTGGGTTGGGCGGGAGGACATCGGGAAGAAATGGAGAAAGGGTAAAAACACGCCGTCATGTAGTGAGCGTGAGCGCATTTGTTCCCAACATCAATCCAGTGTGGTGAGATCGCCTGTGACTTCAGAGCGGCGTGTAAGCTGCACTTCTGTTTTTACCGAGAACACGTGCAAGCAAACAGTTACACAACCCGGACGTGTACAGCCGTTTTGTCGATATACTACAGGATGACAGACTGCCTATGCATCAACCGTATTTCACATGCATTACAAGTTAAAATTCTTGTGGAATAGTACTAATGCTCATGTGAGCGTCAAGGCTCTCATTCAGGTAAGATACTGCTTGGGATGTTTAGTCAATTTCGAATAAAAAATGTATACATTTTACATGCTATAACAACGTAATTTTTTATTTAGTTTGTTATTTTAGATTTTTGTCAATTCGCGTGTTTGTATCGATTCCCAACATCGATTCCCTCAACCTTCTGCGTCTGTACCAGAATCGGTTCCCGCCCTGCTAGGAATCGATCCACGCGGCAGTCGATTCCACCACAGATTCGAATCGAGCGGATAGTCGAACGTACTGAATTTTACGTATAAAAATATAATTGTTTAATTTTGTCCTCGGTCACTTACGTGCAATGCGGTGTAAATGGTGGTGTTTTGATTTAGTTTGCAGTTTTTTAGTTTGTATTTTTGTCAATTCGCGTGTTTGTGGTGTCGCAGAAATCCCGTCGAGAGTTAAAAAACTCAATGGGTATTTTTTCTTTATTAAAAATACGCATCTATCTGGCAGCAAAAGCTCCATTATTAAATGAGTCGCTATGCGATCGATTCCAAAATATCGATTCCCCAAATCGATTCCCAGTATCGACTCTTCAACGTTATTCCGGGTCTGTAGTTGAATCGGATCCCACCACGCAGCTTTAGCGGAACTGGATCCCACCACGACTATCCCGGCAAAATACTCACCAGCAATAAAAAGCAACAATCATGAATATAGCCATGAAAACCTACATGAGGAGGTCACGGAACAGATTGGCGTTGTTTCCCCCTCATGTCTGTCTCTCTGTCTTCCTGTCTCTGTGTCCCTATGTCGCTCACCCTCCCTCCCTCCGTGTTTGTCTTTAAGGAAGTGACGGCCATCTTAGGGGACGCTGGCAGATTTTTTCCGCTCTTAAGATTGCCAGTTTCACGACCTTTCAGTGTATTCGAAGCAGCCTTAAAAAAAATTGTTGCTTTGGTTTTTATTCGGTTTTTTTCTGTCGTTGTGCAGCGCTTTGTGACCCTCGGGTGAAAGGCGCTCTATAAAATGCTGCTATTATTATTATTATAATTGAGCAATACTGTTATAAGAATTCATAACGCTTAGTTTATCCATGGCTGGACGAAGGCCTCCCTACACCTCTCTGTCACGAAGGTGTAATTTGACCATACTTTCAGAACATTGTGCAATATGGGTTGGTGAAGTGGCTGGGCCCAGGAATTAATCAGATATGACTCGCCACTGATGTTAGCCATGGCAGGAAATCATCCTTAGGTTGCTGGGTTCTCACCACAGTGCGGTAACCACTGTGCCGCCACTCCATATCTACGACAAACATGTCGCATTTTCTTCAAGATCCACGGTGAAACCCAAAAAAACAAGCGGCTCTATTTTTGCAGACAGCACACACCGACACACCTAGCCGGTGTGCCCTAGGCAATTCAGAAAGCGTTTGCAGCTTTAATAATTAGAAATAAACACTTTAAAGTGATTCATTTGCACCACTCTAACCTTCCAGCGACTGCTGTGGGATTTCCACAATATTTAATGACACTACAGTATTTTTGAGTCGATGAAAAATGTATTCAGAATGTGACCAATTTGGTGGTGAAAGAACAGCCAAGCATGAATGGGCCTGGATAGTGCTTTGATTGGCGGCCACCATACATAAACTAGATGTTTTAGAGGCTGTTGTGGGACTACTATAGGGCATCAGATGGCAGTGCAACCAACATCACTGTTATACTGTGCTTCTAAGCGTCCACATGCTCCCCGTTTTCACCAGCCTGCAAGAACCAGTGTAGAATGTGGTCGTATAACCCCCATAACCTGCATGTCAGAAGGAGGCCCTTTATCCAGCAATGCACTGATAAAATAATTCGTCAATAACACTGCCGTAAAAGAAAATATATAAAATAGGCAACGTTTTGATAAATGTGCAGAGAAGGGCAATTTTACAAAACTTTGTACATTATGTTTTTTTCTTCAAAGGCCAGTGTTTTTTATGAATATGTTGTGGTTTTTTAATAGTTAATTGAGCTTGTGCACCACTGCCAACACACCATCACCAAATAATAATAATAATAATAGCATTTTATATAGCGCCTTTCACCCGAGGGTCACAAAGCGCTGCATCTCATAAAGGAGGCTTCCAAACCATGTCAGACAGCCCAGGGCATACAGCCAAGGTGCGTATCTACAAGATAAGAGATCAACGGATTGTTTCCGTCACTCTGTCTGGCACACTCCTGAGTTGCCACTCCGTCGTTAGTCTCTACTGACATTCATCGTCCCGTCTAGCGACCAGACCAAGCCCACTCGCTGTTAAGGCAATATTACATCTTTAACCTGCGTATTGTTCTCTTATCCCCGTGTTATTCTTTGTCTCCCGAGTGTCATAGCAACCATGCACCTCTCAAAGTGCCTGAATCTTCGCAAAAGTTTCAGCTGTTCTTCCACATTTTTTCTGTAAATGGTGTTTATAATCCATGTCATAGCAAGTAAAGATGCGGTGTAAAGATATCAGGAAAAAACACACTAGGCAATTTTCGCAAACTTAAACGCGACTCATGGCGTGGCTCTTAAATTAAAGACTAGACTGACATCACACAATGTGGCGATAGAAGACGAACAATCATTATGCAACATATCGTTTGAGCCTCAACATAAATAAGCCAGACCCGTCATAACATTGCGATGCATATTTAACGCCACTCACATAAAAATCCACCCTATGATTTGAACGTGATTTGGCTGCACAGTCTTTGCCTTGTTACATCGAGGTCGCAGCGTGCGTGCACGCGCTCACATAGGCGTGCGCGGCGGATGTAATAATAGCTGCAGTGCGTGACCGTTTAACAACAGACGGCGCACAGACTTCTGTTTGTAGATCACTCTATACATTTCCAAGAGGAGGATGTGAGAATCTCTGCTGTCAGTCTTGTACCGACAATGGTAATTTTTAAGCACCGTGGCAACAAAGCAATGGCACCTCTCATGCGTGATGGCAATTGATATTTCACAACAGGAGACCTGGTTTGACACAAGTAAAACGCCATGCCAATATTTGTGAAAAATATTCTCGTGAAAACTGATTTTTTTTAAATTGAGAAACGGACAGCTGTTTAAGTTACTCTAATGAGCTGTTTACAAACCTCACACCTGCGATAGTATTTTATTTAATAAACATGTAAGAATAAATTCGTAGTTGAATGCCAGATGGCAGAAAAGTGTTAAAAGTGAGATAATTAATTTAAAAAAATGTTCGACACTCATATTCATAACACGCACATTTTAATTACATTTTTAAGGTATTAATTCAAAGACAGAATGACTCAGAGGCGTGAGGAAACCACAGAGAGACGAGGAGAGGGGAAGGCCACCACACGGTTAGCCGGCGCCAATATTTGCCAGACACTGTGTCCTATATATTATGATGTCATCAGCCAATTAATTAAGAAGTGTTCTTTAGTTGTGGGAGGAAACCGGAGAACCTGGAGGAAACCAACGCATAACAGGGGGGGAACACACAAACTCCACACAGAAAGGTGTCCGAGGCGAGAATCAAACCACCTTGGGCAGGACCTTCTTTCTGTGAGGCGCAGATGTTACCACTGCGCCACCCTGCCGCCCAGACAAACGCTTCAAAGTTTGATTTTTGACAACTGTGCGCATTCGCTTTAGCACCCGCTTTAGCACCCGTTTTGACCTCAAACTCGGTTTTAATAAAATTGCAAAAACTATTCTCAGAATTGAGTTCCAATTCTGATTCCGACACGTTTAAAAGATACACTAACATTAATTACAGTTTAAAAAAATTTCAGTCAGGTGAGCGGGAGTGCTCGTCTGTGACCAAATCAACCAGAATGCACCTGATCTGAAAAGAAGATCAGAAAGAATTTGTGTGGACAGCGCTTGGATGGGCGGTACAGAAAAATCTATTGCTGTACCGCACGTCTACGCTCGCTGTCTTCACCAACCCGGACTGACCAATGCGCTGACGTTATTAACAAGTGACCCCTATGACCTGTGCACAGTGTGGACTAGGCGTCATCCAGCTGTGGCTTAAACAAAACAACGGTAAGTGGGTAGTAAAACTCCACGTGGTTAGAAATCGGTTTGTAAAGATTCCACCCCTTCTCTTGTCAATGAATTCTCACAAAGTAAGATCAAGATTAGGTCGATGAATGAGAGTTGCATTTACCATTGTGGCGCACGTAGACTCCATAGTAGCTGCAGGTCTTCTATGAACCTGCAGCGTGAAAGCAATCGCATAAAACACACAGTATATGAATAACACATCATCGATTGTTACACATACGATATAATGTTTATTTCATTAGTGCAAAAAAAATAATCAATTTTCATCTCTCCATCAATTGAATTCATACATCATGATATGCCTGGAAACAAAAGTAAATATTTGTTGATACATGCAATACACCCAATTTCATAACATAATTACATTTCTTCAGGTGTACAGTAATGCACACTTAACCTAAAATGGGCCTACATTGTACTTGGAATTTAACGATTTACTGCCCCACAAATTCTTGTTTGTCATCCTATTTTATACCGTCTTGTTTGTATTCAAATTTTTGTTGTCCCATTTGTAAAACTTTGTTCGCATTATTGGCCCAAATATTCTCCGATATTATCCACAAACATAGTATTCATTGTGTTTGTGCACCGTTTTCAATTCCTTCTAAAACTGTTGTTTTTCCAATGATTAATATTTGCCTGATTGTTGTACTTAGTTTAAGTGAAATCGTTGTTATTATGGTCACCCGTGCCCCTCTTGCAAATTAGACAAATCCTGTCCTTTCTGAACTCTCACCTTCTTACATAAAAACGAAACACAACATTGACGAATCATTAGCACGTAATTTACAGTGATGGTAATTGATAAATTTTCACACGTTCGAT
This sequence comes from Geotria australis, assembly GCA_036362915.1. NCBI lineage: Eukaryota > Metazoa > Chordata > Hyperoartia > Petromyzontiformes > Geotriidae > Geotria > Geotria australis. The sequence continues at coordinate 557,382 of JAZEWU010000010.1, forward strand.
TCGATGCGCGTATCGTGAGCGTAACAATACGTTTTAATTTATGTGTAGTGGGCCAAGTGCTTAGCGCACAACCTCACGTGTTTATGTTCACAGTTCGGGCACCCAAATCACTCAATCAATGACTGAAAAGCCATCACTATCCGGTTCAATCAACCTGTTCATTCCATCTTCTAGCAACCGCCGTAGGGGGAAATCCTCGACAATGTAACATCTCGTCACCGTCTTGCAAAGTCATCAATAATAAATGACGATTACGATAACAGTGTTGATAAAAGTTAACCCGCTAAGACTTCTCACCATGCCTCAGCCTTACTCGGCAAAGAGCCAGATAATAGAGAGGCTTAATGGGCCTCAGATTTTGAAATATGCTAAGTCACAGTTGAAACGCAAAATTATAGCACTATGATAAATCCTATAGGTAATATGAACTAGCCTGGTGGCTTAGTTGTAGAGCGAGGGGTTCCCAAACCATAAGGATACGAGTTCAAATCCTGGTTGGGATTTAATTTATCCCCCTCATTCCTCTGGGGTCGATACAATGAATACCACCATGCGGGGAAGTCAACAACGGTGGTTGTCCTGTGGAGAGCCTCACCCCTGTCATATGAATTTGGAATTTCCTTCACTGACTGTAAAGAGGCGATAAGCGCCGCCTCAATGCTCTTTTTGAGAAAGAAAATAGAGATGCCTATCGGTTATTTAGTGAAGCCACAGCATCGGTATACAGACATTACTACCAGTTGTTCCAATGAGCAAAACAATTAAAACTACTTGTACACTGCCACTTTGCTTTATTTTTTCAATTCGTGCATTGCGTTTAAAACGGAAATAACGCACGGAAATAACAATGGAGAGTAAGTACGGCATCACGCATGGGTGGTGTTGAACAGTAATGGGAAAGAATTGCGAATACAGACACATACGCACGCACACAAGAGCACAAAGAGGGGACGACCTAAACTATAACAGCCCAAGGCTGCCCTCAAACCCACTCGGGCCCGGAGCGTCACGGGAGATTATCCAGCTTGCTCGTTAGTGTGTACTGGAGCAGCTTCGCAAAGCGTGCTTGTTGTAATCACTGCATTCTCAGGACTAGAAGATGCACCTGTTTAACCCTGTACTTTAAAAGTAAAGTCGGTGCGCATCTTATGATCGTATACCAAATGTTTATGCTACAGTGCATTGGCAGCAGTGGCGCACAATGCGCAAACACAGTAGTTCGTCAAAGCAGCGTCATCGATGAACGCGTCAGGCTTTTACTACCGCGTGGAAGGCCTGAAACCTTGCACTCGGGTATAAAAGTTAAAATCAAGTCCAGTGTTCAATCTTTCCACCACTTGGTCTATATATTCCAACAAGAAATCCATATGTGTATGGGCATACCGCTTATCACGCTGAGGATGCATTCCTGGTAAACAGAGCGCTATATGAAACGGCGCTATAACAGGCCATATAAAATGCTATTATTATTATTTAGCCACGGTTACAATTGCTGTATAGGAATTACAAACATATGCAAAGTTAAAACCATAGTTCAGATAAACCGCACGCACTGGCCGCATGGCTCACGGAGGAAGCTGTGGGCCACGTGTTCTCGCGCGGAAATATTCCTCCAGGACAGAGCACATTATATCAAAACAATGAGGGGGGGGCCTCCCACAAAAATCTACAACAGCCCTGGAACTGAACCCGGGGCCGGGCCCAGGTTGAGCACAGCTCGGGGCTGCACATCTCACGCACCTGCTTCTGACGGAGCTTGGCAATCTGCTGCTCCACCTTGCTGATCTCGCGGTCCACGCGCTCCATGTTGTGCAGCAGGTCCTCCTTGGTGAGGCGGCTGGGCGGAGCGTCCGCGTCGTCCGGAGGGAGCTCCTCCGCCGGAGACACCGGTTCCACCTTCAGGCTAAGCGCCACGTTCTGGGTGGGGCACGAGCCACCGGCGGAGACGCGGGCGGGCGGGCGGTCGGTCAGGACCGGTAAGGGTTTCACCGGACAGTGCCGAAGACATTCCACGATTTAGTTCCTCCCCGCTCCCCACCCGCTAACCCCACACTAAAGTGCGCGGTTATGGCACTCTAGTTGACCTCTTCATATACTGACCTTGACCCGACCGTCGCCACCCAACAAGCCGAGGTCTCTTGCTGACCTCTACACAATGTTACAGTATCATAATGACGGGTTGTCATCACGGTTGTAATGGTTAGCAGTTCACTGGTATTTCTAATCTAGAGGTAGACCGTTCAATAATAGTTCCTGGCACTACAGCTGAAAAAATTGACAGATTTCTGAATTTCCCCATCCTCTGCCCACCCAAGCAATAGATATGGTTGTACCGCAGGACAATTGGCAAGTCACGTGTGGTGGAGTAAAGTGTGGGTTTTATGCTCCAGCCAGCGTGAAAGAGTAGGTCAAAATATGTTCTCGAGGGGCTCATAGAGCTCCCTCTAGTAGACGCTCATCCTCCAGCAAGTGACTGCACAAGCTATCGCAGGGCTTCACCTTTAGTTAGGTCACTCGACAACTCCCGAGCAGTATTTGTGGCTGTGCTGCGTAGGTATCAGAAACTCCAATTATTTTTTGTACATCAATGTAGTTACTACGCTTTAACGGACTGCCTGATGATAAAGCCTTATCCTCACTGACGAAACTTTAAACTCGTGTCAGGCCACCTCGGACAGAAACAAGGCTTATGGGCGTGTCTACAACATAAGAACCTATTTGACTATTTAGTGGCGTCTTCCTTTAAGCGCATTTCCGTATATATAACGCACGTTGAGTGAACCATAAATACACAGCAAACATTTAGTTTCGTTTGAGTTCCGGAAAACTCTTGGTCTAGGGAAACCACCCACGTAACAATACCCAGCAACATTATTTTTGAGATAATAATCTAATAAGCACATTGGTTATCTAATCCAGGGATTCTGAACCTTTTCCACCTCAAGGCCCACTTGGCCCACTTGGGTATGGTCTCCACGGACAACGAGGTGGCGCTCGCGGCACGCTACATTTGTGCCTTGGAATTGATGTTTCAAAAGTTTTAAAACGACGCTGTCTGATTAACATTTCTAGGCTTTACTAAAATTCGGTGTGAAAATAAATCAGGTTAGCACAGTAGATCTAGCATAATGTCACTCGCTTTTTTATTACACCCCTCTGTCACGAAAACCCGTGACATTCAGGCTTGTTAGCAAGTTTATTCAGCTACGTTTAATGTCAACGCCACTTACCATCACAGTTGTGTTTTTTTATTTTGCTTTATAGCCCAGGAGCACAATAACAATAATAATTCAGCAATGAGCACAAACCGTGCCATTTCATAACAAGGATTTCTCAAAGGGAGGAGCCCTTACACACACAACAAATTAATTACTACGGTGATCACTTAAATGTAATGCATTTTAAAATGTAGGTCTCTAAAAATATTACCCTCCGCAGCAGGGCTCACAGGGGTGCGACATACAAAAGGTCCATTAACGTAAAGCCCTTTAAAAATAAATCAGACGGAGAAAAAAATTTTAGTCGACTAAATTCTACTGGCTGGCTGCAGTCACGCCAATTCCGAGAATCCCATTTTTGAACCCACGTACTCGAGCACATTAGGTGACATTAGCGTTACCTCTACCTGCTGACGAACAACAGCTGCCACCAGAAAATGAGATTTTCTTAAATAATATGAAGCAGAGGAATATACAGTGTTCCAACCAACAAATATTAGCGTTCAATTCTGGGAATAAATATCGCAAAGTCCATCAATGCCACACTGCAAAGAGCTCTTATCAACATGACTTGACATTAACAAGCCTAAAAACATATCACCCTGAGAACCCAAATGCTCCGTATGGCTATCAAATGGCAAAAAGAGCTTACATTTTCCTTTTTGCACAATACGCCATGTAGCGTATTATGCTTACTGTATAATATTGGCGTTTTTACAAAAGAGGTGGGGATGAGAACAACTCAAGACATTCGCTAATGTGTAACGCAGACAGAAAAATAAACTGGGGTTTGTGGCAGCAAACGCAATGTATCATGAACCTGGCCAGCTAAGTTCAAATCTGGACCAAGGTCTTCTTCTTTGCGATTCTTCGAAGCACGATGGCTAGCTTCTGGACATCGTCGTCTTTCAGCTTGGCTTCGAAGTGTTTGGTAGAATTCGCAGGCAATACCAAGTACTACCTGACAGGGATCGCGACGTGAACGCTTCTACCTTGACCCCCTGGACCAAGGTTAGCAGCAGAGAGTGACATCTAAATTCTTCCTGGGCATCCCGTTAAAAAAAAAAACTAACCAATATGATGACGTTATGGCTAAATAACCTCCATAATCCGCATGTAGTGGGGGTTATTCGTCAATCCACTGCCGGATGACAAAGGGAAAAGTTTACGTTAAGAGTGATTTCGAAAAATATACATTTATTAAGAAGTAAATTATTATGATTCATAATCATTACAATATGAACGATAACTTGTTTTATCCAAAAAATTTCAACAACAAAAACAATTCCAAAGACAAAAATCCCCAAAAATGCAATTATAAAACTGTTACAATTGTATCTACCACTATGGATTGCACAAGCCCTTCAAGGGGGAAAAAAAGCTATTCTACGAATCGTGACTGAGAACCGTGACAGTTCTCTGCTACATCCCTAACATTCAAGAGGATTTCATCCATAACAACAATAAATACAATGGAGTAATAACATCGTGGCTGTCTCAGTGAGTTGTGGGGCATTACATGGCGATCCGTTTCTTTGCTGTGTAAACAAGATGCCCTTATTTTAGACTGGGGGCAGGGTACGTGTTCTGACCCTTCTTTTCATACCCACCCCCTCAACTCCCCCCAACCTCGACTCTAGTGTGGGTGGTAGCAATCATAGCCAGAGAGTGTCAAGCCACGGGACAATCAGGAAGGACACTGGGTCAACAAAGGGTTACAAACACGAGTTACTATGACAGCGCACAAAATGTCTCTTTTCCAATTTTTGTGTTGAAATAAAACATTTATCATTGTCGAATGTGGAAATGCGGTCAGGATCCGCCGGGCCATAATGGTGCAATCGCTGATGTACGAGTTAAAAAGGAACGTAACTTAATAATGCTCTTAATCCTTGAGCTTTATAGCACCTCATTGCCCTGTGTCTGCCAGGATAGGCTCAACAGCCCACCCCGCAACCCTGATAATGTTTGTTTAGCTTTCACCTGCTTTCATCCACTACTCTACTGTGATCAGCTCACGAAGGTATTTAATTAGTTTCCCAAAGTACTTAAAAAAGAACTCCTCCTTTGCTAGGGGCAAATAAAACATCAAACTTGTGAAGGTTCCTTATGAAAAACCCTGTCAAATGTTTATTTATTTGCATCAGACAGGAGCCTAGTTAAGCTGCAATATAACTGTATGCAAAAGATTAGTCTATGCGCAATTATTCCGTCTGTTTTTCACTAATAACTGGAAGTGACGACATGAAAGGGCATCGACAATTAGAAGACATCAAAAAGCCACAACGCTTCATCTCCCCTGCCAGTCCACCTTCAATAAATCCAACATGCGCGAACGCTTCTCGGCGTTCGTTTGTTGCAACACATGTGTGTCGTGTGGCACAAACAGGAAGTGGTTTAGAGATACAGACCGAGCCGTGACCCCTTGACCCCAAAAGACCCCGCGGACAATCGAGAGCAGAGAGACTGGCCAGACACGTCAGACACAATTAACGTGACGCCCTCGCTTGCCCATCGCTCGGTACACGCGTTGCCACTGCAGACATCCAATCAAATTATCAGCTCATTAACAAACGGCCACTAGGACACCGCCGATCCCACTCAGGCCAGATGACTGTTTTGCTAAATATCGTACAATTTTCCATCCATTTTCTAAACCGCTTGCCCTGGTGAGGGTCGCGGTGGCAGCAGTCCAATGAGAGTGGACAAGACATCCCTTTTCTCAGCAACAGATTCCAGCTCTTCCTGGGGGATTCCTAGGCGTTCCCAGGCCAGCCGAAGGATATAATCCCTCCAGCGTGTCCTGGGTCGGCCTCTAGGTATAATTGGAATGTTTGCTATTTATTTTATAGGCGAGAATGCATCGATTCTTCTGTTAAAGCTCATTGATACAGGTTCCACGAGTGCATCAAATCGTGTTTTGGAAGAGATTATTTTAAATTCTAGTTGGTTCACAATCGCTGAATCCACTTTAGATCCACATTCACCCCAAGCGAAAAATAAGAATCGCTTATTGAGTCAAATTGTGACCTTGAGTCCACAAAATGTATCTAATCATTAAATGACGGGCTATATCTGAACACATCCAGCAGCTACATGTGTATTTATTATCAACATCAAAGGATTCTTAGTGAGTCGTTCTCTAACATGAAGGGGTGCACTGCTCTGTGAAAGATCTTTGTCTCATGGCATGATGCCCACAGCACAAACGGGACAAAATTAGCAACCTGAGATTACTTTTTGTTTTATTACAAACGTGTGATGAGTTTTTGTAACCTGATTAAAACTAGTTTTTCTAGTCCATACTGCCAGCCACCAGTACAATTTTATTCATAACAAGTGATCTGGACTGAGCAGGATCAGTCCTGTAGTAGCGGACGTTTGTCCGCGAGTTGACCATTTCATCAGATGTCTGTGGTGGCAAGGTGTGTACCGGAGTGTTGGGTGCTGGTCGAATGATGACGTCACGTTAATGCTACTCGTAACGTTGCAACGGCGGCTGGCAGTATAGGACCAAGAGAAAAATCGGCTTAGGGTGCACTGGGAAAATTAAAAACAGAAGTGGCTGCGCGTGGACCTTGGGGCAATCGGGCAGGGTTTCAGAGGTAAATCAGGAGTTGTTTTCAATGAACCGCAGCAGGAATTTCACACTGCTGCAACTACCATAGGGTCATTGTGGTGTTGGTACCAAAATAAAACTGCTCTTATCTTGTAGATAAGTACCCAGGCTATCCGTCACAGGTTGGCCCACACAGATGTGCAGCTTAATTTATGGGGGAGAGCAAAACACTGAACAGTTATAATAAAACAGGCTGTGCGATAAAATTTGCGTGCAAAAATATATTAATTTTTTTCACACCTCACACTGGTTCTATTATTAGACCCTCCTCACTCGTCTGTCCAGGGGTCAGTGGCTCGGTAACTCAAATAACTGCAAACGTTGGCAAGTAGAGAGGTTACTTTAAGAAGCCATAAAACAGATACATTCTCCATCTCACGTCATTCTACACAGGTAAAAAAGACGCGTTTTTATAGTCTAATTCACATGTGTTTTTGTTTTATCTTGGCCAACCAACCCTTTCCATCAACAGCCCCCCTCCTCCCTCAACAACCTTTGATAATCCAAGAGCTGTATTAAAATCTTTGAGAATAACGTGGGAGTGACTTTAATGTGATGGGCCCTACCACCATAGCGCTAACGACATAACGGCACTCAACCTGTTATAAAATATGAGACAGTGATGTTTCACGGGCGCTCTTCTAAGTGCTAAAACCGAAAAAGGACGAGACCCAAAAAAAGAAATCAATTATTGATTTATGAGCATGAATCTTGGCAATAATTTCTGAATAGAAGTGTCGAGCGGTTTCTCCTCTCTCCTTCGCAACATTTCACCTCCCGCGTTGGATGCATCATGAGTCTCCAACGTGGCATCGGTTGCGGTTAACCGGTGCAGTTTGTGCGGTGCTGTACGACATCATCAGCCTCCAACGTGGGAGGCAACATGTCGCGAAGCAGAGGAGGAACGCTCGATAAGACTATCCCAAAAGAATGGCTCTTGAGAGGAATTCTCATATATTGAGACGTAAAAACCTACATCATTGCATCTTGGCAATGGCTCAAATGGGTGGGGAGGGGGGGGTGTGGGAAAAGTCGTGACTTGAATCGTGTCGGTCGTACCTCCTTCACATCCGCCTGGCGCGCGGGATGCTCCGAGCGGCCGTGGTAGGGATCAGGGCTCGGGTAACAAGCCTCCAGCCCCATGTCGATGCGTGGCCGCTTCACTCCGAGGTCTCCTTCCACCGGAGAAAAATAAGGCGGCTCTTCGAACCGGCCCCTTTGATCTGGAGACCTGCGCGCAAGATCACATAGGTCATCGTCAGATATGCTCTATCCATGGCTGGATGTGGGCCTTCCCCGGGCTGTCGCCCATCCCGCACGGTCTCACAGATGCAGCAGTTCAACTAGAACCAGCAGATAAGTTGACCTCATTGCTCCACCGCCCTGATGGTCCTCCTCTTAGACAAGGTGTTCTCCTCCATTGGCTGCCACTCAGTTGTTAGCCATGACAGTCACTCATCATCTGTTGTGTCAATGTCTCCTGCTCAATGCCACTAACTTTCATGAGCAACCAACAAGGTGTCGCTAACTTGTGTTAGTTCTCTGGTCCATGTGTGGCTCTATCCGTCTTTCAGCAAACATGGAAAATAACATGGGAAATGAAACCGAAGCTCAAAAATGTGCACAACAGCATGGAGAGTTTCACGCTTTGAATTGGAGATAATTAACCTTTGTTAAATATTTCCAACGGTTACAATTTTCGCCGTAATCAGTGTAAAGTCTGTGAAATGTCAGCAATTCTAGGTTGTAACAGACGCAAGCATTAAGAGGGAATGTAATATTAGATTATAAAACACATCTGATAGCGTGTTCTGTTGAAACACAACTTGTCAAAACATTACGTTAGAAAACACACACACACACAAGGACATACTTTGTTGCTCTTGCATAATGCAATGGCATTACAAAAATGCAAACCGCTCACAGAGAACAAACACAATCTTCTTCTTTGCGATTCTTCGAAGCACGATGGCTAGCTTCTGGACATCGTCGTCTTTCAGCTTGGCTTCGAAGTGTTTGGTAGAATTCGCAGGCAATACCAAGTACTACCTGACAGGGATCGCGACGTGAACGCTTCTACCTTGACCCCCACAAACACAATAAAATACGTTAAATAGACATGACCATAGGCTTACAATCTCATTTCAATCCCATATAGAGAATAGCATGTGTTGGGAGGTGGGGGGTATTGGGTAAGAGACACATGAATGGCCCCAACACAGCAGACGAAACCTTGTTTCTTTAAGGGTGTCATCGCAACTCTAGTAAAACGCCGTGAACATCACAGCACTTCGCAGATGCAACTTTGCCACTTAGAAAATTACCCACAAATTACTCGAGTGCGATTATACACAGCAATCATTGCCCCTAAGTGCCAAGCTAATGCCCCCATGTCATCCTCGCAAATCAGTCTATCTTGGTCTCTGGAGTTTCCACCTGTTCAGACTAAAACGAACTTGAAACTTGAACTCGAGATAATTTTCAAATTTTGGCCAAGAAGCTTGCACACAATGGCCTACTCTACCCAATAACTTCAGGGGATCCATTTAACATCCACCGTCAAGCAGGAGTGTCTTATTACGCCCACCGTACTAATTAGGGTGGCAGCTGCAAGCAAACCGTACCTCTGCAACAAGCGGCTCACACACTCCCACTAGGCTGTGTCACCGCCCATGAGCGCCGGATAGTGATGGAGAGTGGGAGACAGAGGAGCGGTGATCTGTGCTGCGTGCGAGTGAGTGAGTGAGTGCGTGACGGAGAAGAGGGAGACGTGGCTATACCAGTCGAGGTTGAGGTGGAACTCTGGCAGCAGCGACGGTCTCCGGCGCCCGGGTTGAGGGCGCGCCATCCCGGCGTGGAAAGCGCCAAAGTCCTGGTGCTGCTGTACGCGGTAGTCGGGCACCTCGACCTTCTGTGCAACGACACCACCGCACACACCGCACCGGTTAATCACAACCGCTTGGACAATCACCCGTCATTTAACGTCATTTAACAGTATATTATATTTCTTAAAGTTTGGCTTGCTCACTTCCTGGCTGGTTACCATGAGCGTGATGCAGACACCCTCACCCCCCACAGGGCTGAGCCGGGTTTGTGCGGCTCACTAATGTCACGTCGCGCCTCCCTTCACCCAACCTCAACGCTTGCCACGTAAGCCATGCAAATGTGAGGGCAGGGCTAGTCCGACTGAAAGATATAATTTAAGAAAGCAATTAACAACAATTAAGCAATTGTTGTTACCGTAATTCAAGAGTCGGCTGTTGTGTGCCATGTGAATGCCAAAATTTGACAAAAATGCAACAAAAAAACTGCTGTAATCTGCCAACTTTGAAATATTACCCACAATTTACCCAATTGGAATTTTATAGGTCACATCAATCTCTACAGGTCGACTTAAACATCTATGAAACGTAGCACCTTCCCGATAACCCTGTCCTACAAGAACGGCATAAAAACCAAATGTACCCAATTCCACTGGAAATTCGTTCAGCGCAGGCCTTGAACATCTTCAAATCTAGTCTTAAGACTTATTTGTTCTGATGCGGCTCGGCGCTGTTGTGCCAGGTTGTTGGCTCTCTTCATACCTGCACCTTTTTGGGAGCATTCGTTCCTTCCTCTGGCACCTTATTGGAAGCATTCGTTCCTTCCCCTGGCTTGGATTGTTGGAGTGGGTTATCGGTGCCATGCCGAGATGTTGGCTCTCTCTCTCTCTCTTCCGATCTGTGTCTGCTAGGGGACATTTGTTCCCTCCTTGCTTGTTGCAGAATTATTATTAGTTTCCCTGTTGCATTTGAAGCTACCGCTTGAAGCTACCGCTTGACTCTCAGTTTTCTGTCTCCCCGTTGTTGTTGTGCCGTTCTCTCTTCACGAAAAAAAACCCCCAAAAAAAAAAGTATTGCTGATTTTCCGTGCTGTCGTTGTTGACATGTCGTTCTCTCTGCAGCTTCGTGCAGCGCTCTGTGACCCTCGGGTGAAAGGCGCTATATAAATGCTATTATTATTATAATGAAACTGTAACGCAACTGTTGACATTTCTGTTCTCTGCATGGACAAAAAAAAAACCCAATTAGTTCTCGCGATCTACACTTCAGTCACTTGAGATATGCCGAGCATTTTCAAGGCCCACCGGTCCACGAGGTATTCCAGGCCAAGCAAATAATTTGATTGATGTCGGTATATTTAGAGACAAGGCACTCTCACATGAGTCTCACCTAAAAATAACAGCCAGTTTCTGCAAACACCGCTCTTCATCTTCAATTATAATAATAATAATAGCATTTATAGAGCGCTTTTCACCAGAGGGTCACAAAGCGCTGTATTCTTTACAGCCCTTTGTCAATCCACTGCTGGATGAAGGCCTCCCCGTGCTCTATTCATCATGGGGGCCTGTTTGCCCACATTTCACCGTGCTGGTCAGTGTAGGATGGTGATACTGAGAAGGTGGCATTACCAGATATTATGTGCCACTAATGGTCAGCTACGGCCAGGAATCAAAATCTACTTTCCGGATTGATGATGCAGTATTATACAATGAACTGAGCTATAAATCAGGTTATACGAAGCGATATAATCACCTAATTAAAGCTAATGTATAATAACTTTCAATTACCCGGCTATAATATTTTTTGAAACCAATTAGCAATAATGAATAGCTTTTAATGTTTACTAGGCACATTAAGACAAATGCGCGTGATTAGAATGTTCATCTCTTAATTACAAATAAAGCTGCGTTTTATTTTTGCAATTAAGATCATCAGCTATGGTCTTTCGACTGCTGGCTTAAAGCACCCCCAAAAATCGTTATCTTTGGTGACATTGCATGCTAGAAATTAATACATGTTTTAAATATTTAAATAGATGCCTCAGCCCAGGAACTTTATTCAATAGTTTAGTGGTCTCCAACCAGTTGATTACGATCGACTGATCGGTCCCAGTCTTGAACAGTGGATTTTAACATTTAAAAACTATCATCGTCATTATCATCGTCAGAATCTGCTTAATCCTGTACATGGTTGCGGTGAGCTGGAGCCTATCTCGGCAGACACAGGGCGCAAGGCAGGGCTATACCCAGGACGGGTATAGCCCATCCAAGCCACTTTCCAGTCCCAACCCTGCTTAGCCTCCGACAAGTCTGGCGAGACCGAATGCTTTGGTCACAGCCATACATTACAGTACTGTATATGGGGTGCCTGTAATTTTAGGGTTTTTTTCGTAAGCACCGGAGCTGGCTGTGAAATCCGACACAGCTGAGGCTTGGCAGCGGGCCTGCAAAGCCGAGGAGAGAGAGAGAGGGGCCACACAGCTAGACGCCCTTGCCAGCAAACAGGAAACCAAGCGTTTGGCGGCCACTGACGACGACGGGGTGGGGCGGAGATCCGAGGCAACAGGGGCGGCGGGTGCGGGAGACAGGGTGCATTGACCTTTCGCCTCACTTTTACCGAGAGCGCGCGCGCACACATGCCTCCGTGCCGCGTTACCACAAGGCCAGATGTGTGGTGCGGCTCGGCAAGATTAAGATGACGGCACGGCACTTGCAGCAGCACTTTTAGAGTCGGGAGGCAGTAGTGGGCGAATACCCTCCAGGTCAAAGACCTCAACGCAATAATATCCTTTTGACTCACAAGCTGAAGAATTGCAGAAATGCTCGGGAAAGAAGTTAAGACAAACCATACATTCTTGTGAAAGTGTGTGTTCAAACCAGTCATGATTTATAGTTCCCCTCTCATTCCAGACAAAGATATGATGCAGTCTCATGTACACTGTCTGTATCTTTCCATTTGCATTATCTGCACAGCTTACATTACCATGTCTTATTTTCAGTCTCGATCATTGCATCCTATATGAGTCTATCATTACTTAATAGATTTTTATCGATTATCTAGTATCTCTAAAATAATCGGATTCGTACATGCACAAATTGTTGTGTTATAGTGAGCATAGAAATGTATTTTGATGGCAAAGGCCGTTCCATGAGGTTCAATCCGTTCCGTGAGATTCAATCCGTTCCATGAATACAAAGACGCCAGCTTTATCAGCGAGCTGTGCCAAAAGCCATAGATGACATCATGCGCGACATCATGCGTTGAGTCGGCATTTACCTATCACAAACAGGGGAACTCTGCCAGACCAGGCCATATATAAAAAAAAATAACCGAGACATTCGCTAAACTGTAAAAAGCGAAAACTGACACAGATTACTATTTCAGGCAGCGCAACTGGTCATTGTAACTCATGGAGCTCGTTGTGAGAAGCGTTTAATCTCAACACGAGCGCTCTACTGTGGATAAGGTTACTGTCAAGTCACTGAAGCAAGGAACTAAATATAGAAATGACACTTTGTCCTCACAAAGCCCCGAGGCCTTTACAGCTCTTCTCAACAGCCATGGAAATTGTGTGTCAGCATCTAACCTGTTCAAGCTAACCTGTTTTACCACCTAATAAAACAATGAGGACGTGTGCACTGCAATAACATCATCCTGCTTCAGGTTACGGAGGCGTAATGTGCTGCATGCACACACAGTGCTGTGGTTATTCAAGCTAATTGGAACTCGCCCCCCCACCACATCACTTCACGGGGAAAAGCATGCTGATGAGTAATGGGAAACGTTGCTTTACATAAATTGTGTGTTGAGTTTTGCGCATGCCTACAGGTGTATGTAAACACACGCACAACTGCTGAGGTTTAGAGAACAGATATGCCACCGAAGCCATTTAAAACCTTTTGTTGCAAACAACGCCGACACGCATTTACTCTGAGCTAAGCTTAATAAATTATCTATAATAATAATTTACAGCCCTCAGTCAATCCAGTGCTGGACGAAGGCCTCCCCCTACACTGTATCAAAGACAACAGTGAGGGTTTGTTTGATCATAATTCACTAAGCCGGTCAACAAGGATTGTTGAAGTTTGAAGGGACAACCCTGCATCGGGTAAGATATCAGTCGACTGCAATTATAACCTTAGTGGCAGTGCACTATGAATTGTGTTTTAATACCAACCATGAACTTAACTGCAACATAAACTAGGCACCAAAAATGTACGCCATGAAATCACATGTAAGGATCCCATGCACAGTGACATTTCGAGAATTACGCAGCCCCCAAAGGCTCTTAAGGCAGTGACTTGGTGCAGACAATTTGTAAATAAACACCTAGTTTAATTGTCAATTAAAGGTTTCAGAAGCCGCACACCCTGAGAATTACACTACTCTTACCACTGCACCACCAAAAGCCATCGATAAAACATTTAACTCTCAAAAAAACCAGCACGGTCTATTGTACTCTAGTTTGCTCTCGTGCAAAATTACTTTACAAAGAAACTGGCCAAACAACTCTCATGAAAAATAGTGTTGCGGCACAGTGGGGCTTTCCTGGATGAATTAATGGCACTCGTACCCATAAGGATACTGCCGAAAAGCCCAATGTCGTAGGAACCTTCGAAAAAGGTCCAGAGACTCGGCACGTTCTTTCCTTTATTTATGAAACTATAAAAAAAAAATTACAAATGCACAGCCCACTCCTACATGTGCAGCGTAAAAATCTGACACTTAAAAATAATACTCTTCAGTCCTTTGTCACTCGACTGCTCAATAAAGGCATCCGCACATTGTGAGCCATGGAGGGGGTTGTTTGACCATACTTCATCACGCTGGTGAGCACAGGATGGTGAAGGGGCCCAGGACAGCTGAATCACCCACAGAAACATTATCCGGAGCCATGAATCTCAGGTCACCAGGTTCAGCGCAGTCCACAGATCAGTTATTATTCTAACCTCCTATTACAAACCAGTTATTATTGTTATAAAGAAAGTATCAAATGTCCCAATGCAGGACCCTACTGAATAATCTGAGTATTCATACTCGGTGTTTTCTAAATACATAATTGTTATCACTATATTACAAGCACCTATTCCTTTTAAGAACACCGCATATCAAAATCAATTCATGACAGAAATAACAGCAGCCATTGATTTACAAATGCCAGTGAGCTGCAGTAAAAATGAGTAGATTCAATTGATTTTCGTGTCCACTTGTACCCGTATGTTTTCGTTGCTGTTGCCCTCACTCTGTTAAGGCCGAACAGCAAACCACATATAATTGTTCCCGTTTTACATCACCCAATACAGAAAAACCGTTGCACACAGGTTCAGACAGAGCTGCTATGAATCTGGCAACCAGAGTTTCAATCACAACCGTGGATAATATTGGTGGCGAGTGATATCCAAACCGATCTGTGGTACGCACACCTCCACCAACCTGCATTGATCAGCCTGGTGGTGAAAGTACGGTCAAATGTCTAAGCCTGGGCAAGAGATTCCCTTAGATCGCAGTAAATAATGAATGGAAAACGGTCGTGCAGAGAACCGTTGATGACAGACCGGTGCACTGAGTGATACCAGCATGTAGACTACAGAAACAATACAGGCTGTGGTCAAAACACCAATTACTCCCTCACTGACAGTCACCTCATGCTCAATCTACTATCACTACTGTGACTGTTCCTATGAACTTCACTTCTTCCATCCATCCAAACATGAGAAGAACTCGGCCCACCAAACTGTTTCATCTCGCTAAAATAGCATTGAAGTAGAACACTGCAGGAGAAAAATACTTCTCTTTCTGCTTCTTTCCTCAGACTTTGTCAAACGAGGAATCCCCTACCATCATCACGATTCCTATGTACTCACAATCTCTCACAACCCAAGAAAATAATCACTCCTTATCTATTACACTTATTTGTTATGGGCTGCTTGGCGTTTCGGGCCAGCGCTCAGCAACCGTGATGCAATAAAAACAATACGTTAACCAGATTCTTGCAGTCTCCAGTGATATTGCCATGTAGACTTAGGAAACATTTACAGTCAGTAGTGATAACAGAATGTAGCGTACACAAAAACCGCAGTCTGTAGTGATAACAGCGTGTAGACTACGGACACATGCCGTCTGTGGAACTACAAAGACGCTCGGAGCGGAGTGCGCGCGATAGCAGCCTCGTCCAGGCCAGCAACTCCAACGCCACCCGCCTTTCCTGCCCTTCCCTGCTCTCGCGCACTCCCGCAAAAACTATTTTGTTCCGCCGCTTCGAGGCGGAGAGAAGGAATCTTGAACGTTTTGAGCCAAGTCCCTGGGAGCTAAGGCATGTCAACGCCTGCCGTTCCTGACGGGCCAAAGCGCCGACAGCGGCCTTTTCCCAGAATGAGGTCTGGACTCAGTAAATCGAGGGCGCTTACTCGGCTCCGCATAGCGGCTCCAATTTGTTTTTTAACAAATTAATATTAGTGCTATATTTTATTATTTGATGCCAAAGTTCAATCTCACTTTGTGTAACTGCATAGCGGTGGTTCTGAGCGGTGACTTTTACGGCATTTAATTTTAATAATTCACAGCCCATTGTTGATCCACTGCTGGACGGATATCGCCCTACTTCGTGTCAGTCATAGAGCTTGTTTGAGCAGTTAAATGGACCACATTGCAAGACTGGTTTAGATATCCCTTGGCACTGGGCAAGGAATCAAACTCGGGTCACCAGCTTCATTGCCATAGAACAGTAATCATTACAAAACTTCCAAATGTACAGCCCTTAGTCAATCCACTGCTGGACGAAATAATTATCAGGTTTGTAAATAATTGTATGACTGATAAACGCTATGGCACCACAATTGTTTTATAGAACAAATGTTATTGAATTGTATAAAATGCCCCCACAGCTGTGTTTATTGTGCTAAGGGTTGGTTTATTTTGTTCCGTACACAGTAACCTTGGGAAAATATTTTGTTTCTGTTTTTGTTCTAGTCAATTCTAATTTACAGCAACAAAAAAACTGCTGGTTGAGATATTTGGGTTTCTGTAATGGCTAGAAATCCATTCCTAGAGCCCACAGTATTACAATTGGTTTATTTTTATTGGTGGCCAATGCGTGAACATCTGTAAGCGGTGGGCCTGACCACTGAGTGCTGGCATGCAACGATGGAACATCAAATTCAGTTCCGGCTCATGCAACCAATCGAGTGAAAATCAATCATTTACACCTTCTGAAAATGACAAGCCAATGTTACCCTACGACAATTACGTCAACAGAAGAAGCAAAGGTAAGTGTGCGTGTGAGAAAAAAAGAAATACATGCGACCACAATGGCAAAAAAAAGACCTGAAATTATTCTTAGATGGAATCATAACCGCCAATTCGTGACACAAACTAAACATTAGTGATAAGGAGAAACATCATAATCATCATCATCCAGGCTCTATCCACTCCTGAAGGAATGCCGTCGTGGGACGAAACAATCCTTGGACTTGTGTCCACGCATTGGACGAAGCACCTCTTTTTGCGTATTATAAATCAGACTTATTCTTATTATAATCATTATCCATCTCGCCACGCACACTCCCTTATTTTATCACTCCCATCTCTGCGGTGGGCATCCTCTCAGGCATGTTCCCACCCTGCTATTTGCTCATTAGCTGTCAAACACCAGCCGTCATTCCTTCTAGCGTAGTGCCATGCCCAAACCTACTTAATATTCTTAACAGTCAATACGTGTCTAACTTGCATCTGCAATCAAATTCTCGTGTTCCTCTTTACATCCCTTAATGTGATTCCAAACATACGCACCATTACAAATCCTTCGCACACTTCTGATCTTAAAACAAGAAATCAGACGCGTTCGTAAAACCATGCGTACGCATGGGTTATGTAACGCTTTCCAAAATGTGTTTGGCCTCAGAAACTTTAATTAGCTGGAGGGTAGCTGTCACGGCAAAACGCCCTTGCATACTTTCAAATATTTATTTTTGTTATGGTTTGTGTCTAAGTTTTGGCCGACCCTTTGATCAATTTGGCCTGATTTCACTAACAACACGACTTTACACTATAGCTTCATTCATATTTGGTCATATTTTCCAATAGCTATCGTGCA
>JAZEWU010000010.1:575152-586383 GCA_036362915.1 Geotria australis
CGGAGAGGGCAGTGCGTGCAGGGGACGTCCTACGCACCACGGGTTGGTGGGCACCGGCGTACGTGAGCGCCGGCTTGGGCTGCGTCGGCGGCAGGCGCCGGACATCAACCCCGGGTGAGGGCGCGGCAGCGCTGGCGGCTCCCGTCGTCACGCCGCCCGGTACGGACATTTATTTATCGGTCCGGGTTTTGGGCGCAAAGGGGGGGGCGTGGGGTAGAGGGGGGGGTGGAAGCGGGATCCAGGAGGTTGCGCTCGTAGGCGGTGTCCTCCGTCGAATGCTACCACCTCCGAGGCGCAAGCTGCCTCATGGCTTCAGCGCCGTCTGCAAACGCCTTCCTGGGACGGGGGAGAAAACGTCAAGTAGCTCGTTAGACGTAGCTTACTAAAAAAGTCTCTGAAGTTGCAATTAACTCATTGACCGCTCATCTTGTGGTGTTTGTTAGCCAAAGGTTGTCATTTTTAGCAATTGTCACAGTGGAAGGAGTGCGCAGACTCGAGCAAGGAACTAATGAAAACGATTTTATATAATGCACACACGCAATTGGATTACAACACGGCCAAAGTGCTCTTCTCATAAAGTCATGACCTTAAAATTTGATCTGCAAGCACAAGAAAGGCAATAGCCACTCTGTAACACTGTAACGTTGGCCTGATAAACACCCACGCAACTAACATTGTTTGCAACCTTAATCAACACCGTTATCACCCTGCCTTCTAAATTTCCAAATACACAATGTACACATACACACTTTTACACATTTTGTCACTATACCTGAACAAAAGCCCATCTATGCGCCAACACAAACACGTGTAACAGAGGCGTTCCCACACACTTGAGCAAACAAAGCGAAAAGTGACAAAGTCTGTGCGCGCTCTGCTTGCACTGCCGCACGTACAATTCCCAAGGTTTTGCCCTGATTTTCGTTCCTTCGTCACAATAGACTGAAAGCCTTCACGCCTAATTAACTCGACTGTGAAGGCACACACGGGAAAGTGGCCAAGCGTGCACGAGCGGGAATCCTGCAGGAGGCAGTCAATGCCCGCCGGAGCACCCCGGCAGACACACACACGAGACACCTACAAACGCCCCCCCTTTTACTTAAGTAAACGTGCCAGTATCTCAAGGTCCCAGTAACCTTTTACAGTCTACTGCTCCCGGGGTAACTTCATGAGTTCCGACAGGCAACGATGCGGTGGGTGTGTGTGTGGGAGTAAAATGTTGCACTTGGCGCGGAGTGGAATACAATTCGGAAGGATCCGTTGAAGTCGCCACCCATCGATTGAGTAACACTCTAACACACCTACCGTGGAGCTAAAAAACCAAAAGGCTATTATCGCCAGTAACCTCACCGGTGCAAACGGAAGCACGGGAAAACGTACACTTTTTTCATGATTGTTGCTTACTTGTAAATTTCACCCTCTGCTCAAAACGAAGTTCTGCTTCAAGAACTCATGCACGGCTCCATTATGAGAACACAATTATCGGTGCCCTTACTTACACACTGGAAATAAAACCATAATTGAGGCTTTTTAAAAATATGCTACCACTGAAAGTCATCCAAGGGGCCCATTGTTTTAGCATAGTTCTTGTGCCACCTTCTCTCTTGGATTAATATTCAAGCTTTTTAACACCGATAGTTAGTGTACATTTTGGCAAACATATTTGATGACGAATGAGCTTTTTTCAAAATGTTGAGAAACACTGATGCGGACGGAGATTACAAAGTACCCGCTTCCAATCTCTCCTCTCGCTCTCCCACCTTGGCTCTCCACATGGCAAGCGGCCAAAGTGTGATTGCTTAGCAAGGGACAGAGTGTAACACAGTTAAAGAATAATAAAGCGCCCCTGCGATAATTAAAAGACATCCAAAAATTTCCACATTCCTCTTCACATTGTTAACCCACAAAATCTACATGTGGTTGGCGTTTTATTAGAATTCCAGTTTTAAAAATGGGGTAAAACCCATGCGGTATTCAGCCCACCACAAACGCAGCTGCCAGCGAACTTCTGTCGGTTCCCAACACACCTAAGCACCACAGAAGACTAATTTACTTAAAGCATGACATTTCACCTAAATCTATATGCTTTTCTAAACGACCAACTTTTGACAAACTCAGTAACCTCTTATGCCCCCTACCTTCCCAGTGCTTTAATCTCTAGTGCAATGCCCTTTAAAAACAATCAAATGTCACCTTCCCTTTTAACCGGGTTTCTTTGCACTTTTTTAAAGCATTTTGATCTCAAATGAGGCCACGTTTGTTTACACACGTTAGAAAATAATCCTAAAACAAAGCACGCTCTATCACAGAATACAGCCTTGCCCAGCTAAACATCAAGACCATTAACCGCCATGTAAGATTCCTAATAATTTACAACACCGTGCAAATCAACTTGCTGTGTGGCCTACAGACACCGTTGGTCATGGGGGGAGGGCGCGGTTGTTTGACCAGACTGCACAAAGGCCAATGCAAGTTGGTGAGAGTGGGATGAGGGGCACCCAAATCCAGTTCAGATATCGCTTACCACCAATAACAGTCATTGTTAGGAATCAAACTCTGGTGGCAGGCTAGCACCCTAAATGCATAAACCACTCTGCCATCGCTCCACCCATTCAACTGAGGTCATAAATAATTCAAATTAAAATAATCAGAGCAAAAATTGTGTTACCATAAGTAGCACAATAAAAAGCAACCGGTCATTTTTACCTATTTTCTTATATACACATAAAAAACATACATATACTACAGTTCACAGCAGGGGCATAAATCAGCACAACACAAGCCATGAGCATGAAATTTAAAATCTGAAATGTCATTGACGAAATACGCACGCAAAACGTCAGCTTGTTTTCGCTGTGAATTACTGTCGACCGATACGATTCAAACACTGAAGCTATGACTTATACATCCCCAGACCCCTATGTTTACATGGCTGTGAGAGGCAGTGGCTGATGCACTGGAGTGAACTCTACAAAATGCTGCCAAGCCAGCTGTCCACACAGGTTGACCAAAAAGACATGTGGTTAATTTAGACGCGGGCTAATTTCCCTGGGTTAACTCCACTTTGAAACGCAATTAAA
Source organism: Geotria australis (assembly GCA_036362915.1). Classification (NCBI taxonomy): domain Eukaryota; kingdom Metazoa; phylum Chordata; class Hyperoartia; order Petromyzontiformes; family Geotriidae; genus Geotria; species Geotria australis. The sequence continues at coordinate 578,233 of JAZEWU010000010.1, forward strand.
CTCTCACACTGCCATTGTGCAAATTCAGTGGTGGGAGTTTTAATAAAGTTTCAATTGCAACATTAATCTTATACAAATTATCCCTCCGTAACAGCCCAGATTAAAATTCTAAGTAATTGTGCAGCTGCCGTGAAATAAAACATAATATTCGGGACAGCGTTGTTCCAAGGCATCAATTTTAACTATGTTTAATTGCATCGAAAAGTATATACCGATACTTTATTAACTTCTTCCTTTTTACTGCCGTTACCAACAGGTGTGCAACAGATCAAGTTTCTTACTAGGTGGCATCCCCATATTAAGAAATGCTCAACAACTCGGTGTTATTGCGGTGGCTCAAAAATGCAATCCGCCCATAGTTTTCATGTTTATCCCAATTCACGACTGCCAACACTAACAGGTGATGCAGGGTAAAATTCACAACGCACGTATTAAACAACCTTAAAATAACCCACGAGACAAACACTGGGCCAAATTTGCGAAAACGATAAAAAAAATTGCTCTGCATCGCTCGACACTGCTCAGTATTCTGCAGATGATGACCACGCAGCCGAATTACTTTTGCCATTATTGCAATACTCTCAGAGAACTGCCACGTGTGAAATATATTATGTAACAGTCTTTGCTCTTAGGGCACAACATTCCAATTACACTAAGCCATTAAGACACAGTGTGCACGAATTATTACCCTCACCAACGCTGACAGAAAAAAACCCTTTAAAATGTTTTCCCATAAAGCACTTATGAGCTGTAGTATTTAAGCCAATACTGTACTAGCCACAACTATTTGGTGGTTATTTAGATTTACCAGGCAATATTCTTCTTCTTTGCGATTCTTCGAAGCACGATGGTCAGCCTCTGGACATCGTTGTCTTTCAGCTCGGTCACTATAAATATCATCGAAAATCCTTGACCGAAAAAATTTTGGGTTTTAAATAAGTATATTACTGTCTAATCAAAGAAATACCGTACACGGCACTAGAATCCTCAGTAACTATCATCTTCAAGGACTGCCCATGGGGCAGTTTGGCACAGACGGATTCCTCACACCTGCAGCTCAAGAAAGGTGGCACCCACCTCGGAAAGTTGTCAAGAATGTTTTCACACCCACTCATACGTGACACTCAAAATCGATTTGCAGCTTCCAATAATCGACAAAACTTCATAAACCACCGCTGTCGTTTAACAACCTTTCCAATGTCAAGTGTTTAATCATATCCTGGTTAATCTTTAACTCCCGGTCTTCTCTTTACAATAGCACATTTGGTAGAAATAGGCGTTGGTTATGAAGTTCATGTTTAGACATAACTACCATAAAAACAATCTAGTATCGCAAATCTGTGATTCAGCACTTTGTTTGCAAGAGTTGGCGGATCACAGATATGTAAAACTCCTAAACATGTCGGGGTTACGTGATGGCCAGCGGACGACAGTAGAGCAAGTTGGTTCTTAAAACTCATCTGTGCGGATGGTTGTTATCACCTCAAATGCATGGCGTGTTCCTCTTGATACTCTGGTTCTCCCACACGAACCAAAACACTCATTATACAAGAATTAAACAGCCGAGAATGCCAATATGATATTCTATTAGGTGTTCTTGGTTACATAACTTTCATTGCCTATGACCAAATCGCCCAAAATTCACACAATCTCGTCAGATTTTGGAACCTAAGAAGGTTTTGGCCCTGACAGTTTGAATGGGTGACTACTGTATCCAACATTGTAGTTTAAGCCGCTGCGTACATTGTGGGTAGAAATGTCCTGCTCAGTGCTTGCTGCCCATAATGTACCCACCGTACTTCTGTGCTCCCACGTCTATTCACCAACCTGCACTGCCCAGCGAGAAGAAGTATGGTCAAGTAACCCCCCACGACTTGCCAGGCGGATAGGCGGGGGTGCCCATCCTGCAGTGGACTGCCAATTCGAATTATAATCCTGCAATGCACACATCGATTATCCCCACGAATACCTGCCAGTTGCATTGATATGGCGTAAGCACCACGTTAGGTCCACTTGCGACTAGGGGTCACTTTGGGACTGATATCGTCCATACACACACTCGTGCACAAAATACTACGAGTACACGACTGTAGTTGTAGTGACTCGTGACGTTACAAGTGAAAACAAGTATTAATTTGACACTGATAGGAAACGGGAGATCACAACACACAATGCAAGTGAATCCCGCATCGATGCGTCACATGAAAATGTCCAACCAGGGGATGGTAATTACATCTAAAACACAGCGGATACTTGCATCTCGCACACGAGCATACACGATGCACTTAAAAACACCAACAATGCCGTAATTATTTAGGCGTTAAGTGTTTTACGCCCCTACACTTTAATCACTCAAAGCTGCCACTTGACGTGCTTCTACGGTCAAGCGAGCTTGACATAACAATATACAGTACCTGTCCCTAACAGCATAACTCTTAGCATTTACGCGCCCAACGTGTACCGCAGCGTCGCACGACACTCGCAACAGCTCACTCGTATACACAATCGCGACAACGAACGCGCTAGACACGACCACAAGTGCGATCAATCTGGATTCGTGATGCGAGCGCCGAGGCCTGTGCTATCCAATCTAGGTCACGATACCGCGCACACACACACGTACACAGCGCCTACGTTAACTTTCATCAAACGCACAAGGGGCTCGACAACCAACTCGCCGTCAATTAGCGCCGCTAGATTAGTACGAATCGCCGATAATCAGTGAAACTTACTGGTAATTAATGCATTAAAGGAGCGGAGCAGGCCCAAGCCTGCCCCCGACCGACGACGGAGCCCTTATTCTCGCCCTACTACTCAAAACTGTGACTTTTTTTAAATATAGATCTCGCTCGCTTTTTTCTTCACCTCCGCGGCGATTGCACCGTCCGATCGGCGAGATTTCGCCGCGTCGGGTGGTATTTGTGTAGTATTTTTGAAAAAATTATCTCCTTAGTTGTTGGCTATTTTCGCGGCGCTCGATGTTGTTGTTGACGCCACCGCCTCAAGCTCCGCTCCCCCGCGCGGGGCGCGACGCCATTTTGGAGTGAGGGGAGGGGGCGTTGAGGGCGGCGCTAGGGCTGTGCTGGGTGGGAGCTGTGGGACCTGTGTGTCTATGTCTTTATGTCTGTGTGTCAGTGAGCAGCGGTGGCTCAGTGGTTAGCGCGCTGCGCCCCGAGTTCGAATCCCGCTCACGGCCAACACCAATTACTATTTTCTGAACCGGTTCTGGACCTCCCCTAGATCGACTCCGCCTCAAATGAGTACCTAGTGCGGTGAGTAAACATCGCCACTAGGGAGACAAAGGCGGCCGGGCGTGGGGTGCTGGCCACCCACCCCCTCACTTGCCGTTACGGCCTTCATATGTGCCCTCTAACGCCTATACGGGGGATCTTTATCTTTGTATCAATCTTGTCAGTGTAACAATTTTGTTGTCTCTTGAGTGTCTCTGTCAATGTCAGTACGTGTGTGTCAATGCGCCTTCGTTCCTGCAGGTGAGTGTGCAGGTTAAAGTGAGCCTGGTACAGGTGTGTTGTGTCTGTCTTTTCTGCATGTGTGGGTGTGTATGCCATTCTGTCAGTGTACGTGTTTTCGAAACGGTACGTGTCCGTGCACGCAGGTGTGTGGCGCAGTGGTGGTTAGCGCACTGCGCCACCAACCCGGCGACTGGATTTCCATCCATCCATCCATTTTATGAAACCGCTTAATCCCGTACAGGGTCGCGGTGAGCCGGAGCCTATCCCGGCAGACACAGGGTGCAAGACATGCTGCCAGGTTAATTGGCGTACGGACTAAATTTCCCCAGGCGCCCTGTGATGGACTGGCGACCCATCCTAGGTGTTCCCCTGCCTTGCGCTCTGTGTCTGCCGGGATAGGCTCTGCCTCACCGCGACCCTGTACAGGATTAAGCGGTTTCTGAAAATGGATGGAGTATAGGGGACCTTTGTCTTTGTATACCAACCACCCACACACGTTTGCAACGATGTCCAGAGGCTGACCATCGTGCTTCGAAGAATCGCAAAGAAGAAGATTAAAACATGCTGGCTGTAGCAAAGTCAAGTGTGAGAACGCCAGGTCATACCTGCTACTTCCTCAACACTATCACATGATGAGTCCCGTACCCAGTGACATGCACTCATTGATTGACATACACACACACACAACATGCACACCGGACTGTAAAGCCACGCACATCCACCCGTATGTGGGTGCGAACTTGTTTCGTGGGTGCGAACTTGTTTCGTGGGTGAAGGGCGCCTAAGCAGGTTTTAGCCTGGAGTGCTTGACTGTGCTACAAATCCCAGCTAGCTTATGAAAAAAAAATATTTAATTACGTGTTTTGCCACAAGCGTGTGTCTTTTTTGCAAACTTGACACTTTGCGAAAGTTGTTTATTTGGTGTTTTAAGATGTTAACACTTGTATTATTGTCAAAAATGGTCAAACGTTTTCTCTTTTTGCATCATCAGTGTACTGGCGAGAAGTTATCCATAGATATACCCAGCGAGCTGAGTTCGATTCCCAACCAAGGCTAACATCAGTAATGGGCAGGGGTGGATTGGGCGGGAATGGTGGGTGATATCTGACTGAACCGGTCCTACCCTCCACCGTCTCCAAACCACACTGATAAATGTGCGGAGGCCTTCATCCAGCAGTGGCTTGATAAAGGACTGCACATTATCATTCATTATATTTCATTATATAAATACAATTCATCAGTCGGGTGATGCGGTGGTGCAGTGGTAAGCACACCATGCTACGAACCCCACTCTCCCAAGTTCGATGCCTGGCCACGGCTGCCATCAGTGGCGAGTTATATCTAAGCCCGTCCTGGGCTCCCTCTCCTATAAAATATTGGACGATTACCTGATGCGGTGGGAAAACATCACCGCAGAGGCTGTACCATGCCGGGCATGCTACCGACCACCCCACCTCCTCGTGCGCAGTGTCTGTCAGTCTTCACGAGGTGCTGGATAACAGCACTTTGACCCAACAATTCCTGAAGGCTTTAGGAGGGGGTATCTTCAATTTATATTACTATATCACGTGTGTGCGTATGTCTCAGCAGCATACAGGGAAAGCGCATCGTGTGGGAATCAATCCCATATTAATTTTAGCGAGGGGGGGTTTAAAAGTTAATTTTAGTCTTGTTTCCTTTCATGTGTCTACTCTCAGCTCTAAATCTTCATCCACATCAAAGTTATTTTGTTTCGGTTGGTGGATTGGAGCATCATTAATAATCTTTTTCTTAACAACTATTTTATTGCCATACTGTTTTCAAAATGCACATTCTACCATGCTTTATGATGGTAGCAGGAGCGGCAAAGGACTTTTATTATTATATTTAACCAGATCTGGCCGGGTCGATCGGAATAAAAATGTTCTGCGTTGGCATCGCTTCACCTGCCCAAAGACGACATCGGAAAAACACGTTTCCACCATTGTCATTGCTGAGCGAAACGTCATCTTGAAACATTAAGATATGCGATAAACCAACATTGTGTTCAGTGACCCCTTCACTCAAGCGGAGAGCAACACAGATTGTAAATAAGATTTGTGAAAGGCTCTCCGATGTGTTTTCGATTTGTTGTTTTTCTCCATGTGCTTACAAATCTCCCAGCAGCGCTTGCGATGAAACGTCTGAGTTCGCACCAAACATCATTCGGTCACAAACTGAAAACACGTCTCAGGGATGCACGCTATCACCGTGAAAACACAAGTACTGCAAGCGGTTATACAATTTTGAATCGTTATTATGGTGGTAATTTCAACTTCTAATGCACCGCAGCACAGTAATCACAATAACGTTATTGAGGAAATAAGTTGGCTCAAAGGTCAGAGCGCTAATCCACCAACCCTCGCTGCTAACACAGTGCTGGATTACAGGCCACGTGCCGAGCCGCCACCACCACCACCCAGCGATTATTCCTTCGCTCTCAAATTCAAAAATTCGGGCGCGTGGAATGACATGTTTTTGAGGAGACAAGTTGGCTCAAAGGTTAGAGCGCGGATCCACCAACCCTCGCTGCTTCCACAGTGCTGCATTACAGGCCACGTGCACAGCCACCACTGCCCGGCTTGAGGGCAAGAGCTGAAAAGCTGCACGCAACTATTTCCGAGTGGCTTTTCCAGAACAAAATAGTATACGTTTTCTCCAGCGGCCACGAAGGGTGTCGTGTGAAGGGATTGCGCGTTGTTTTGATAGTCCTGTCCTAGTTACAAACAGTGATTGGATGGAATCTGTCACATGTGGCTAACAAACGAATGTCTGTGATTGGATTGAATCTGTCACACGTGGCTTATAGTAAACCATGCATTTATTCAACAAAATATACATTCTTATTCCATTAACAAATGGGAAGCCTTTTTTTAAGGGTGTGTAAAATTTAACCGTTCCTGTCCTTGATATATTCAGAATAACTACTTCTATTCACATAAACGGCACTTATGTACATAAATGGCACAAACAAAAACGTTAATTGGGACCTGGGTAAGCCATCATTAAATGATTGTCACCTGAAAGCCATGGAATTGGAAAAACGCCACTTTCATATGAAGAGCTGATATACAGGGTGCTGTATGTCTCTTTACCGAGAATAATGAAATTACTTTGTTAGGAATATTTATTGGTTATTACATAAATTGCTCACAATGTCCTTAATCATGCTCAATACACGTGTTGCATCTTGCTGCCCCGAGCGTATTCAAATCATTGCAGCCAAATATAAAGATTATTCTCTTTAATGTTGCTAGGTATCTGCATTTACGTGTACATTTCTTTTTTTTAATAAAGCAAACCCTTTGCTTCAAACATTCAACAAATATTACAAAAGCCGGCTCATGTTTTGACCATGACAGTATTTTCTCTTTGTAATACAACCTCTATAGAACATCACGCGCTCCCAACTCATTTTAAGGGTGAGGGGGGGCAGATTGCACGTTATTAATCTAACCAATCATTTACCAGCCGTGCCAATATAATATCAGAGACGTGTGCACTGTGCAAAAACACACATTTACAGTTCAGCAAACGAGAATTAGTGAGATTCGCTATCTCTCTGCTGGAAGTGGATGGTGGGTCCCGCAGGGGATACAAGGCAGGCTGTAGCCCTTCCTTGCACCCTGTGTCTGTCAGGATAGGCTCCGGCTCAGCACGACCCTCGACAAGATTAAGCAGGGACTGAGAATAAATGATGGGTTTTTCTCTGGTAGTGGAGGGACATCAGGGGAGGATGATGGAGGGGTAGGGCACCACAGCTGTGCCAGGCTGTCCCAGGAATTCACCGGCTCGGCTCCGAATCACCCATGGGAACCCAGCATCGGCAGCAAAAAACACAGGCCGCTAATCTGTGTTCCGTCGCTATGAGCACGCGCGTGAGACTATATCCGTGGCACATATTAGTGTATAGTCTCGAGATGTGGTGACATTTAAATAGTAACAGTCATTTTCCAACATTTTTATTCAAGCACTGCCAATGAACACCTCGCAAAACCTGTGGCCGTCATCGGGGTCACTTGACCATACTTCAGGATGCTGGTCAGTGCGGATTGGTGACAGAGGGGCAGAGGTGTGAGGAGGCCGAGGCCACTCAACAGCGATATTTATCCGTGGTCGAGAATCAAACTCAAGTCGCCGGGTTCCTAGAGCAGCACGTGAACCGCTGCGCCATCACTCCTTTCCTCTCTTCCATGCAAACGTAGGATTTTCACTGGGCCGGACACAACGCGACACACCTGAATTGTGTAATTGCTGTTTACCCACTGAGTAATTAATTTTCCTTCCCACTTGATCGCTTAATGGCTTGCAGATGTATTTTAAATACCACACACTATACCAAACGCGATGTGTTAAAGACCACCTCCAGCCATAACCGCGGCTTAATTTGCCTTCAAAACACCCGTTATAGCTTTATAAGATCAGCTGCCTCCAGGTGCGTTATTTATTTTGTGGGAGTCTATGTTTTGTGTGGGTTAATTGCCCGAAAATATAACTTGCCATCGCTGCCATTTAGCTTTGTTAATTTCTCCAGGCGAGGTGGAGGTTTTGGTATTCGTTGATAATCATAAGCAAAACATAAAAAAACATAAAATCCGGAAAATATATCGAATTATCATATTTGCACATTTTACCAAGGTAGAAGCGTTCACGTCGCGAT
>JAZEWU010000010.1:586525-597803 GCA_036362915.1 Geotria australis
TACCCCCCACCCTCTCTGGTGTTTTCACGCGCCGGAGTCATTCTCTCTTATAATAATAGCATTTATATAGCGCCTTGCACCCGAGGGTCACAGAGCGCTGCACAAAGCTGCAGAGAACGACATGTCGACAACGACAGAGCACGGAAAATCAGCAACCAATTTTTTTTTGGGGGGTTTTTTTGTGAAGAGAAAACGGCACAACAACAACGGGGAGACAGAAAACTGAGAGTCAAGCGGCAGCTTCAAGCGGTAGCTTCAAATGCAACAGGGAAACTAATAATAATTCTACAACAAGCAAGGAGGGAACAAACGTCCCCCAGCAGAAATTTCACTCCAGCGCCGATAAGAGAGCTCCTTACCCCCTCACTACAACTCGACATGAAAACCCTTGCCACTGCCAGCTTCAGCATTAGCAGCGAGCCAGCTGCCCGCGCCTCTGCTGCTGGCCATTTGATCTCCAGCCGTCATCAACAGCAGCACGATCGCCATGTTTTTTGTCACCTTGGTTGAGATCAAAGGGAAACGAAAGCTGACTCGGGAACAACAATCGGCATGTTTCTGCCCAACGTTTTGACGGCGTCTCTTAAGCCGTAGCTAAACATGCCGAGAGTCCCCCCCCCCGTCCCCCATATCGACTCCCCGACCACAGATGGCGGTGTTGCTAGCACCGCCAGACACTGGAGGCGCACTTCTATATTGCCGCCGCGTGGAAACAAACATAAAGCTGTCCCGTGTAGACACACTTACAGTACGTTAGAATGTTGTTGGCAACCCAGTAAAACAGGCCTATGTTGGGTCGGCATTTCCTCAATGTTGGCCCAACGTTGGGTCAACGTTATGCTTGGGCAGGTACCGTACTGATCGCTGCAAGCACCTATTAACAGCTGAGGAGCATTTGGCCGCGAGGGGGGATGGTGGATGGTGCCAGGGGTTGGTGTGATTTACCACCGTGGCGCGCTGGAGGGAGGGAGGGAGGTAAACACCGCGCCCGGCCGCCTTAGTCTTCCCAGTGTACTGGTGTTTTTGTTGTCTGCGAGGGTGAGGCAAACTTCCCCCTGGCGGCCGGGACGCGGCGTCAAACTCCGCCGCCAAGTGGGGCAGAGGTTACAATCCTCAGCGCGCTGCGAATTCTCCTCACAAGACGGCGGCGGGGCATCTGCTGCTAACTGTAAAAAATATATAAAGTATTCGCCGTATTCTCTTCTGAGAAGATTCCCAGCGACTGTCTCAGCCGCGGGAGCCTGTGTTTTTTCTTTTGTTAAATAATCACGGTTGCTTAGAACGGCCATAACGTCAAAAGTGTTTTCCGGCGCAAACAAGCAATTTCAGGCACCGGTGCGCTTCTGTTTGCAGCCCTGCAAAACAGAGCCGGTGGTGGGAATTCGACATTCCTGTGGTAGGGACGCGTATAATTTATATGACCACGGGTGTTGATTTCCCTCGGGTGAAAGGCGCTCTATAAATGCTATTATTATTATTATTTTGTCGAACTCCACGGAAGGATGATTGGGATGAGTGGACCCGCGACATTGATTTGAACTCAACATTTAATTGTGGGCCACCAGGCCGGGGTATTCAACGTGTAACAGATTGTGTTGAGTGAGATGATTATAATTATTATATTTAACTCGGGGAAACGTGATGATGTGGAAAGACTTACAAAGTTCAATTGAGATTTTTTATTCTCGACGGGATTCTTGCGACATAACAAACACGCGAATTGACAAAAATACAAACTAAAAAAACTATGCAAACTAAATCAACACCACCATTTACACCGCATTGCACGTAAGTTACCGAGGACAAAATTTTAAAAATATATTTTGACACGTAAACATCAGTATCGCGTGGATCGATTCCAAACAGCTTGGGAACCGATTTCAATAGACACCCGGAAGACGGTTGAGGGGAGTGGTTAGCGCGCTGGGCTACAAACCTGGCGACCCAAGTTCGATTCCTGCTCACACGCAAACTCCACACAGAAAGACGGCACCCGAGCCGGCAATCGAACCAGGGTGACTGCTGTGAGGCGGCAGCGCTACTATTAATTATTCGTGCTAACCGTATGGGTCAAATTCTGACCGATACAGATGCTCCCCCTCGTCCTCACCAGTGGCTCGTGACATTTCACGGACGAGTTTGACACCAATGTATGACAGCATTTGGCTGAGCCGACGGTCAGCTTCGTCAGGTCGTGAACTCGGAAACAGAGTGAGGCTGCTGCAGCTGACTGAGATCTGACTTCGTGACAACACATTTTGAGTGTTATCCCCTCATATGGGCGAGTGGGTTTTCTCCGGGTAATTCGGTTTCCTCCAACACGCAGCATAGCAGGAACTGAATTCTGAAGAGGCTCTCAGCACGTGGACAGAAACGTGTCAAACAACACGCACTTTAACACATCTGAGCGCTGCAAAGCAAATATATGCAGTCGCAAACACTCGGTATTTCAAGAGAAATTGGCCAAACGTTCGTCTACGGAACTCTCCAGAAAATAGTCTAGAGGCTCAGCGGGGCTTTCTTGGTAAATGTCATTATTATTATTCAGAATTTCAACTTGGAAAGTGTAGCTTTGCTCTCGAAGACAGATAATGATTCGGAGACACAAGGAGAAACCACATATGAGTGGGAGGCCGGCAGTCAGGCGGTGAGCCAGCACAAACAATAGCCACAGATCTGCGGTCTTCTCTATACTGTATTCAGATGTTTGCAGCCAGACAAGCCGAACCAGTGCACCCGTAAAAAAAACCCCACGCACATGAGGGAGCAACACTCATATGTGGTTTCTCCTATCTATCCCATTTTCTGTACCACCTGGCAAGCCAGAGTATGGCACCTACTCAGCGCTCACGGCAAGGGAGCTTCACAACATGTGTGTGATCCACCAACCCTCGCCTCCAGTGCTGGATTCCAGGCCACGTGCGTAGCCCCCCCCCACCATCACCAAGCGATTATATTCCTCGACTCTCAAGTTCAAAAATAAAGTGCGTGGAATAACAATAACATTTTTGAGAAGACAAGTTGGCTCGGAGGCCGGAGCGCTGAGCCAGCCCCCGCTTCAATCCTGGGTTAGAATCCGGGGTCATGTAGTGCTGCCGGGGGCTTCTTCCCCCTCCCATCAAGGGGCAGGAGGCAGAACCCTCACTCAACGTTATAAAGACTCCTGTATTCAAATCCAGGTTTAATCTGCCGCGTAATCTCGGGAGTGCAGGATAAAAGAGAGAGTGGAAAGAAAGGAGGCGATGGGAGGGAGGGAGCGAGCGACATCTCCCCAGGGCTCACTCGCGAGCACAACACTCACAATTAATAATAACAATTGTACCACTTCTAACTCGCCGCGCATACATATTATCGTTCATTCTCACGGAAAATTATTTATGGGCTCGAAGAACTGCGGAGAGACAGGCGAGGTGGAAGGCAGCCACGTAGTTAGCCGGTGCCAACAACGGACAGACACCGCGTTCTCTACATTACAGTCCAGTATTATAGACGTTATCGGCCGGTAAACAAAAAAATCTACCGCGGACACGGGGAGAGAACACACAGACTCCGCGCAGAAAGGCGGCACCCAAGCCGCGAATCGAACCTCCGGTGATTGCTGCGAGTCGCGAGCGTTACCAGCGTAGCCCCCACCCCCCCCAAACTCCCAGCGTCGCAGATTCACCGCCACCCGCGTCCACCCGCGTCCACCCGCACCCGAGTGGGAGCAACGCGAGCCGGCGATACAATCAGAATGTTGCTGAGCCAGCCGGGCCTGCGGTGGCGTCGGAGCTGGGAAACCCACACTTGTTTTCATACTTCTCTCTCTCGCTCTCAGTTTGGACGTCGAATTTTTTCTTACGCCCGTCTTTTTGTTTGGCGTGAATTTTATTAAATGAATTCTGGACGGCTCAAGTGAAGCGAGAAGAAACATGGGGTGGTTTTTTTTTCTTTCTCCACGCGAATGTGGGAGCACGAGAGATAGGTGGTGACAAGTCGTCTCGTTGTCGACGGCGTCGCCTCTCCTCGTGTGCTGAACGCGTCACACCTGGTTCAACAGACGACTGGCCGTGTGAATGAATGAATGGTGAATGACCAAACACAGCGATACGTTCACGAACAAGACAACGGTGGCGTTTCCTTTTGTCACACGCACGCACGTATGCGGTACACTGTATAGGAGTTGTTTTTATACAACGCAGTGTTGACAAAATATGTAATCTATATACTGAACCGTATAATGCCGCGTGAGTTTGTATCTGTGTATGTCGCACTGAGCGTACCGGGTTCGAATCCTTCATAAGCACAAACTTTAACCGCACAACAGCAAGGCTTTTTATGACTTATTTCAGCTTTACGTCCCACATATTGACGATTACTCTTCTGAAACTTTAACACTATTTCAGCTTTGAATTCCCACTTTAGCACAAGTTCCGTCAAACGCCATGATCCTGACGGCAGCCGAGCACTTGACACGTGTGGAACAACATTTCCCGGAGGGCGAGTACTCTCTGTTCGTGAATTCCAATTGCGCTCCTGACGTGGTTTTGCGAGACGATGGTAATTGCGCTCGCAAGGCTCGGGGTGACCGGTGGACGAACGAGTGTCAAAAAGTGTCCCTCCCGGAAGGTGATGTCACAGAACCACTTCTCAAGTCACTTCAGTCAGCCCTTCTTAACTCACACCCAAGCTCGGGGCACACACCTGGAACGGTGTACAAAGCGTGCCGTGGAACCGGCGTTTGTCTCTCAAAGTTGTCAAAATCTCGGAGCTCGAATTTGCTTAAATGAGCGTCAAACAAGTTTAGAATGCGAGAGGCCATTGGTGATTGTGCAGTCACCTATGACATCAGATTACTGTTTAGCTCACTGCTGTGCTTAGATTGTATGTTTGATATACTAAAAGAGGAATGCTCGGCACGGCTATCCCGAAAGAGCAGCTATTACGCGCAATTATCTTTGCTTCCGTCATGTTGGTGACCCAGGCCACTCTTGCCCATGAGACTCTATCCTGGTCTCACCTGGAGAAACAAAATCAACTTGAAACTGGACCGAAATGAAACCATTGGCTCACTATACTGAGGCAACCGGGTTTAATAAAAAGTAACCGGACCCTGGATTTGAACCCGGGTTCACGGCAGAGCCAGCTCAGTGAGCTGACACGGAATTCTCTGACCCGCCACGTCCAACAAAAGCAATATTTTATCCACAACCCGCAAAGACAAACATCCATCACATAGCCTTGCCAGACTGCAGGGTCAAGTGCTGTTGGCGAGCAGCACCAATAAAGGCGGGCACGGCACACGAGCGGGCGGGTGGATGGGTGGCCAGCACCACGTCCGACCGCGGTGCAATTTTACGCACCGCACTCGGTACTCGTTTGACGCTGAGTCGACCTAGGGGAGGCCCAGGACCGGTTCAGAAAATTGTCACTGGTGTTGGCCATGAGCGGGATTCGAACTCGGGTCATAGCCAGGTTTGAAGCCCAGCGCGCTAACCACTTAGCTACCGCTCCCCACACACACACACATACACTGGCCTCAATCAGGGCAAATCAAATCAATGTCATCTTTGCAAACATCACGATCCCAGCCCCAGACGCGCCGGGGCTCACAACAATAGCGATGCCATCCGATAAGCACAGCGCGCGTGTGTGTGTGTGATCGTGTCTCTGCGTCACCCAGCGTCCTCCCCTCCCCCCACTCCCTTTCACCACGGGATTTGTACGAGGAGGCACTCCGGTTTCCTCCCACGGTCCAAGGACACGCTGCTGCGCAGGTTAATTGCCTTGCTGGATAAATTGCCCCGGGTGCCCTGAGATGTAACTTGCTTACTCTTCCCCGCTGCACAACTGTGAGGCTGGACAGCGTGGTTTGGGTCGTGTCGTGCGGTGACGTGGCACGGCGGTGAGCACGCTTGCTTGCGGAAGTTCGCGGTTCCGATCCAGCAGGCCGCCCTGGCTATTACTGTGCGTGTGCTAACCGTCACGCAAAGAGCTTGCAAGCTCACTGGGTATTTTCTGCTGTAATAATCGACATCTACCTATCTCTTACCCTAGGCGAATCCCCCACGCGGACACGGGGAGAAACACGCAAACCCCACTGAGCAAGGCGGCACCCGACCCGGGAATCGAACCGGGGTGTTCTTGCTGTGAAACGCCATCGTGCCCGCCCAGATGACGAGCCGAGGCACCACCTGTGCTCCCTACCGTTGGCCAAAAAACACCGCGCACCCAGGAACACACGCAGCCAATGTAGCTCCACCTGATGCTCATAAATAACCGCTTATCTCTGCAACAACTGCTGTGGACAGAAGAAAAAAACCCCACGGTGGCTGCGCCCGTCGCGGAACAAAAAGCCTCTCATCCACATTAACTCAGCTTCCCAAACTCATTAACAGATGGGGGGCCGCGTCTGACGTGCTCCGTCTCTCGAGAGGTCACTCTGACACGACCGCCCGCTGTGCAATCAACAATAAACTCGGACCCTTTGCTCGTCAATAACGCCGCCACCGCCCTGCTGCGTGGCCAGCTTACAGAGAAGATGAGTAACTAGGTGACCCGTTTCGGATGGAGGCCCTGCTTCGGAGCAAATATATCGGCCGGAGAAATCGAGTGGGTGAGAGTTGAGGATCGCGCTTTACAACCGGTCATGGAACCAACCCCCCAACAATTGCTTTCGTATTGATACAGTATTTTCCAAAGAAAATAGTGACCGCTCGTTATAGTAACGTCGGCCTCTAAAAAATGCAAGATTTCCATAAACCCCCTTGGCCTGCGTGAAATATACTTTTATAAATTGCTATTAATATTATATTGTTTTAGTGAGCAGGCGGATACGCGAGAGAGACGTGAAGGAGACGGAATTGCCCGTTTAATTATTTCATTTCTTTATTTTACTACCGAGTGACCTCAGTGCCACCTTTAAAATAATCACGAGCCTCCAACTGATAGTGATTCCTGAGTCAGTGGACTTTGTGTGTTTACCTCTCTCACACACACACACAGCACCACCGCTGTAAATACTTTGTGGTCCAAAGTGAGTTGTGCAATTCAGCAGAGGCTAAACTGTGTGCTCTCAACATTGGCCACGAGGTAAAGGCGCAGCCCTGCAAGTGCTTATTGACAAAAGAGCTTCCACCGGAGGCTGTTGGAGAGAGCCCCTCTTCTTCTTTGCGAGGATGCGGCATAAGTCGCTTTTCTGAGAATAATTATTTAAATATTGGTCCTGATGTAGGTTTTTACGGCTCGATAAAGTGACGTATTCGGCACCCTGTAATTTGAACACTGGGTATTTTCCGCTGCAGTAATGAACATCTATACATATAATATCACGTGTGTGGATTACAGGCCACGTGCATAGCCGGTGCCCTGCGACGGACAGGCATCCCATCCGGAGTACAGCCCTGCCTTGTGTCCTGTGGCTGCCGGGATAGGCTCCGCCTCCCCTCCCCTCCCCCGCGAAGCTCTGTAACATTACGCAACTTGACCTACTCTCCGCCTCCTGGCCACCACATTTCGATAGATGTGGGAGAATGCACTCTTTATCTCACCAAATCCCCACCCCCGCCGATAAACCGGTGGTGAACCCATTTATACGACTGTGTAGACTGAGGTGGGGGGTAGGAAGGAGCAGGGGGAATTTAAGAAACTTGCACCGTGGGTTTTTTTTAAACCTCATAGTCAGGAGGTCGAATCGAAACCTGTGACCTCCAGATTGCAGGCCCAGCGCGGTAAATCATTAGACGCGCCGCGGTCACATCATCCCAAGCACCGCCACGTGGTGGCAAATGTAACGCTGCCCGATAACATTGCCGTGTAAAGTCAAAAGGCCAACCGACTGAACATTTACTTTACCGGGTTGGCTGTGCAGTGGTAACAATCTGCGCCTCACAGAAAGAATGTCCTACCCGTGGCGGTTCGATTCCCGCCTCGCGCGCCTCTCTGTGCGGAATTTGCGTGTTCTCCCCCCATGTTCAACCTCCCCAACATGCGCCACGGCTTGACTGTGTCACAGAGATGGTGGTGACGGTCGTGCTTGTGGCGGTTGTGGCAGTGGGCGACGGGCGTGGGAGCAGCGCATCGGGGGAGGCTGGGAGCAGAATAGACACGTGGGTTTGTTCGATCGCACACAGGGGCGGTCTTAGTGATTCTGGGCCCCCAGGTAAAATTAAATGATTAGCTGAGCCCCCACCCCAAAAACTGACGCGAACATCAGTTGGCCGTCGGGTTCCTCCTCCTGTGGGGGTTGGCGATTCGCGCCCAGTGGCCGCCCTGGTTAACGCTGTGCGGGTGTAATTCACCGTGGATGTTGAGGATGACGCAGAGACGTTGTTTGCAAGAGTAGGCCATCGCGCGCCGCACACGGTCCAGCTTAAATGGAAAATTAGCAAATGACACCGCAAAGTGCAACTCCATTGGGATTGTACGTTTGCAATCATTGCCGTCCCCCCCCTCCCTACTGGCAAACTAATGACCCAGGTCACGCTCGCAAAACGAGAGCTCTATCCTGGTCCCTTGAGCTCTCACCTGGTTAAACAAAATAAACTTGAAACATCCTCTGCCGCTGCCACCCCCCTCATCCCACGCCACACCGCCTCCACCACCCACACCACTTATCATTCTCTATCGCTCGGACTCTATGCTCACCAGTTAGTCAGTTCGTATCCATGCTGGAAGAAACCGTTCAGCTATATCGCTTTTTTTAACAGTTGTCTTGCCGGGAGGGGTAAGAAAGTTACAACATCTCAGGGCACCGGGGGGAGATTTAGGCAGGACAATTAACCTGGGCAGCATGTGTTTGGACTGTGGGAGTAAATCGGAGCACCCGGCAAAAACCCGCGCAGACACTGGGAGAACATGCAAACTCCACACAGAAAGGCACCCGAGCCGGGAATCGAACCCAGATACTTCTTGCTGTGAGACGGCAGCGCTGCTCACCGCGCCACCGTGCCCTCCTTCACTACCCTTCTCACCGAATCCTACCCAACCCCGCCACCACCACTCCCACCACTTAGAATTCTCTCTCACTTGGCATCCCCGCTCACCACCCACGCCGACCCCCACACTTCTTATGCTGCCTCATCAGCAACCACGCAATGTCCTACACAGCAAAGACAAAGATCCCTCGGGTAGCCTTGGACAGACTGTTTGCGGCAAGTGCGGTTAGCGAGCAGCGCCGACGAATCTACAAAGACGGATGTATATTTGTACAGTGGAAAACACGCGGTGCGATTTGCAAGCTCTCGATGCGGGACTCCTGCGATACAACAAACGTTCGAACTAGCGAACGCTAAAACAATAAAAAAAAATCACCAGGCGATACAACGAATTTACAGCGTTAATTTGTGCACGGTTGAAACCCGACTCATAATCACAAAGTAAACAGTAACACACAGTATTGCACAGTTAAAAAAATACCAATATTTGCAATACATGAATAAGAAGCAAAGAAGTCCAAATTGTAACAGTGCAATGGGAATACATTGTAGAAGCTTATTACGTAATACAAGTAAAGAACACATGCAGCCCTTCAAACCACCTGTCATGCAGGCCGGCACAGCACAGAAATTGGTGAATGACATACACCACGCCTGGCCACCTTTGTCTGCCCCGGAGCTGATGTTTACGCTCCACACAAGGAACTGATTTTAGGCCGAGTCGGCATAGGGAGAACTAAAACCAGTTCAAATATTTGCCATTGGTCGTAACCGAGAATCAAACTCGCGTCACCGGGCTTGTATCTCAGGTGCGCTAACCACTGCACCACCGCTCAACATAACACCAGACGCACACCTGGGCTAACTTCTCACTGAATATTTTCCGGGTCGATGGTAGACTGCAGGAGGTGTGCGTGACTGGAAGCCGCAGCCATAGCGAGAGCTATACTGGACGTGGTGTGCCGAGCGTGGGGAAAAACAATATTTTCCATGTTTGCGCTCAGCAACCCTGTTTTAAAAATATCTTGGTCACTGGCCGAGAACGACCTGGCTGATATTAAATCCTGCACACAATGGTAAAGATCCTCTCGCAGCATTATAGACTAGCGGCGCAAGTGCAGTTAGCGAGTGCCTATTAAGTGCTGGAGCGATAAATGAGGCGGGCGGTGTCTGGTCAGAACCACGCGTGAACACCGTCGCTTGCCCAGCACTGATGTGTTTCGACACCCTAACCCTAGCGCCACATTTCAGGCTCAGTTAATCTACGGGAAGCCCGGTTGGGACATGTGTGGATTATCACTTGTCACTTGTGTTACCCGTAGCCAAGAATTGAACTCAGGTCACACGGTTCACTAGCAGCCCAGTTTGCCAGTTATTGTGCCACCTCTCCCCGTTACGGAAACACACAAAGACAAAGATCCCCCCTCCGTATAGCCTTAAACAATTTTGGGGGCAAGTGCGAGGGGGAGCTATAGTGGTAGCACTTATAAAGGCCAGCACGGCACACGTAGAGGGGGTGGGTCGGCCAGCACCACACCCGCCCGCCTTTGTCTCCCCAGTGGCGTTGTTTACACGCCACGCAAGGCACTCATCTGAGGCCGAGTCGACCTAGGAGACGCCCGGGACCGATTCAGATTATCGTCGCTGGTGTTGGCCGTGAGCGGGAATCGAAACGGGGTGGCCGGTGTTCGTGAGGCGGCACGCTAACCGCTCCCCACAAACACACGCAGCCACTCACAAACACGCAACCTGCAATGCCAATTGCCCCAATACCCATATAACCACACCTCCCACACCCCTCCAGCAACAAACGGCGCTTGTCAGAATGCCAAAGATCATATTCAGGGCATGGTGACATGTTTGGAACAGTCTGCGGAGATGTTGCCTTCAACGAAATTGTAGCAATAGTAATGTTAATGAGCCGAGTGTGTATTTGTGTATAGCGCGCGTGTGTGTGCTGACCACCCACCCCCTCGCGTGCCGTGCTGACCTTCATAGGCGCTACTCGCTAACAGGACCTGATTCCTGTCCAGTGCTTCTTAACCTGGGGGTGCGAGATGCTCTTGCAGAGACATGCCAGAGTTTTGTATTTATTGTATTATATATCCATCCATCCATCCATTTTCTAAACCGCTTGTCCTGGTGAGGGTTGCGGTGGCAGCAGTCCAAGGAGAGTGGACCAGCAACAGATTCCAGCTCTTCCTGGGGGATTCCCAGGCCAGCCGAAAGATATAATCCCTCCTGCGTGTCCTGGGTCGGCCTCTAGGTCTCGACCCAGTGGGCCAATGGTTGTGTAATGTAATGTAAGCAATATAAAAATGACACAGTATAAACCGGATTAATCTGAAATAAATAGTAAGGGT
>JAZEWU010000010.1:633426-663735 GCA_036362915.1 Geotria australis
ACAGTCTGTTAAGGCTATATAGGGGATCTTTGTCTTTGTCTTGGGTGTCTAAAGCCTGCCCGAGTCGCTCACCGCATCCCTGTACAGGATAAAGCGGTTTATGATGATGACGTGAGCCGTTTTGTTAGAGCATAGACACGTGCCCAGCCTAGGTGTCCCCAGCACGCGGTGGCAATCCCTTCCATCAGTATTGTACCGAGCTGAAAGACAACGATGTCCAGAAGCTGACTGTCGTGCTTCGAAGTAGTGAAAAACCCGTGGCCTAAACCTGTGATGCCACGGGTTTAACCCTACACACACAGACGGAAACACACACGCTCACAGCTGAGAGCGAAGCAATCTTCTTCTTTGCGATTCTTCGAAGCACGATGGCTAGCTTCTGGACATCGTTGTCTTTCAGCTTGGCTTCGAAGTGTTTGGTAGAATTCGCAGGCAATACCAAGTACTACCTGACAGGGATCGCGACGTGAACGCTTCTACCTTGACCCTCATTGCGACAGGGACTGTAGGCGGCACACACACACACAAAGACAAAGATGTCCCGTGTAGCCTTCAACAGACTGTAGGGTCAGGAGCTGTTAGAGGGTAGCACGTATAAAGGCCTAAAGGCCAGTACGGGACACGAGCGGGTGGTTGACCAATACCACGCCCGACCGCCTTTGTCTCCCTAGTGGCGATGTTTACACACCGCACCAGGTACTAATTTGAGGCTTAGTGGACCTAGGGGGAGGCCCAGGATCGGTTCAGAAAATCGTCCTTGGTATTGGCCGTGAGCGGGATTCGAACTTGGGTCGCCAGATTAGTAGCCCAGCGCACTAACCACTGGGCCACCGCTCCCCACACACACGTACACACACACACAACTGTCTGTGCGTATTGAGCAATGAGCTGCAGCTGCGAATCTCAAAATAGACTCGTCACCCCCACTCACCAGTGACACACACAGTTACACACAAAGACAAAGATCCCCCGTATAGGCTTCAACGACTTTTGGGGCAAGTGCTGTTAGCGAGGAGTACAACATTCCCGTCCACAAACACGCACAACACAGCACACCACTGCCGCACATCACAGAAACAAACCTCACACTACACCCCCCCCACACACACACAGAGCCCACACACGCGGCCCCCCACGCAGTCAGATGGTGGTGTCTTTGCCACCTCTCCGTGTCAGATTACACAGCTGTGAGCCTCAGCACAAGGCTCCTTTATTGAAGGAGACCATACCCAGACCTGCCCGGCACGGTGTCGCAGGGACTAGCGCTGCCGCCTCACAGCAAGAATCCCTGGGTTCGATTCCCGGATTGGGTTCCTTTCTGTGTGCGACTTTGTACGTTCTCCCCGCGTCCGCGTGGGTTTTCGCCGGGTACTCCAGTCTCCTCCCACAGTCTAAAGGCATGCTGCCTAGGCTGATTGGCCTGCTGACTAAATTAATCCAGGTGCCCTGCGATGGACTGGCATGTTATCCTTGATATAGCCCTGCCGTGTGCCCTGTGTCTGTCGGGATAGGCTCCGGCTTCAACCACGACCTCTAAAACTCCGAGTAAATGTTACCACTGATCACCATCATGATACACGCTCACAATTGCTTATCTACTTACAGCCCTTTGGCAGTCAGCTGCTGGACAGTGCGGATTGGTAAATGCGCAGGACCGGTTCGGGTAGCAGTCGCCTCCGATGTTAGCCGTGACCGGGAATGAAACTCAGACCGCTGGTAGTGCAGTAAGCAAAACATTCTTCCACTACTCCAGCCCACTCAGAATTACATGGCCGAATTTGTATTTAAAGGGCAGCATATGGATTCGGGAACAAACATACATAATAATAATAACAATGTCAACGTGCAACGGGGCCACACAGTTTCCACTCACCCGAAGAGCGAGAGAACGACTTCTTCTTTGCGATTCTTCGAAGCGCGATGGTAGAGACCGACTGAAAGGCGAGGAATCAGACAAGCGGAGAGGCTGCAGTCTTTTGGTGAATCAGACATATCAACAAGTGCCCGAGCTCTGTGGTCCTCTATTAAGATGCCCTCCTCCACCCCCTCAATGGAACTCGGTTCGCGCCGTGACCCCGTGAGTACCCGCCTACGCTTGCTGGTCACCCACTCCCTCACGCACTCACCGACGCTGCAGCTAGCTAGTCGCATCCTCGTCACCGAGGCCAACTCGTGACAACACTTAGATCTGACAGCCGCCCGTACATGCATTAGATACATCGAACACCTTCATCCAACAGTGGAGACCATGGCTGATGGGAAAAGGGGATGCCTTATTTCGGGAGATTTAACAGGGTTTTTTCTTTCTTAAAATACGGTATCGTAATTCAGTCTTGAAACCAGTGCTTGCAATCAGTGGTTCTTAACCTTTACTGCAGCTTGCGCACATTTAGGTCTCAAAATATGTTCCCGTTTAACCTTGTGAGTAAATAAATAATACAATAGATACAAACATCTGGCACAACTTTCACCCCCAGCAAGGGCATCTCGCACCCCCAGGGGGTGCGTGCACCCCAGGTTAAGAAACACAGGATTAAATAATCACCCGGAGACCCATAGAGGTTCCCGGTGACTCTGGGCCAATTCGGGACAGTTGGCAACCCTAGCCGACCAGCGACAACGCCACAATCACAGTCCACCATCATTGTAATTGTTGCACGGGTGACCACGTTCTGCCAGTTTCCCGGCTATTTTACACGGCAGATCCGTGGTGTGCGAGCACAGCAACCATGGCCAAACACTCACCACGGCGTTTCACGAAAACACACTCGAGGCTGTCAAACGGTTTTCTCCCCAACTTGACAGCAACCACGACAGCCTCCCCCTTTGAAGGACCACTCGTTTGAACAGGAACTGACGTTTCATATCACTTGGCTTCCTTTGGAGACGTGTCTTTAATGAGGCGAGATCCCTGTTCTGCCTTGGCTGTTTATGTATAATCTAATTTGTGTCGAATACATTTCATAAGGATCGGTCGAAGACACTTTGTCGCATCGTTATGGTTAACCACCACTGTCGTCACACTCGTGCCGTGTTCAACCACTGAAGATGACCACCCACTCGCCACACTGCAGGTGTTGAGCAATGTGGCTTCTTCCCTCGCGACTTGCCATTCTCTTCCATAGTAATTTCGTCTCCCCAAGGTCTTATAATAACCTTGTTCAATTCCAGAAACGCGGAAACCCTTATCTGTCACACACATTTGACAGAACAGTTTGTTTCTGGCCACTTGGCGTTTTGGGCCTGTCCTTGGCAGTGATGTTTTGAAAAACACCCTACACGCGTTCTCCCCTTGCGTGTGAGCATTCTTCTGGCACGGAGCTTTCTTCTACATGGAACACGTTACAAGAACGCTGCCCATGAGGAGACATTGAGCGACTGCGTTGGCGTGCACGGTCAAATTAAAACAACTCCGCTAGGTTTCCAACCGGGATGGCAGCAAAGGAAATCACGCCCAGCCGGGTGAGACTTTGACGAGGTAAACGAAGTCCATTTATATTTAACTAAAAATGTTCACATGACCAAGACACAAAGCCCCTTTGTGAGACACAGGGCACCCACATAATCAGTTATCTTTCAGAATGTAATTTAATGAGCAAACAGCTTGGGGGAAACAGGCGACCACCTGGAGCTGCTTCCTGTTTACACAGGGGTTTCCCCCCCTTTAAACGCATGTATGGGGGCAGTAGGTGTGTGCGGAGGTCGTTCATTATTTATTTTCAACAATGTCCAAGTCAGCTGAGGATTGCTGATGTGCAGAAACGTGCCCGGGCATGTCCCGCGATACCGCACTCTCTCCATTCAGCGTTAGGGAGTCGCGTTGTATTCTTGTGTAAGTGTATCCAACACGATAGCAACTTCTGAGCTGGCTGTCGTTTTCGTTATGACGGGAACACAATCGACAACGCGTGATGTCCTGAGCGCAGCTGCACGTTTAAAGCGTGGGGAAATATCGCCAAATGTTAGATTGTAAAGAAAATAAAACATGAAGGTTAAAATAATTTTCTTGACGAGTAGTGCCATCCTCAGAGCATCCTGACATTCGACAGATTTTTTGGGTGAATTAAAAATGTCAGCGTTTTATTTCTGTTCATGCACCCCCACATGCTGTACAATTGAAAGCTTCTTCTTTGCGATTCTTCGAAGCGCGATGGTTAAATTACAGTTTCCCATTTCTTTACACAGTTCTTTGCATTTGTATTGAACTCTGCAAGGTCTTGTGAGCTGCAGCGGTTGGGTAGTAGAGCGCAGACAAGGCAGTGTTCCATAGTGTTGTGGTCTGCTTCTCCACATTCACAGGTGGTTGGGCCGGTCTTGTAGCCCTATCTGACCAAAGCATCTTTTGATCGTCCCGTTATAGTTCTCAGGCGGTTGAGTGTCTTCCACTGAATCCATGGTGCTTCTGAGCCAGGAGGGAGGTCTTCAACAGGGGGGATTCCCATGTCAGTTGGAGGAGGGTTACTCTCAATCTTTTCCGTCCAGAGCAGGAGACGAAACGTTTTATTGAACCTAACAGCTTTATTGAAAACACGAACAGGCTCTTAATAAGCAAAGATGAAATTTCACAGTGTACGTCAAAATCACACAAAGTATTTTTTTTTTACTTTTTTAAACATTTAGGTCTACTTATAGTACAAAATATAAACTTTTCAATTTAACGATGTTAACACAAAAGTCGTGATGCCACTACTTCTAGCAAAGTCAGCGTGCAGCCACTGTAAACCCACTGTACCATTTTTTTCTCGTCGTTAAGTTAAACGCACCGTCAAAGCCCCTTTTTTATTGACCACGTTTCAACTAAAACAAAATCAGCCACCTTTTAGAAATTGTATTGCAACCTCCAACGACGTCGGCACTGCTCTCGCATACCACACCTCAACACACACTCAGGATGGATTACACGTTCAGGGTGTTAACCAGCCAGCGGTCCAGCTACATCACAAACACCTCCAAGCGATGTTTGTAACACTTGGGTTTGTGCTGCTTCACAAAAACAAACTGAAGGAAATGAAGACCGCTTTATGTGTTGTGCGCAACCAGACGTGGACTTTCAATTCACGGCATAGAACGGCACTTGTAAAAGTGCTACGTCTCTCTCCATCCACCCAAGCCAGGAATTGTGCTGTGCATCAATTTATCTAAACGTTCCCAAACTTCTAACAACGTGGCACCACATGTGAGCTCGCAAGAGTACAATGCATCGCTGCCCGACAAGCGTGTCAAGTTCTGATGGCTCTGGCAATTGTCCCGCATCGAGTAAGGGTGTGGGAACGTCTACAAAAAAATAACCACCTTCAGCCAAACACATCACATCCAGGATGCGCACAAGTCCTGAGAGGGGTGGGTGGGGGAGGGAATAAAACCGCTGCCGAGGTGCAGCGTTGTTAATGTAAGGAGTGCCTGGCCAGAAACACAATATATGGGTGGAAAACAGGAGGGGGTTATAGGGAAATAGATCAATTTTGTGCCCCCTCCCTCATCTGAGACTGTTTTAATTATCGTTTTCTAGGATGCACGGGTGAGAGCTGTCATTTTTAGTGCAGTCCAGGTGGCAGCTTGAGGTCGTAACGAATGGCAAATGTGGGTTCTACCCAGCGAGAACCGTTTCAAAAGCTTACAAAAACAAATAGCACCAATCTAACGCTCCTGCTGGTTACTCTTAAACGCGGGTGGGCATGTTTCCAGCCTCCTCGAGGCCTGGGAATCACGCGTACAGGAATCGCGCGTACAGTGTTCAGCCGAGCGAACGGTTGACGCCGTTCGGCTGAAGAGGGTTTTTTTGCATCCCCAGAATTGTCCGTTTTTGCTTCTAATGCAAATAGTTAAAAAGGGGAAATTGCAACTGAAGCCAGTGTTTGTAGTGTACAGTACTTAAAGCACCCATCGATTAAAGTTTGTACTGAATTAGGATAGGCAAGTGTTTGGGGTCTGAGAAATGCTGAGGGGTTAAAATCTGGCCCAGCGAAATTCTTGTTTAAAATTAGACAAAAGCAACGCACGTATATTATTGTGACAGGATGGAACAGTCCGAATGCAATGCGGCCATAATTGATCTCATCCTTCCATGAGTCACACGGCGGCAAATGTCCAAGCAGGCTCTATCTGAAGTGAATTAGTACGTGCAATTTCTAATCACGGGATCCAAAAGGACTTTGGGATGGAAAACCGACGGCCAATCAAAAGTCAGCAATGCTCACTCACACAACTACAAATCGACAGACACGTTAACTGATAGGAACAAAAAGCGTAGCTTGCCAAAAAGGGCAAAGGTGGAATTCCAGATCGCTGGATTTTGATATTGCATACGGAAAACGACTTGCTCGTAACAGCAAGTCTTCACCATCGCTTGCTCGTGCCCACCTATCTATCCCACAAACAAGCCACACTTGGATTTAGCCGTCGTTTATAATCACATATTGGCTCACTTTAACACAGCAGTAGGCCAGTTGAAGACTGAACTAGGAGGCTGCAGAGCAGAGTGGCCGGGAGGAGTGGGGTGAAACGGCAGCCTACCTCAACACCTGGACTCTTTAAACCAAACAATTATACCGCAATGGAAAATCAACAGTGCACGGTATTGGATTTTTGTTGGACAGCTCAGAATGGTTAAATGACCATGATCACAAACAAGTTTTCAACCCTTCAACCCTCGAGGCTGCCTTCCACCCCACCCCTCATTTCCATCAGGCAGCACTATTATTTATGCCTCTGCTGTAGGTTAAAGAGAGCTCTGCTTGTCAAGAAAACAACATTCAGGTTTCCCCTCTTGCAAGGCCAAACCTGCTCGTGTGCGCACATTCCACGGCCATACAACAGCTAACCCTCCCACAAGAAAAAAAGCTCAACTTGAAACCAAAAAGGATAACAATGTGGTCACTTTAGCCGGGAGTTGAAAAGCAACGGGTCCACATCATAATGCTGGGTCTTGGTAAACTTAATTAATTACCACACGCTCCTAATACGGAGCGTGTGGTAATTAATTAACACACGTTTCAGAATTACTTCTCCAACTTGGTCTCAGAGATGCGCTTATTATTGTGTGCTACTGTGCAAACCGCAATTCCGGTAAGAATTCCGTGTATTTTTTATATTTTTTTAACACGAATAACAAAAGAATTAAACCCCTTTGAAAAGCATCTTTGTTATCAACACGCTACGAAACGCACTTACGCATGTTCTACAGACGTGATAACTGTTATATGTTTTACAAGGCGAAAAGAGATTATCCTACATTTAAGAAAAGCACAATTGTTTTGCCCCAAAGCTGCCAATATATTCCATGATGGTTCTATTTAAATGTGCTTCGATATACATGTATTACATGTACATAAGCCAGTATATTGTTCATAGTGCAAAGTTAATGCGAAACTTTAACACCTCTTCTTATACAGAACCTAATCAGCACACAAAAGCTTTGGGTGAGCACCTATGTGCAAGACAGATGGCAAAACGGTCACATGTAAATGTTAAACTATCCAGGTAGACTGATGTTATTACGTTG
This sequence comes from Geotria australis, assembly GCA_036362915.1. Taxonomy (NCBI): domain Eukaryota; kingdom Metazoa; phylum Chordata; class Hyperoartia; order Petromyzontiformes; family Geotriidae; genus Geotria; species Geotria australis. The sequence goes on from JAZEWU010000010.1 coordinate 640,928, forward strand.
CTTTGCAACTTGTTAAATCACATTGCCCTGTGTCTTACAATTGCTAATGCAATTTAAACAAAGCCTCTCATATACACACCTTTATGATTAGAAACCACTACGCAATTTGCAATTCTTTGGAAATTAAATAAAGAGGGCGTTTAGACTCTAAACAAATCAAAGAGAAAACTATTTATACAATAGTGTACCTTTACTGGTAATACATTCGGCTGAAAAGTCCAGACGGTATCATCTGGATGAAACAGTGCAATTTTCTTCATAGTACAGTATCTTAAAAGTTTTAAATCGCCACCTGCACTCTCAGCCCATGGTCTCACCACTCGACACAACTTCCTGCCAAAAAACACCCCTAGCCAATCACACATGGCTCAAACACCCAAATGTAACAACTACGACTACTATCATTGTATCTAACCTGTATGGCACTTTCTTAATTCTAACTGTTCTTTAAGAGAGTTTAACACATCATATACAGTATTATATATCGCACACACATAAACAAGCTATCAGTTTAAATGACATTAGGTGAGAAACTCCAGTTTGTGGTCTTGGCTTTGACTAGTAGCCATCACAAAAAAAATCATCTGCTACCTTACCACATACAGCATTAGCCATCTGAGCGGCCTGCTGTCATTACACAGCCCATCAACCACTCGCTCTGTTCCATCACTGAAGAACGGTCACTGTCATGTACGTTATGCATCTGGTGGCCAGTATCACTCAAAAATCATAGGAAAAAAAGTGCAACATCACTTAACCGAGAAGCTTACATATTATCACTATCCATCCCCCCCCCCCGTCCATTAAAAATGAAACGAATAAACATTACTTGCCATGTAATACTTTAAATGTATGCTGTGTGTTGACCTTATAAGCCTAAACATTTCTACTAGAACTGTCAATTTTGATCACAGCAATAAGCAAAATGTACAGTGTTGCCTTTTTTTGATTTTTTTTGTTATCATTGTTTAAATTGAAATATGTGTAAACTAGCACAGTAAACGTAGCGATCACTACCTGCCTTAATGGCTATTCACATCCAGCAGTAAGATGCAAAAAGCGCAGCAAGAATCACGTAAACTCACAAGCGACTGTCCAACTTTGGTCACCCTCGGGCCGCTCACATTTTGAAAAGGGAGTCAGCTCTTATAGACTACAGCGCTCTTGCTTAAGGACAATGAAAGGGACAAGACAATGACACGGTAGTAGTGGACTTGTGTTAACTGCAGAAATCACGCAGTGTGCCCTCTGCACTTTGTACCCTCAATATTTTTCTACACAAACTAAAAAGCAGTGGAAATATTTTCCCGACTGTCCAGAAGCAAAACTGCATCCACCCTCAGCTAACCACAGTCTACAAGACCATCCTGAGGCCAAACTGCAAGGCCCCTCAGCGAAAACTCGCCAACTTTCATTCGAAGACGGTCTCAAAAGCAACTGCCTAACCATTTGTTGAGATGTTTAAACATGATGCCACGGGTGTGGTGTTAAATAGGATGTTTTTTTTCTGTCAGAATGACCATAATACCAAACTCGACGATGTGATAGGAGTAGCTCACAAGCACACTGGCAACGACAAAGCAGTTCTATATCTGTATGAAATCTACATTCAACAGATATTAACACCAAGGCATGTTTAGCACAGGTGATATTTTCCAGAGCACCACTGGGTACTAGATACGTGCAATAAATGCCTCTGTCCAATGTTGATGGAACTAAATATAAATGTGGCTGCCGTACTGGGCTGACAGTTTTACTAACCTGGAAATTTGTTGAAGGTTTCCGTAAGATGAAGTGACGATATTGTATTCATTCCCTTGATTTAGGAATAAAGACGCCACATTATTTCAGCACCTGTCTCATAAATAAACCTTCCATGTAGGCTATGATAGTCCTAGTAGCTTAGGTACTTCAAAACTTCTGTATATGTCCACATGGACAATCGCGTGTATACGCAAATGCCCGTGCACGCATACGCACACACACGCTACACACAAACGATCAACCCTTCCTACTCTAACCCCCGTTCAACCCCATCCCTCGCATTCTTACACTTCCCAGTAACGAATAACACACACCAAGTCAGCCCTACAGAGAAATATCATGTTGGCACATTGGAAAGGAAAACATAATTTCATACACTTCCTTTAGTGTCTCCATTAAGCCAATATGGCTTAGTTGACCTTTCCATTGCTTTTCTCACACATCTCTTCTCACACAACTCCTCCCAGCATACTCCCCCCTCCCCTGCCCCCCCCCAAAGAAACATACATTGTCAGACATCCCACCCAAGGGGGCCATAACTACAAGCCCACCTCCCAGATGGATTACACAACTGTAACGCTATCTGTTGTCCGCTGGAGTCAGCTGCAGCATTGACACCACACTCTGGATATCCTCCTCTGGTACCTGCAAGCCATACAAACACAAAAGGACAAGACATTATATTAAAAATTACATTACATATAATGGAGTGTTACGTATGTATGTCTGCACTGAGGGTACTGGGTTCGAATCCTTCATAAGGGCACATTAAACCAGAACACTAATGCTTTAACATGTTTTATTTCAGCTTTACGTCTCACTTATTGATTACTTTTCTGAAACTTTAAAACAAATTCAGCTTTACAGTCTCGCTTTTGCACTCCCCTTAACCCACTTAAGCACTCTTCCACCTTGATCCTGTCAGAAGAACATGTCACACGTTTGGAGCAAGATCGCCCGTAGGTCGGGTACTCTTAGTAAAAATAACGTATAACGGTTGCTCTTCAGGTAGTCATTTATCAATCCAATGCTGGATGAAGGCCCCCTCATGATGCATCTGTCATTGGGGTTGTTTGAACAAAACCACCCTATGCCATCAGATGGCATAGGGTGGTCCTCATCCACCAGTGGATTGACACAAATGGAAGTACGTTTGCAATGACAGACTGCGCAAGGTTACATTACAAATGTGTTACTTGAGCAATGATTTACAAAAACATAACTAGCTTAGATACCTCTTAAAAATTCTGAAGGCAACTTAACGCATTCTTATGAACTATGTAATTCTAACGTAATCAAATATTGAATGGGAGTAAAGTATCTGTTGTTGTTCAGTCCTGAAGAGCTGTGTTAATATAAATGTAGTCAAAGTGATATATGGCTCATAAATACTGCACTGTTCATACTTCAGCTAATGCTTAATGCCTTCAGACAATAATATATTTAATCTATCAGACAGACAAGAAAATATTAATCCACTGTCCTAAATATATATATATTGCCTGCAGTTTACAGATGTCTTGTTTTTTAGTGTACAGGAAAGAACGGCACTAGATATGAAGAAAAATACATCTTTAAAGAAGAGTATAAATACATACCGCATACATTTGGCACTTATTAAAAACTCAAATAACTGGTAATCCGTTATGTAAAGCAAAACAGTTCAGAATCCGTTACAAGAGAGGTTATCAAGTTATAAACGTTAAAGCGAAGAGACGCCAGCGACACTGCCGTTTAATGGAAAGGTTTAAGTTACTTTGGGTTCGAATTAACAAAACATGGCCTTTAACGAGCAGCCAACCCGTAATCAATCTTTGCGGGACGTGCAAAGCCGCTCGGACTGATCGTGGGCCTCTTTACTGGTTACAAAAAATAAAACTTGGTAGGCATCCAACACAAACACGCCGTGGCCCACGGCTCCGCTAATGTGCCGGACATCTCCGCGATGGTCCGCGTGTTGCGGCACAGCGCCCAGCCACACTGTGGCTACAGTAGTGTGCAACCGCATTAAGCCTACACTGCAAATGCTTTCATTTGTACAAAGTTTTGCTGTCCATTTAAAACGACAAACACTTTTTTGTTTGTAATAATGACCCGCAATCGGGCTCAACAATCTAGTCGATGTTGCTGCTACTTTGCTCTAAGTGCGGTACATGCTAATCTTGTAAACAGTAGCTTTAGCTCGAACCGAATAAAACCCACTTACAATAATAACGTTTTGCTGTCCGTTTTCAAAAGTAATTTATGCTTTACTTGTATTGACCAGCAATAAAACTGGGGAAACTAGCCAGTCAATGCCACTTGGACTTGCCCGTAAATGCAGAAACTGCAAACTTTGCTACGATAGCTTGAGCACTTAACAGAGCCATTTGCAATAACAACTTTTGCTGTCAATTTTAGGAAACAAACATTTTAAATTTGCAATCTAAAATCCAACGAACTACACAATGCCTCGTGTGCTTATCCCCAAATGTGTAAAACACTTACTGCACACATTAGATTTTACCTGAACTCTACGAACCACTCGCGATAATGCAACAAATGTACTTTTGCGCGAGGCAAAAAAAATAACTGAAATTACGAATGTAGATTTTATAAAAGCAAAAAAATCCATTAGCTTTGTTCTGACTGTTCACGTCATTATAATTTTTTTCAGGAAAAACGGAGTCACGCGATAGCCGCTGTGAACCGAGGCAGGAACTCCCTAACGGCAGGGCCAGGAAGTCCAAACCCTGAACGCACACTGCACTAACCGTGGACACAGGGCGGGCAGGCTGCTGAAATGGCAAAATCCCGAGGCACGGGAAAAGCCGAGCAGACTTCATTGTGTCACTATCACAAAACAAGCTGGCAGCCGTTAAAGCCCACAGTTTATGGACCATAAAGCATACTTCCATTGTCTGGAACTTTAAACAGACTTCGTGTAATTTTGGCTTTTTTCTTTCTCCAACTAAATGGTAAAATCACTGGAGTTTGCATCGTCTATGTGGGGATATGAATCTAAGTTTAAAGGGTGGGGGTAAAAAAAAAACACTATACCAGGGGGAAACTGTCTTTCTTTCAAAATTGAACTAATTTGTTCTAAAGGTTATCGAAGCGTCCGACTGGAAAAATGAGACAGGCTCGCGTGTACTGTCGTTAGAGAACACAGTACGCCCGACGGACGGCTTCAAAGGGCTGATGAGACTGTTGCTGCACAGTGCTGACCGTGCATTAAGCCAAGAGCAGCGCTTTAACCATCAGAACGTAAAATTGACACAGTCAGCTTTCCACCTAATGGATCCTGCTTAATTAACCGCATGATGTACTTTAATTTGTAAAAGTCCAAATGGCAACCGTGGGCGCTCATAACCGGCCACAGGTTTGGATACAAGAAATGTAGCAGTCATGTGGCAAGCAACAATTACGAACGCTTTACTTTCAAAATGTTAGACAACAATGTATGAGTTCATACTCTGGTATTGCCCGGTGCTCACCTCCGATTAAATTTTGGATACACATTTGGAAAGATTAAGCACATGAAGTTTGTATTTAAAGGCGTATAAAACAGATGGACATGTTTGTAGCCACTAGACAGCACTACGCAGCCTATAGCAAGCCCAAACAAATTTCGACACCACTCATTTTTGCACAACATACATCAAGTCATAGTCCCCATGGGTACATTTGTTATCTTTTCGAAATTGGCCCACTATATGAAGACAGGTCATGCAAAGTAAATAATCATAAGTTCCTCAACCTAAGTTTCAAAAACAAAAACGTAAATCTGCCGATGATCCATCGAGGTTACATTTTATGTAAAGTTCATTCTGTGCAAATGGATAGGCTATGAAACTAGACCGTTGTGATTTTTTTGGAGAAAACTGAACAAACAAGATTATATTTTATTTACTTGCAACTCAACACCCTTGCGGTAAAGAGTTTTGATTCAACGATGGAGCTTTTTGAAAACAACCAGAGCACAAAAAGGTCCTCTGTCCTTCCAAAACCTTCATTTCAAGCTGCACTTTGAGCTTCGCAATGAGTAAACAGCTACAAGCAGTGCGTTTTTTTCCTACACAAAAACCCGCGTATATTTTTGCAATACGTTAACAAAATGTACTCATGCAAGCTGCTCTATGAACGAGCGAGGCCTGCAAATAAAGTTTGAGAAATTAAGTAATTTTTACCATTTTCCTGCCAAAACCTGCCTTCGTCAACAACACTGAGTAATGTGGGTTCTTGCCAGAAACACATGTAGCTTCGCAGCACCATCTGTGCAACTGTGACAAACCAAGTCAACACCAGGTCAATTTCCCACAGACCAATTGTCTTCTCTCAGAATTAAATAAATTTACCAGAAAACCTGCCGTTACGAAACCTGAAAAATGAGGACAAAGGAAAAAAACACAACCTGTTGGTAATTTCCTAAAGGTAAAACAGTTTTACCTATAATGAGGAAGCTATGTTGTCCACAAACGTGTAATAGCAGCTGAATTGTAATTTACACCGTGCCAAAACCACAAATGCAGCAGCAACAGCAGATTTTTTTTGTGTGGAGTGGGTTTCAAACTCACCAGAGCATGATCAAACTTGAATGTGCTGATATAGTAGGCCGAGATGTCTGCGTTGGCGAGAGGTTCCGATATTTGGGCCACGATGCCACACTCGTCTGAAAAGTTACACACAACCGAATGTCCGTGAGTTGAGTTTTGCTGTCGTGTGCAAACATAAGCAACTGCGCGCATTTGGAGCGATTGAAACAATTTATCGTGCGTCCCCGTGCATGCTTGCCCGTGACAAAACCACGGCGTTACACAGAATTCCGAACAATGCCACGTGCTAGTTTCAACTGGGTCACATCTTCACGTAAAAGCTTTTAATTACCCAAGAGAGGCCGGTAAATTTGCTCAAGCCATTAAAGAATGATGTAACTTGTAACAGATTTTTAAAGGGGTGGTTATTCAAATTGAGACAGAATAGCAGAACTTTTAGTGGATAAAATGTTCAGACGTGACACATGCTGGCACGATAAGAAAAACAAGTAATTTCAACACCGTCCATTTGAACTATATTACAGTTTAGAATCCACTTGGATGGCATAAAGCAATAAAGATTTAGCATCGGCAACACACAGAACTGTATACCACAGCTGGAACACATCAACATAATGTTCTACGAACTTTTACACACCTACAATAAAAACAGCATTAACATTAACATGCAAACATGCCAACTCATTGTCTATTTAGACAGACGAATGAACACATGGTTAGTTTACAGAACCGCTCCAGATACATTTCCACTCTCTCGGATGCACGTAGGGGAAAATTGCACCCAATTACACATGACCAGGATGGGTGGAAAGCAATTTGTTCACTTGATAAGGTGGATACTTTACACCTAACAGTCTCAGTGAACTGCTATTAAATGTTCACAAAATAAAATGTAAAAACATATTTTTGTTACCAGTACTTGCAGCAAGATTGTAAGGCAGCACAGTTATAGGATTGTCACTCTCGATGTGCAAAAAAACCTTGCACAATTCTAACCGATAATGTAACCTTCATCACTTGTTGACACGACCATTAATTAATGGTGTTAAAAAACTAAATAACCCTGCCAACACTCCCGCAACTTCACGTAAATGGGGCTTCGCTGCTGCTGGACATTTAACTCTAGCAAACACAGCAAGTTGCAAAACTCTCCTTTTCAGCTCTCCCTTGAAGGGGAGGTATTCTACTTACTCCACAAGGGAAATGAGAGAAAACTTGTCACCTGCCAAACAATGCACGTGGCCGTGGAGTTTGAGGCCATAAGGGATTATGACCCAGCCATTAGTACCACTTAAAGCAACAAGTTTTAAACTAAATCCATCAACTTCTCTTAAACCTTGCAAAACATTTTAACCCACCTCAGATGAAATCAATGATGTACTTTTTGGAAAACTCGCAGCAAAATGTAAGACATTATAGCTTATAGTAAATTATCTAATGTGGTACATAACAGCAGTCACTTGCCTGACTAATTTATTTTACCATTTCGCTTTTCATAATTGCAAGAGGCATCTGCGTGAATGTGCATCACAATGACGGTGTGCTCGTTGCGTGACGACGCTCGACTTACCGAAACCCAGAGGCTGCCCGCCTATTCTCACCATCCGCCATACTTCCCCCGAGGCACTTGTGAACAGCAGGTTGTTAGGAAACCTACAGATTTCCACCAAACACACACCAATCAAATTAATGCATCAACTGAGCTAACAGCATAATTGGCCGCTTCACGTGGCTTCAGGAGAATTTTTCTGGCAATAACAAAGGCTGCTGTGCATTCTCATACATATGACTCAAGTCAACATCTTAAGAAAAAGAAAACGCTTACGACTATGGGAGGTTTAAAATAAGAATATAAATCAGCCAGGGGGGAAATGAGACGTAAAGTACAACAAGAATTTCCGTTAAATTACTAACTTGATGTTATATGCTGGTACTACCGTTCACTACAAACACTAACTTAGAAATTAAAAATGACCACTCACCTTTGTAAAGTGCGGGTGTCCATAACTAGGGAGATGTAGCCCTCGATCAAGGAGAAGGAAAAGAACTTAATGAGGTCTCGATCCACGTTGTCAGATGTGGAGTCCTTGCCACTGCAAAACAAAGCGACCACTTCGTAAACAACGCACTACATTAACTTTTTTTTTTATATATCGTCAAGATGGAAGCAGGGGCGAGGGTGGGTAAAAAAAAGTTGGCCTCAAGAAGATGAGTGAACAACAAGTCCTGTAGCACTCCCACTTGAGTCAATACATGCGTGGGGATTTTACACGAGACGTACTGGAACAAGAACAAGAACAAACAGCGCCGGCACACCAGTCAAAGGAGCTAGACACGGGTTCACAATCTTTTGGCACATTTTACGTAACTTCACGCAAACTCAAGAACACGGCATATAAACTTGGTAAACTTTGTTCGTGTTGTGCAAGTAGCAGGTCGGGACGCCAGGCCAAGTTACCAGACCGCAATGTGACACAACGCGTATATAACCTAGGCCCAGGTAACTTGTGTTACGTCAAAAACAGCTGTCCCTCATTACTCATGACACAACGTACCTGTCCGAATAGAACATAATGTCCATGAGAAGAGTCGTGATGAGTGGGAGCGTGGTGGGGTCGAGGCTTGTCACGCAGAACTGGTTAATGGGGCACGTCAGCGGGTGGATAACAGGCCTGCTCACTGCTCGTCAGACGCACAACAGCAACACATGAGGGCGCATACAAACGGGAAAATGTCCCGTGCACATAAGTGAAAAAATATATATGTTACGAGCAAATTATCGAGAAGAATAGAAAGGCACCCACCGCTTTTAGGTTTCACGAATCCATTGACGATGACGGTGTCATCCAAAGCCACCACCTCCCCGTCAATCTCACGGCAAATAGCAAATTCCGTGGAGAGGGCATGCATAACGACCGGCAGGTCTCGCTCGCGCACCTGCATCCCGTGCAAAAACAAAGATTACATCCATGGTATGCCCGTCCTATGCATTTCTATTACCACAGAGTAAATAATGATTCTCAGGACAAGGTAGAATTGCCTTTGCTACTCAAACAGATTAAAGTGTTTATTTAAAATGATTAATTAAGTAAGCAATATAACTTACAGGTTGCCGTTTGACATGCATGCTTATTTATCGTAAACCACCGACTCCTTCAGTTGCTTGTGTCTGCTTCGCATTTTGAACGTCATTCTAAGATTTGAAGAAAATCAGCTGCGTTTGAGCCTTTTAGTTTTCCAAAGACGATGCCAAGACCAGAGAGCAAATGGGGACACTGTCCTGACATGTGCAATACTTCAACGAAAATAGAATTTGGCTCAAACACACAAGTGAAAACTCGCACTAACTTATATTTTGGCACATGCGCACTAAATACAAAACCTACTGGACGAGTTCCTGGGTAGTAGTGAGCGAGTTGTTTTTAAACCTTGTTTTTACAAACTCAAGCCACATACGCAAGAACTTTTTAAACAAAATGTACGTTTTACATTGCCAAACACATGGACAGTTAAATGGTAATGGAAATAAAACATAAGAATTCTAAGTTGGCCTAGTGAAGATTATAACACCTACTAGAAAATAATGCTGAAATGTATCAATTAAGTCCTTATTAAAAGGTCATTACACTTATTGGGATCAATCATACGCCACAGCATATTTTTTCAATGTATCTGCTAAGAATGACTCAAAAGATGTACATTTCTATAACATTGAGGACATTATGATGTAAAACAAGACAGAATGACTGTTTACTCGTCAGGGAGCTCATGAATTGCAGCAAAAGCAACAATGTCAGGGCCATTTCCAGAACGAGAAAATGTGGCCAGAATTAATTCCATTTCTTCAATTACTTTACTGCGGAATACACCAACGTGTGGAGACAACGCCCCAGTTGCGGACAGACGACCACAAACCTCTTGCTAATCCACTGACCCATTTAGCTTCGCGCAAGCCCAAGTAGGCGGCGACTGACTACAGAACGAAGATTCCCGGGCACGCGCACACACGACAATCTCACCAAGATGAAGTCGGTCTGGTATGTGGAGTACATGAACACGGACACGTTGTGGTCTGCAAGGGGAGCGATGACGGACTTTGCAATCTTGGTGACACCCACGGCTGGCGAGTTGGGGCTGTGTCCTCCACCCGACACCACGTTCAGAGCCAACCATGTGGCGTCCTCCACGGTCAGCCGCTCCGACACCGGCAGCTCTGCGCATTTTCAACAAACAAGAAATAATACACGAGGCAGACAAACATTGCGTTAAACAATGGTCGTATTTATTAGGGACGACAACGTTGACGGTGGTGGTGGATGTTTGCTTGTAACTTTTTTGACGCGTTCGCGTTTACAATTATGAACACCTTCGCGAGCGACGATCATACGACTGGAGTTTATCGCAACAAAAATCGTAAGCAAGATCGTCGCTGGAAAATACCAAACTACGCACTCTTAAAACCAGACCTCATTTATCATTAAGTACGTACATAATCAAGTCAAACTGTAATAGCGATGTCACACAGATGTAGTTCATTCATCATCGGACTCAACAATCCTGTAAACATAAAATCTATTACAGTGCTTAGCTGGCTTCAGGCCAAGGCCAGGTTCAAATATAAACCCCTGAATGAAAAGAAAAAAATCACCCCATCCCGATACCCAAATCTGAATAAACATGTACGACTCTTGCCAAGACCAATATATATATACTTGTTCCCTTATGAGATGATATCTACAATTTACAAATAACACAGGAATACAATGCAACCATTCACCGATTTTGATCTAGCAATTAACAAGTAAACACTAGCTCGGTTGGTCACACGGTCAAGACACTTGTCGGCCGAAAACAGAAAACTGCCCACCAAAATTATACGCAACTTATTGAAAAACATACAAAAGAAAGCATCTGTTTTGGTCAAGGCCAAAGAGGTTAGAAAACGAGCCACCATCTGCGGCGCATATGCGGTTACCTCTGAGGCGTGAGGAAGCTGGGGATGCAAACAGCTGAGGAAAAACAATCATCCATCCCTCCCGCTTTCTCTCTCTACGTAAAGTGGAGATCCCTAGTGCATGAGTGGCGTTACTGAAGTCTGCCCAGCAACAGCGCGCAAGGTCCAATTGACAGAGCAAACCTCGCCTAAGCCAGCTTGTGACCAACAATTACCAGTTGTTAGCGTCTCCACCGGGACTTGTTTGCTTAATTCTAATTAGCGGTGTGCATTACATCCATGCCGACGGTAGACAGGACCTCGCCTGTTAACATGACGTGATGTATAGATTTTGCCTTCATAGGGGCTTCGAGGAAGACTAGCGTGTATACACTGTATTGCTTGAATGTCGACTGCGCTAATACGATGTATTTAGAGTTTACTCGCAAAAAGCCACTCTATTTTACAATACTGTATATGTAATTTAAACTAGAGCCTCTTTTTGGGAAAAACCCTGTGAAATATTGTAAGAACAAGCAACTAGACAAACACGCACAGTTATAGCTACCCATAACCTACATGTAAAAAAACTAAGAAATGAAAGCAATGTTTTCTTAATATTAGGTTACAAAATAATTGCTAAAAAACTAAAACGCTGAATCAAAACGACGGACTAAAGCAATTTAATATAAAAGTGTATTCTTGCTCTGATAAACGGCTGAAAGTGAGTGAATGCCACTACGGTAATTAGCACATTTGCCAAAATTACAAAATTTATATTATGCTAAAGGAATAATTGCATTGCCAATCACAAGCCTTCATTACTTCATACATTACAGGTTTTAAACGGCAACATCCATTCAATATTTAAAACAATGAAATTGGCTCTACTAATTTCACAAACCTTCCACCTCTTCACATTTCAATGTGAAGACCGCCGTTCTCAATGGGTGGACCCATCCGTGGGCCGCGAGCGCCACCTAGTGGTCCGTGGAGATCATACTCAAGTGGGCCGCGAGGTCCAAAAGGTTTAGAACCGATGGGCTACAACACTAAATGAAATCGCTACTCTTTTTGCCAACTGCAGAACAAGCTGCTTTTTATTCTAGATAAAAACTACTAATTGAGTTATTGCATAAGCATGGTCCCATACGGCCAGCCACATGAATGTGTGCGGACGGTTCCAAAGCCTGGGTTTAATAATGAAGAGGTGGAGGCTAAACATAAGGAAGAATATAAAACAGGATTATAGCCAAGTGAAAAAATACAATCCAGCAACAAGCCACTTCCAATAGGATCCAAGCTCAAAAAACTGCTGGCTCTGCAAATCAAGTGGAAAGCCCTTGGACACAAACCAGCACTCTCCTGGAGCTGCTCGATTGGTTTGTGGCAGCCAATGCAAGCCCCACAACAGCATGCCCATAGCCAATCAAATCTCACATTACACTTTATCAAAGCTCAATTGGCTCCAGTTAATAACAAATTGTAAAAAAAAACGTTTATTAAGCGCACGTTCTCCCAAGCCATAGTGATGGCAAGCTGATTGGCAATATTCCACAATCATTCATGTTAACTGGCTATATTCCATATTACATAAGACTTTCAAATACAAACAGGAACACAATTACCAACTGTCATGCAGGACACTAGTGTTATTTGCAAGCTACTTTTCCAAAGTTATAATTGACAAATCAAGTACTGAACAAAGTGTGCCATGACACGACGCAGAGTTGACCTTTGTAACCCTAAGTCACCAAGGTCAATACAAAATTATCGTAAAGTATATTTGCTTATACACAAATCACAACCACAGACACCATAAAGTAGAACGACCGCAGTCTATATGCCTAACGTGAAATGTTAGCATGTTTAAAACGTGCGAAATATTATTTATCAAAAGAGTTATATGTTCATAAATCACCACGACTGATGGTTCCACCAAACATGAATCCATCATAGCCCCATTGTTTTTTCTTCTGCAAGGAGATGAAAATCATCCAATTGTTGAAAAAAAATTAAGAGCAATACGCCTTTTAGGGAAAGGGTTTTTGTGTAAAGAGAATGCATGCTATACCCGCTAACGCTCAACTCGCAAAAATAACTTTATGCAATTCTGTAATTGAGCTACACAAGTCAAGGTTTACAGATACGAGGAACAGACAAGCAATTATAAAGGTAAAAAATGAACGTGTCCTGTACATATGGCAGAATTGACAATAAAGTTGTTATTGAATACTTCTCAAGAAAGCTAACAAACGACACTTATGAATACCTAAATAGCTGCCTTGGTAAGTGTATCAGTGGGTGGGAAAATGTATGAGCGGCTGGTTTGAAAGCTCTCGAGAAACACTGCAAGCTGTGCATGACAAGGACATAAATAAACATATCTCCCTTAGCGAAGCCAGACTGGACGATAAACACATCTTGGGGATTTGCGTGTACTGTACAGTATTTACCACCGCATACATATTTAATAAGACCCAAAAACATCGGCACTAAAATACGATTCTATATGGTAATGCGTTAATCTGAACTATCTGGAAACTTGATAGATGGAACTTTCTTTATAACTCGGTCAGAGCCCAGAGTCCAGCAGTCTTGCGCAAGGGAGACAACAAAGTAGCCAATCAGAAGGATCCGCACACGCAACCGCGTCACCGTATGATGGTCATGGTCGGTAGGTTCCTAACCATCGGGGGTATCAAGATGGGATATTTATAGACTGCATTCAAATACTGTTGAATACTACAATTCAGATTCCTGAATTTGTCAGCAGAGGGGCAAGTGTCGCAAAAAACCAACGTACCCACCCAGCCCCTTTAAGACACACTTTGCAGTTTTACACCATAAATAAATGCGACAACTCATGCAAATTGTCAAGATTAGCCACACCGCCATGTAAATTAATCAATTGCCTGCAAAAAGTAGCATGTCCTTATCAATGTACTGTCGCCGTAAACGCAAGAGCTGCTTCTTGTCAAGAGGAATGCTGAAGCAAAAAAGAATCTCCCTCTCTGCTGTGCCCATGTAATGTAACAGCGACGGCGGCGCAGGCTTGGTGTACGCTAGCTTTGCGGCCAGGAGGGAGAGAATTGTTGGCACAAGCACATTCCGTGTAAAGCCCCGCAACCCTCTGCCCTCCAACCCACCCACCCACCCGCCCTCAGCTGCACAGCAAGATTGCTCCCTCCACCCTGCACCCGACTATTCGCACAATCCTAGTAGAGAGGCGGCTGATGCAACCAGAGCTGCGTATGTCACCGTGTTAAGATATCATCGTGACAATGGTTGTCATTTTAGAGTTAATTAGCAATTAGGAGGAAGAGTTCCTGTGCAAAGAATTATGAGCAACACCAAGAACAGTTAGGTGTTTATTATTACAGCAGAATATACCCAGTGAGCTTACAAGCTTTGGAAGTGGGATTCTGTGATACAACCAACGTACCTTAGGCGTTTTACGCTATGGTTATAATGTGTGGAGAACAGTGGGTGGTTTTAAACTAGCCAAAAAGCAATTGCATAAACTTGATTCAAAGACTCAAGGTGAAAAGCAGGCAGTAAACACAAAGCAAACATTTACTTCAAACAAAATTGTGCTACAAGCTTGGCTTTGTTAAAGCATTACCTTTAAACCCCTCTTCATCCACGATCAAGGTGTAGTCGTCTGGCGTTTCTGTCAAGCTGAAAAATTTACACCTGAAAAACAAAGACACAAATGCCAACAAGAGTTTAAAAGCTGCCACTTGAATTACTTAACCTGGCATTAGCACCAACTTTCCCCTCTGGACCTAACGTTGTATACAATGGCATAAAAAACACAAATACCATAATTATCTGTCTGGACCTGAAGCTACATAATGGGTCTACACACAGAACTTGTTCTAAATCAGGTTCCACAAATGTCTAAACAGCTAGTGGTGTGGGTTTTAAAAGTTCACAACCACTACTTGCATGGCAAACAAAATCATTTTTCCAAAATAGCCTCAATAATAGGGGGCACAAACCAGGATTATTATAGCGCTAAGTGCAAACATTTGTAACTGGTTGAAACAATCCACATTTTTCAATAGAAGTACCACGCACCTGGTTTATGGAATTCGAGAAAAGAATGCTTTTTGTACAAAGCCCTTCTTATGCTGAAGTATTGTAGGAATGTATTCTGGACCAAAAACACATACTTTTAACACTTGGGAAACACATATAGGATATTACATCAGAAGTTCTATAGTGTACTGTGGGAAATACTTTTCTCCAGAAGGAAAACATAGCCTGCATAGCAGCAACCCCCATCTAAATGTACAGTTATAAATAGCTTCTCATTAGACTTGCTTATTAAAAACCGCAGCAACCACCTACTTGTCTACACTTTTAAGCTTCTGTTGAATTTTAACCCAGCATCTAATTTACAACTGACCCCGGAGTCAACTTTATTAAGCTGCCAATCAAACAAATATATCAATAATATTCCTCATGTCATTTACAAATCACTTGAGCACATAGCACACAGCCATTGGTTGTGGATTGACAGAAATAGACAACAAGCCACTGTACTAATAGTTATTCTCACACTATAAGTTCTAAATATGTTTATCACCAAGCTGTCCCACCCCTCTCACATTATAAAAAGAATAAGCAACACCTTTCGCTTAAAAAAAGCCTAGGGCCAACTACTGAATGACATCACAACTACAAGAACCAACCTCTTCCAATTGTACAATCAGAGTTAAAAGGTTTACATTCTAGGGTTCAAGGCAAACAAGGAAAGAATGCTGGGCTCATTAAGATCCCATTAATTCTCTAACATTACATTCATGATCACATATCTACAAGGCTGTAAACTTAATTAGCCAATGAGATAATGGATTTCCAAGTTTACCAATTGAATAGTGTAGCATGCCAATGGGTTTAAAGCAATAAACATTTCCACTAACGTCCTAAAGTAAAAAAAAACAACTCCACGAATGACAATGGAAAATGGAGCCTATGGTGAACAGTCCAGTCGCAACTGGTTTAAAAATCTGGTGCCAGCCCACAACGGAAATCACCACTTCGAAGCCAAGCTGAAAGACAACGATGTCCAGAAGCTAGCCATCGTGCTTCGAAGAATCGCAAAGAAGAAGAAGAAGACCAGTTCAAAAGTTGGCACATGCACTGTGTTGAGAAGGACACCACCTTACTGACTGCGTAATAGTCAGTACCCACTCATCACACAAAAATGCTTAATTGGCATAAGTGGTCATTAAACAAACTCGTTTGAGCCCTTCCCAGATGTAAGTTAAAGAAGGAAATATATATCGCAGACTTTTATTTTTTTTCACTCAATTTGTTTAATTTGGTAAATGTGACGGATTAGCTAAAAAGCTTAAATTAATCCACATCACATGACGCTCTATTGCTCGAAGGAACAAAAACGTATTTCAAAGTAAAATATAACCAGGGAAGAAGGGGAACGTAAGTCAATGTCTAACATCTCTTAAGAAGGGTTGACCTTAATTTCCAGTCGTAAAACAATAATATCTAAATGTATTTACTTAAATTAATCTCTGCTTCGCTGGTGAAGGAAAGATCGCAAAAATTAAAGTGATATCATATGTTAATCATTAAGTGTTAACTAGTATTAGTAGTATGCTAGTATTTAGTAGTACTGTAGTCGTCTTTGTTGAGTTAAGAGCTAATAGAAATAAGTACCTTTTGTAAAAGGAGACATGTGAATAGAGATTACCTCAAAAACAATCTATGGCAGAAAAGCCACGCTACCCACAAACACACCCACATTGCACTATTAATTTTAAAAGCATTGCTCATCTATGTGGGTTGTTGCTGGGGCTGTTTAAAATTACTCTACGTGCACTGTTCGCCTCGTGTATTTCACCATTACCATCAATGCACACTGACCTATAACTTACAAAGCGCATTAAGCCCCCATGCGGCCAAAGCAAAGCAAGACGCTCGGGCACAGTGGTTGGAAATGGGCCAACCGGGCCGCTAGGAAGACTCGTCGTTTGGTGGTGGCGGTGGCAGCGAGGGTGCCCGTATGTGTGCCCAGCTGCCTCATGCCCCCTGACCAAACCACCATACGGGTCAAAGCTGCGGCCCGACACCACCACCACATTACGTTTTAAGCCACCCTCTGCAAGAACGGTTGGCACTGCGCTCTGGCATGTTTGGGTCAATAGGTCAACGCAGTTGGGATTTTAAAGTTGTGCCACTTTTTTAATCAATACCGTACATACCAACACAACAAAAACATAATGAGAAATAAAAGGCAATTCCACCACTGAAACTAAGGACGATGTTGGCAGTGGGACAATATAGCACAAAGAAAAACACGTCACTAATAGTATTCTTAATATAACGCTCGCGCATGTCATTGATGAATGTGTTTTTTTCTCTTGACAAATTCATTCACATAGAACCTTGTTGACAGTAAAGCAGCAGCTGTGAAAGGGCTTGGTGGGTTGTTATTGAGGACCCTGGGGGCTCTCCTTGAGAAGGCAGCCCCACACCTCCGAACCTGCCCCCCCCCCTGGGACCCTGGGTTGCTCGGTGGGCCAGTCGCGCAAGTTGAGGATGAATCAAATGGCCGCAATTAACAAAATAAGATTCATACCATTATGCTTATCGTTAGCATAGAATAATTGGCATTACACGTTATTCAAAGTTACACAACTAAGTCGATTGCTATCAGCCAGAGGTTGATTCTCGACCATGGTTAACATCACTGGTGACATTTTAACCGATCCCTTAAATCTACACTGACCAGCTAGGTGAAATATGGTGAAACAACCCCCAAAACCATCAAGGCATGGGGTGGGGGCTTCCCCCCCAACAGTAGACTGGAAAAATACCTACAGTACGGTATACTGTTCTCTATTAATAAAGGTACTGGAATTCTACATTACAGTACTACGCAAAGCCAATAGGGTAATACTAAGCAAACATGATGATGGGGTTAATACCAATGAAAACGCAGCCACAGAAACGCATTTTCGTAGCACTGCAGACCGTGACTATGACGCTGTAAACACAATGTGGTCAATAACGAATTAGAAAGTTAACCACATGAGGTTAATGCTAGTGGCCAGTGGATGCAACCACAGTAGGCAAAATGCGGTATTATTAAAGAATGTGAATGACTGGATAAAAAATTGGGGCCGGCGTGAGGGTCAGCGCGAGGTGCGGGTTAGAGTTCAGTCACGGAACCGACGTTTGGTGGAGATTTAAGAGTCTGGGTCAGTGATGGGGTCAGGGCCGGAGTCAAGGGAGACGGACCTGAGGATTTCTGGGATTGGGGACCTGTACCTGTGAACTCGGCCTCTCTAGTTTGATTCCCAGCTATGGCAAACACCCTCTTGTCGGCCTCCCTCCTTCAAAAACCCACAATGACCAATGTTGGGTGAAGTATGGTCAAACAACCCCAATGATTGACACTGCATGCACAGACCTTCAGCCTGCAGTATATATTAACAGACGGCTGGCTGTGTGAACTAAGACGTTTTATTTATAACGGAGTACAGGGTTATGGGACATAATTCTCTGCAGGGCTCGAGGCTGCGAACAGCCGAGCTACGGTTCGGTCCCCGGATATATTCTGGAGGGTTCGGTGCTTGGAATTATGTGGGGGTGTTCTGAGCTCGGATTAGCTCCACGGTTTCAGATCAACACCGATAACTTGCGGTGTTGTGTTTTAAGTCACTAGCTGATGTCGGGGCTAGTTACAATGCTCGGGTTTGTGTTCGAAACAGGTAACGGGTGCAATACTGAGATATTGTGCAAAGAGAGCTGGGGATATTTATTAACACACTGTATTCACGTTTGCAGTGTTGCAACACAAGCGAACAACTGCACGAGCGACGAGTTTCTAGGATTCTAGGACGGCACCAGATGTACATGGTACTTTGTTAAGGGCCCTGACCCTTGCTACAGACTGAATCAACACTGCAGCCGGTGCAACATGTAGTACTCTACTGTTTTTTTTAAAGAGTTACACATTAAGCTGCACAGAAGGTTCGAGCCCGATATTAGGCTTAGTTCTAATGTTCTGGTTGGAGACGGAAAACGTTGCGGGTTAAGGTTTGAGATATGCACAGTAGTCCATATGCAATTCATAAACTGGACCTTTAACAACTTCCGTTAAGATTTGCGACCATATATCAGGTGCAATCACAGTCCAATTCAGTGAAACGTCCATTACCTTTCACAAGTTCGCGTCAAAGTTCGAGTCCGGTACCAGACGCAGGTAGTTAAATGCACGGGATTTTAACAAACAAGTTGGTGGTTATGTGGTACGTAGTGTACCCGCGGCTGCCGGTGCACCCTTTGTGTCTCACTCGGGTGCCCGAGTCCCAACTGGTCCCCGTGTCTGAGCGGGTGACGATGTCCCGCTACCCGGTACCCCACCGGGTGCCCGTGTCCCCAACTCCCCCCATGCCTGACCGGTTTCGCCTACCTGACCGGTAACCCCCGTGCCCCATAGGGTGCCCGTGTACCCCCCTCTGCCGTGCCTAACCGGGTGCCCGTGTCTGACCGGGTGCCCGGTTGCCCCATCGGGTTCCCATGTCCCCCACGTGCCCCACGACTCCCCCCTCCGCCACCCCGGGGGTCTCACCGGGTGCGATCCGTGAGGAAAGCGAGCTTGACCAGCCCGTGGGTGAAGAGCGGCAGACTCTCCCGGGAGATGCTCGCGATCTTCAGGCGATGTTCCAGAATATGCAGCTCCATGACGATTAACAATGAATGTGAAGGAAGATTATGAAGGTGTAATTCTGGGCGGCTGCAAACAACACAGTGGATGGACATCGTTAACCGGCGCCTCCACAAAAACACACAGAAGCGGCGCCAAGCGACAACAAAACAACTGCGTTCGAATCCAAGAGAAAACGCCGTCGCCAGCACGACTCATTAACAACATCAATCGCAATGTGTATTTTTTCCCCCTTTTAAAAAGTGCACCATTACCTTGAGGCGACGTGCGAACTGGAAATCACACAAACAGCAGCAGATCCGCTAAGCCGACGGACGCGGCGTTTAGTTTAAAAAAACAAAATTCGCCTCACAAACAACTCCACAAAACCGCGCTCGCACGCAATTCCTTCAATCGCCCTACCTAGCCAGAGGCAAATTTACCTCGCAGCTCGCTTCTAATGCTTTAAACGAAGAGGATTTCTTTGTTGGATGTGGCTGTTTGCGCCTGCTCCCTCTCGATACCCGACCACCCTTGTGCCACGACCAGCCTCCACTGCCACAGGCTGCGAGCCGCGCTGCCAGAAAAACAAGCGGGGGGCGGGGCGCGGGGGGCGGGGCGCAGGGGGCGGGGCGAGGGGAGGAGGGGGCGGGTTATTTAAATACGGGGATGCGATTGGATGGGAGTTATTGGNNNGGGGGGGCGAGCCAACCGAGGGTGGAGGGACGGGCTAGACAAGTCGAGGGCGCGATAGAGAAATAGTGGGAGGAGATTGGGCGGGAGTTATAAGGGGGCAGGGCTTTAAAGAGGGGGCGTGGTTTGCGCGGGGGCTAGTGGGGGCGGGCGGGGGGGTCCGCCGCCAGCTGCTGCTGTTTGCTCGGTTCCAATCTTTTCATTCGCCCCGCGAGCTCCGCCATACGCGATGGCGTCACGTTTCGAGAGCCGGGGAGCTCAAAAGGGAGAGAGGGACGGGCGGGGGGAGGGAGAGGGTGCTGGGGGAGGGGAGGGGCCCGCACGCACGCGAGGGCGGGGTTCGAGGGAGGAGGAGTCAAACTAAACGAGGCGTGGTCACTGATCTGGGCGTGGCTAGAGTGCTGTAGGTGTGGCCTCACGCGGGGGGAGGGGCGGAGCGGTCATTCGAGGTCAGACGCAGAGATGTTTTTGGATATTGGGATTGAGCACACTGCATGGGCGCGAGTTTAGCAGAAAGTTGAGAGAAAATAAATAAGTACTGCAAGTTGGCTTCCCCCCCTTAAAGCATATGCTGGAGGGCTTGAGCGAGGAGGTTGTTTTTTTGGTTGGGACGGTGAGCGCTTGGGTGAGGGGTTTGGAGTTTAACTTATTGGACGGTGTTTTTTGGGCCTTTCAAACCAGAATTCCTACAACCGGAATCGTCTGGTCGTTTTTTTTTCATACGCCAAGTCATCGCCCTGCTGCAATTCGCTTACATAATGGTTGTTTTGCTGTCAAGGGAGGCGAGCGATTATTACCCGATTTCTTGTTTGTGTTCTT
This sequence comes from Geotria australis, assembly GCA_036362915.1. Classification (NCBI taxonomy): domain Eukaryota; kingdom Metazoa; phylum Chordata; class Hyperoartia; order Petromyzontiformes; family Geotriidae; genus Geotria; species Geotria australis. The sequence goes on from JAZEWU010000010.1 coordinate 662,355, forward strand.
TGCAGCGTGAATTTGTTTACCTTGCGCCCTGGGGTGCGGAATATAATCCACCCCCTGCCGCGCGCCTGAACCCCGACGCAATGTAACTGCCTGCTCGCTAGACAGCTAAGCCACTGACTGAACCCTAGCAGACCTTAGTCTGGCTCTATTGACCTCTTCAATTAACACTGATTCTTTGGTAGCTTCAGTCTGGCTGTGAGTCACACACTGAGCACGGTACTAGCGGAGCGTGGTTGGCATGGACTGAATTAAATGCCCCCCCCCTCCAAATCCCTCTCCATTTCCACCACAACACCTCTTCGTAGCTCAGCACCTTTCCCTTAGAGTTTAGACAGATGTTGGGCGCAGCCCAAAAGAACGCAAGCGGCAAGAAACAACGAAGCGCGCCCCGACGCAGTTGCACCGCCTGCACACTCGACAGCCGTGCCACACACTGACTACATGGCGCCCCGGTGCCGTGCCTCGCAAAATACGCGACTGTATCTTGCACGAGCTCTCATCTGCTCCCAATATAAATGACAGCAGCGGGGCACAGACGTTCATACCGAGAAGGCTACAAAAACACGACGACAAAACCTGGAGGCAGTTTAGGCCGTCTTTACTTGTTCCGACCTGTGTTTTTCTCATTTACTCGTGGATACGCGAATAAATAAAACTCCTACGTTTTTGCTTTGTTTGTTTACATTCAAATGCAACCCGCCAGCACAATCTGGTGCGTGTTTACGGGCGTTAACAGTGTTCACGTAAGATAAAAAAAAATATCAGCCAGCTTGTTTTGAACGTTGTTTTTAACCCTCTTGAAACTGTAAATATTTCCCATTTGCCAAAAGGACATCTGCGGGGTTAAGGGCATCTCTGCCCCCCCCCTCGCCCCCAGCAATCGTATATGCCCCCCCGACAAAACAAATGTGTCCTCTACCAATCCACCACGGCCCTTTACTAAATCCAGCCCTCCCCCTTCGCAGTGTAATCAAAACCGGTCCTGCAATCCGTCCACGCACCCACCTTCTCCAACCAGCACTGACAAGCGTGCTGAGGTATGGTAAATAAATGACCAAACGTGGCGCAGGAAGACACTCATCCATTGTTCTATCGAGAGTGGCCGCGTGGTTTTTTTTTGTGGAAGTTATAAGAAATTATTCCTGCATTGATCACTGGGTGTATTTTTCTGCTGTAATAATAAACATCAAAAAATTAGAATACAGGAATGAATGTAGCAATCCCGCAACGGGCTAATAAATCCTTCAAATGCTCTACAAATCGAGCAGTGCCCTCTGCCAGCCTAGCGTTGTGCCCCCTAGCATACCCCCAATCCTAAACCGGATATGCCCATCCAAAATAATAATGCCGCACCACCAACGGAAATCCACAAGTTATGTTT
>JAZEWU010000010.1:669787-691499 GCA_036362915.1 Geotria australis
CCCATTGGGCGCGCGGGCTTAATGAACGATATGCTGTCTAAGTGACTTGGCTTGACTAAATTGCCCCCGGTGCCCTGTGATGGACTGGCGTCCAATCCAGGGTATAGCCCAAGCTATCTAATAACCTGCTTACAACTTTTTAAAGGGGCTACATGCAGTAGCTCAACGGTTCATTTCAGCTTAATTCAATTTAATGTTTTTGTCATTGTCGGGTGGTCTTCATACATACATTTTGGCCAAATAATTACGAGACCTAGTTAAACAAAAAACACTTGAATTAAATGGCTGTAAATGTAAGCTTGTGTACACTCATCAACTTGGGAACCGAATCTCGTAACCAGCGAGAGGCCGCCGCTTGACCCACGAAATTATATATTCTGCGCGGGAGTTGGCGGCTAATATTGGGTCGGGAGGCATAATTTTAGTACGGCCTCTCTCTGCATCCTCTCGAAACAATTGTAAACAGCTGCGACCGAACCCTCCAACGCAGGCTGACAACCGAGACCTGGGAGACAGAAGCTGCCAGAGGCTTCGGGAAAGGAGTCAGAAAGACAGGTGCAGCAAGGCAAATTTGAATGCCAGCCACAGAGCTGCGTGCTAGGGTTACCACCGCCGAGATACAAAACACCAGGAACCCATCATGGGCATTAGAATATCTAACAATACCGGAAGCAGGTAGAACAAAAATATACACGTACAGTAGTGCCTGTAGTGATGTATTATTATGCAACTGACACAAAAAAAGCCCCCAGACTTGTAATATACTGGGAAGATTCGCGGATTTCCCAACACAGACGCTTCAAAAAGAGGGCGTCTTGGGAAAACCGGGACAGGTGGCAAGCCTCTTAGAGCTGGGTGCCCGTACTTGTTGTTGTTGATGAAGAGACTCCACAAGCCAAGATATGTGTTCTGAAAGGGCAGCCAGCTCAACGCAGCTTCATTTGCCACATCCGAATGAAGGGAATCTAAAACAGTTCTGGCGTAATTATAGAATACCGCATGCACACGGTGGCGAGTTTATTTATTATTTTTGGTGCGGTAATATTGGCTCCTTGATTTCTGGCAGCTCAGCTGTTCGCGGAATGTTTAACCCCCCGCCACAAACAATCTGATGGCCATCGCGCTAGTAACCATGCACTCTTCTGTTTCGAGTCGATGCGTGGATCAGATTGTACCCTATGTCATTCGACATACTTACTGTTCGACGTTTCGCTCCACGTGTTGGGAGCGTCGTCAGGAACTGACTTCTTCAGAAATATTTTGGAACATTCATTTGCTGAAGAAGCTCCCAGCACGTGGAGCGAAAGGTCAGGCTGTAACTTGCTTAACCGGACAGTCAACATCCAAGTTCACACTCCCTCGGGAGCAGTGGATGACATCAGGTGGAGGCTTCGGATAGCTTACACACATGGAGACAAAAGGACACCCCAAACTACTGAATGTGCTGAGCAACTTCACAACTTCAGTGGAACATCTGGCGAACGAACCATCTAATTGTTATTCATTCCCCGACATCATCTCTTAACTTCACTCCGTCCAACTAAGAGCTTCCACTCAAGCTCTTGACTAGACATCACGACGTCTCATCATGCTGTAAAATGTTCCTATTATTCCATGACATTTTCATGATGACCACTAAGGTTGCAAATCACTTTACACGACCGTAAGGCAAATGCGGTGACATCATTTCCCATTGCTATCATTGTGCATGCAGACATCAGATTGTTATTATTATTAGTTTAACAATAGCACGTGGAGTAACGGGCCGCTGTGGTGAATTTTGTCGACCAAGATTGCCCTAAAATTGGCCGAATGCATCATGGCCTTTACACCGACGAATCATTAAACGTCGATAAGCTAGCTATCCGTGTTATCGCGATAAAACACAAGCTCTAAATTCGAGGCGTTGAGTCAGTGCACAAGGGGGTTGACCACCTGCACGCCCCCGCAACCCCGCACGGAAAGTTCCACCGCCGTGGATATGTTGTTGGATTTGACCTTCCAAACTGACTTCGAAAAAACAGCCGGGTTGGAGTTGCGATGCACATTCTGTACTCACCGCCGCGTAATAAGAATCAAAACCGCGGCACCTAGTTTAACCGCAACACATACGTGCAGGAATCGTGATTACAGTAAAACGTTGAGCCACGTTTAAGCTGTTTGCTGCTGGTTTAAAGGCTGTTCGGCGACTACCCCAGCGGTTTAGCGATATTTGCATGGACCCAGGCACAAGGAATGAAACTAAAATGAGCCCACCTCCACCTGTCTGACATCACCAACCACCATCTCTATAGCATGGGCCACACGTCAGGTCTATAGGTCACCGTCCAATTAGACTGTCTGCACAGTTGATGGTTACGCCGCTAGGATAGGGTTTGTGCGCCCGTCTGAGTGGTATGGTTAGGACATCGCTGTGGTGTGGTTTACATGGGCCCTGGTGGAAGGAATTCAATCAGGGGTCCCTATCCACATAGCTTAGAGCTGCCATTCTCAACCGCTGGGTCACGACCCATCAGTGGGTTGCGAGGGGCACCTAGTGGTCCGTGGAAACCAGACCCAAGTGGGTCTTGAGGTGGAAAAGGCCGACAACCCGTGGCCTAGAAAGTAGATCCCCTCCACCCCATGGGCCCCAGAGCAATATCACTGCCTGCATACTCAATAGCTAGGTCACTCTTATATTAAAGCAGGCAAGTGTGGGCGGTTTATTGCCGGGCAGGTTTATGGTGAGAACTGAGCCAACACCACTGAAAACCTGGGTTCGAATTAAGTGGAATGAGTTGATGGTCTCGAGTGTGATCACCAGAAACTAGATAAGCACAAACGGTTTCTTTCCTTAATTTCTCTACATAACAAAATTTAAGTATTTTTGCCCAACGGCCTTCTGTGAATGCATAATTTCAGCAGCATTCAGTACAGTACAAGCTGACCCTGGACCAGATTTGACACGTAGTGTCTGATCAGCAGTTAGCCTTGCTTGAATAAATACCAAGGCATTGGAAAAAGTTCACTCAGTATGGTTAAGAGATCTACACGAATTCAGCAGTTGACACCTCTTACCAAACTGATCGTACACAGGGTGGTAGGTACTGTACGCTGCTTTATGGGAATTTCTCATTTAAAATGAGATGACTCGAATAGCATTAATTTCAAAATCAATTTGGCCAAGTAGATTTCAACATCGTAATTTTCAACATTGCTACAGACATTTGGTGTTTGTGCATCATGGGCAAATATGTAACCCAGGTGGAACCAGTATCATTTAACTAAGACCTTGTCGACTCTACGATAGAAAACGCGTTAGCACAATCAAGCAGCCACTTATGTCCCACATTACGCCAGCACAAACGCATCATTGTGCAGTAACAATCGACTGACCTTAGAACGCGCGACAGTCTGGACTGCTTCAGAGGCAAATGAGCTTTAGCAGGCCCAGTCAGGTATATCGGTGTAAGGATGTAGAACGTGTACGTTATCTACGACACACGCGTATGTCGTAATCTCGATACCCACCACTACCTCTTTTTCGGAGATTTCTGTCAACCAGCAGATTAACAAATGGCGGGGGGGGGCAGTTACAACTGAATTCACGTCATCAGAAGAAGTTGTCACTGAACCTTACATTTTCCCACAGCATGTTCGCCATGGTAAGTACAAGGAAGCTAATGGGATGAAATAACAAATTGAGGCCACTTTATCATCCTTGGTCAATGCCATGCCTAAGGGCTCGTACTTGACTGCATCTTACAAAATATATTGGAAGTATATCATTTGCATACTTGTACATTTCAGGCTTCACGTGAATTTGCCCATATTGCCAAATGAATGGACCAAATAACCCATATAAGCATCATAAAGTGGCAGATCATCTTCAGATTTTCGTCGAGGATTTTCCGTAATGTACCAGTCACCACGGCTTTCATGAAACCTGAACATTAAAAAAAATATTCACAAGCAAAAACGGAATCATTTTAACATAAATCTTTATTAGACATTTTATAATGCACAAACATAAAGTACTTTAGGCATCTAGTGCTTTTAGATTATAGTGGAAATCCAATGATAAGGAATTATTTTTGCAAAAGTCTCCATGCATCAGGTATACTATTGTTGCATAAACTGTTAAAACACTTAAGCTTTTACAATTATGCTGGAATTAAGACATTTAGCCAGGAATGTCATGGGTGATTTGCATGTTTTTTTAAAAGCCCCCACGCAGACGCAGCACCAGGTGCAGGGTGGACTCCTTCTGGATGTTGTAGTCGGACAGGGTGCGGCCATCTTCCAGCTGCTTGCCCGCGAAGATGAGCCGCTGCTGGTCTGGAGGGATGCCCTCCTTGTCCTGGATCTTGGCCTTCACGTTCTCGATGGTGTCACTTGGCTCCACCTCAAGGGTGATGGTCTTGCCCGTCAGGGTCTTCACGAAGATCTGCATGCTGAAGTATGAAAACGAAAAAAAGAACCACCCAGTCGGGTTATTTCCCTTCCATTACACATTTTTTTAAAGTTTCACTTCCATTTTCAGATTAAGTACCGTAAACGGATGACTTTTGCAATAAGTGTGAATCCCCCTTCCATTGTCATTTTCCAAATGTTTCATTTTTGTTGAGATACAGTACAGTACTGTACACTGACGTCTTGCGCAATAAGTACGTTTACCAACTCTTGACTGAAGCTATTTCGGAGGGATTATATTTGAGTATTTATTTTAAGAAATTACTTACTCAAAAATACCCTATTAAAATAACCCTGATTACTTAAGTCACTAGGATATAAAAGCCAATTACACTGGACTCCCTGGCAATCAGGGACGGTTGCTCAACACTACCATGAAGATTACCACTCGAGTTGACTGGCAAACACAGCAGTCTTGTTCAACCAAGTTGAGTCACGCCATTATGTGCCACTCCCAACAGCCGCTGGCTTAAAACAGCCAGTACAAGGGGCTAAATGGATTATTGCATTGTCAGCGTCCCCGTTTGCACTAGTTAGACCAAAGGTCGTTCAAAACAAACATTACTAATATTTTTAATGAGAGCCCAAATATGGTGCCGGATGTCTAGCTTGTTTTAAAAGTGGCTTATGTGTTTTTAATGTACTGTACGTTATAGTATACAGTTAAGCAACACCGGTTATATTTACACGGTGTAGCTTGTCAAACACGTTCAACGTCTACACATTACACGACGAATGCTATCGCATGACCGGGCAAGCGAACAAAAAACCCGTGACGCAGCAAGAACCAAGGCTTACACATTTTCTAGAATTACAAATACAACGGTAAACCGGCCCCAACGTAGACACATTTAAAGACAACGTACAAAGCTAATATCTCCACGTTCCACGAACAAAAAAACCTCGAAACCTTTCGCAGATTTAAAATCTAATGTTTTTAACTCAGACGCGACCGTGTTTGCTTAAAATGGCGTCGACCGCACCGAGCCTGCCATCGCGACTCCCTCACAACGGAACCCCCACAAACAACAACTAACAATTTCCCCCGTCTAACGACACAAAACGCAGGATCACTACACAAAAACTGTTAAGGTTCGTACTTTTACAACATATTTAAAAAAATGTTACCTCAAAACAGCCGGAAGCGGTGTGCAGAAAGATGAAATCCCAAGCAAGCTTCCACGAACGTTCCGGAGTTCTCGGGTTATGAGGCAGGCGGTGCAAAGGCTCATTTATATACAGTGCACCCCCCCCCCACCCGCTTGTATCCATCCGCTTTTGTCTCGCGACTGGCGGATTGTAACACTCCGCCCCCACCCATTGACTGCGTGGCAGTCAGGCGCCAATCACGCCGCGCGGACGAATGTGTGGAGAGGGGGGGGTAGGAATTATGTTGCTACGTGTCAGCATACACTAACAAGCAATGGGGCAGAAATGTATAATGGTATGTTCGAGTCAGTGCCTCTTTCGTCATAACACCTACGTAGGTTCATAGTTGTGTTACCGCGGTGTAAACAGTCAATACATATTTCGTGATGGATTCGTTTCCATGAAGGCCTGTTCACTGAGTCACTCAACGGTACCCCACCCTTTTGTTTAAGACTGGAGCGTTGGCTAAAATTACTCACTTAAAAAAAACTCGATACGTTAGGGCAGAAATGTAGAATGGTACGTTCCAGCCAATGGCCCTTTCTTCATTACACATAGTTTGCAATGATAGATAGATGTGTATTATTACAGCAAAAAAAAATAACCATATTGACATGGGAATACAGTGTAATGAAGTTAAAATATAATCTCGTTAAATGTAGCAAATACAAATCCCCAAGCGGTACTTTTTAAAAATGTTGTCAAAATGATTCCACGAAACAGGAACCCAAGGGGAAAACCAACTCATGAGAGGGGACTGCGTAGTGATGTCCTGCTATTTACTACCAAGTCAGCGGCGAAACTCCACATTCCTATGGCGAGGGCGAGTATGTCCAAATATAACTATAGACGTCCTCACAAAATGGTCCATATTTTATCGGATAAAACACGAAGGTGTTTGTCGTGCACATATAAATAAGTGTGGGATAAAACGTAAATGAATTAGCAACGAAAAAAACATGTTAAAGGTCAATAAAATGGAGGTTACAAGACATTTAGACCACACTGTACGTTACATAGTTCACTGAAAATTGGTAGGGCGGCGTTATGGCGCAGTGAGTGTTGCCTCACAGCAAGATATATCTGGGTTCGATTTCCGGCTCGGGTGCCTTACCGAGTTTGCATGTTCTCCCCATATCCGCGTGGGTTTTCGCCGGGTAATCTGATCCCCCCCCCGCCCCTCACCGTCCAAAGACGTTAATTGGCCTGCTAACTAAATTGCCCCGGTGCCCTGCGATGGACTGGCGTCCCATACTCAGTTAACCCTGCCTTGCGCCGTGTGTCTGCGAGAGAGCCTCCGGCCCCGCGCCCCCTATAGAGGAATAACCGGGTATTTATAATGTACTTCTTCTTCTTTGCGATACTTCGAAGCACGATGGTCAGCCTCTGGACATCGTTGTCTTTCAGCTCGGCCTCGATGTGTTTGGTAGAATTCGCAGGCAATACCAAGTATTACCTGACAGGGATCGCGACGTGAACGCTTCTACCTTGACCCCCGATAATGTACTCATGTAGATTTTCACTGCTCGATGCATGATGTGGGTGGGTAAACAAGGGAAGTTGGGTCATGGGAGTAGAAAATGTGGCCGAAAGTCGCTGGTGAAACAAAGTACTGTATAGTCAAGTACTCTACTGTAACGACAATTATTTTCCAAGAACAGCCGAACCGAGTCTCAAGACCCTTGTTTCATAAGTTGATGTAGATGTTTATTATTACAGCAGAATACCCAGCGAGCTTGCAAGCTCTTTATGGGATTCCTGCGACACAACAAACACGCGAATTGACAACAATTTTAGCCAATTCCAATTAGTTGGCCTGTGGATGTAAGCGCATGCATTTGAGGGATTATTGTATGGTGGTCATATACCTCTGTTCAGATAAACCTGCTTTGATACAGTAGATCTGGTGCATTCCGGGTGAACTGGTTATCATATGCATCACATGTCTTCGACCACGGAGTTGTGACATAGCGTGATGGAGTTGCAGCGCTGCATTTATCACCTACATTTAAAAGGACTAGAATAGAAACGTGTAATCCATTGGGTGGGGGTGTCCCTATGGGTTTGTTTTTTTAAACTACGTCATTGTTTAATTCAGTGATATATCGCGTTCCATGTTATTTTCGCAGGGTAATAAAATACACCTAAAATTACGTATGCTGGGGATTACTCACACTTTACCCCACCTGCCGACATACTAACTCCGATGTTTCACATGGTTAGACTTCTGGGTAGCCAGAGACGAGGTTAAGAAACTCGCTCAGATTGCGTCAGATAGAATATAACCGTAGATCCCTATCTGGACTGCATTACACCACATCGTGTATAGTCGGTCGAGTCGCCATCCATTCCGTCTAACTATTGCATGACAACAAATGTTGTTCAAATCGCAAACACGTAAAAACCGGAGGCACACCGTGAATTGACGTAATTCACTTTAACAGTGGCGTCTCTCGCCAGTTATTAATAGAGACCACGCCTAAATATAACGTGATAGCACCGCAGAGTCGCGTAGTCGTAATTTGTGTTAAAACGCACAAAACTACAGCACACGAATAAAGGGCGTTTGTAAAATGTGTACATTATGCCTTTTGCAATTTGTTGAAATGTCGGTAGGGCGGCACGGTGGCGTGGTGAGTAGCGCTGCCGCCTCACAGCAAGGCGTCCGAGTTCGAATCTCTGCTCGGGTGCCTCTCTGTGTGGAGTTTGCATGTTCTGCCCATGTCCGCGTGAGTTTTCGCCAGGCACTCCGGTTTCCACTCACCGTCCAAAGACATGCTGCCAGGTTAACTGGCCTACTGAGTAAAATTTCCCCAGGTGCCCTGCGATGGACTGGCATCCCATCCTCGGTATCCCCCTGCCTTGCGACCTGTGTCTGCCGGGATAGGCTCCGGCTCACCGCGACCCTGTGTACGGGAATAAGCGGTTTCAGAAAATGGATGGTTACTGATAAATGGTTGGATGGATGAAATGTAGGTCACCCCTGCTCTGCAGTTTTGCCAGTGGGCGGATCGTTCTCAAAATAGGCGGGGCTTGCAAAACATGGGCGGGGACTAAAAGAGGGGGGGGGTGAATGGGAGGAGCAGCTGGGGGAGAGGGCGGGAACACTACTCGAGATGGGCGGCGCTGGCGCGGACGATCCGGAATGTTGCCCTGGGGGCGGACGCCCCTTTAAGAAGGCGAGACCGGTGAGCGGATCCAAACGCGAGGAGCCAATCGGCATGCTTTGCGCAGTCCACGCGGCCGTCTCGTTGGTCGAGCCTGTTGCTGGGTGAAGGCGTCCTTGGATTTCGAAGCGCGCTTAGGCTGAGGGGAACGCGGCCGCGGATCCAGTTGGTCGGTGGGCCTTAGCGCCAGAGGGCAGCTGGCGCGCTATTGGCTCGTGCGCGTTCGCGGGTCGTCTATGCGCGCTACGTAATGTAGAAGTGCGTTACTGCGGTATTTTTTTGGTTGTTGTTGCCGCTGCTGATGCTGTATTCTTGCATATTTAATGTTATTTACTTGTCTTAGAAACAGCGCCGAAGCACACTTTCAATGAGCAAAAAAACATCACACGGCAATGTATTACCAAAAACAATGCGTTACGTGTGCTTTTCTCGTGGCGCGCAAAGCATGAGCGTGTTGTCAAGTGTTTACGCCCCAAAGGTCGATTAATAACTAATTTTAATTCCACTTGTTCTTGTGGCATTAAAGTTCCTGCGAAAACGTATGCGTGCAATAGTGCACGCCGTTGCCTTACGACTGTACGTGCAATATATTATAGTTAACTTCTTATTCCTAGTCTTAATTTACCTTGAAATAGGGATGTAAACGTTATTTTGTTCCTCAATTTGTGGGGTTTATCTTCGGATTTAACCAACAGATAAGCGCAAACCACATTAGTCAATCTATGTCGTCATCCTCACATTTGTGTAAAGAAATAATAAAAACATGTTTGCCACAAGGGATTGGCTTGTTCGAATGCTTTGTCTCCACTGCCGCCTGACAACAACTTCTGTGCTGCGCATTAATAGGTTAGCTATTATCAATGTCATTAGTGAGAATTAACGCGTTTACTCGAAATCTTTATACTTTTACTACCCCAGTGATACGTTCGTAATTCAATAAAACCGAGGTATGGTGACAAGCAAATGCAGCCAAAATATTTTCAGTGCTGCACAAAGGACTTGTGTACAACGCTTTAAGGGTGACTACCCTATGAGTCGACAGTGTTATGGAAATATACGTTCGAATATCCATCTGTATAAATCTACAATTCAGCAAAAGAGCATTGCCATTCCAGCAGAGAAGCGATATAATTACGTATACAGTACTGTATATACACTACACGACTACAGTATATGAAATACCGTATATACGATACGGTATATGAAGCACAGCATTGTAAAAAATACAGTCCTGTATAAGTATTAATTACAGTACTTGTAGAGGTTCTGAACCCTTTGCACCTCAAGGCCCACTCGGGTCTGGTCTCCACGGACACTAGGGGGCGCTCGCGGCCCACTGGTGGGTCGCGACCCAGCGGTAGCGAGTGGTACCTTGTGCATAACACGAATCCTAGATTATTTAGCTTGCAGTACAATTAGCTTGATCAAATGTGGAAAATTCCCGGCCATCATGTTTCTCTGTCAACCAACCTTGCCTCAGTGTGCAGTGTACCAAACATGAATGGGCAGAGATTGAAATAAGATAACATGTAATGTAGTTTAGGTCAACATGTTGGGAGGGATTGTAATATCCTCCACGCAACATTCTATTTTTTCGGATGATGTTTTTTTAAGTAAAGGGTGTGTGCGGTATGCCTGGCATCAGCATAGACCCAAGGTTCCACTGAACATCAATATTTATGAGATTGTTTATCAATCCACCTTTTAGGTTTATTAGAATGTCTCACAAGTTGCATTCAAAAATAAAGGAGAGAAACATGTGCTCTCGGATGTTAGCCACATGTGGCAATTTCTCTTTTTTTGCCGTTACAATTTTGGTCCTTGAAAAGTATGCGTTTTGTTTCGCTTGGGCTGTTTATTCAGAAAACAGAGGTGACATTTGTTCGTTGCCTGTGCAACGAAAACACCATAAACGTGCCCAATCTCGTCAGATCTCATAAGCTAAACAGCATTGAGTCCGGTTAGTCCAGCACTTAGATGGGTGTTGACCAAGTATTGCCAGGTGTTATAAGGCTGCAAGATGTGCTCTGCTAGGAGATGACAGTCCTGAGCGTAACTTCTCATGGGTTATGGGGTTTCTCCGGTCTATCGAGTTTCTTCCCACGTGATTCCAAACTCATTTGTGGAATTGGCCAAACATCCCAATGTAGCACCGCCCTCATGAAGCATAATCCTGAGACTAAGTGAGGCTTTCCAAGGTCAATTATTGGCGTTAATTGTGTTTTGGTAAGTCTCTCTTTAAGCCACATGTCCTCTAATTCTCCCATTACACACCTTTTCACGTGTACCAGAAAATAGATTATGTAATCGACCATTAAATTGCAAACTATGTTAGATTTAATATAAGTAAATAATGGAAAGTCGCGTGTGAACAAAAAACACAGCCAGATGCTATTTTAAAAACCTAGTATGAATACCGCAGCTTAAACTTAGATGACTGCACACAGCTGAAGAACAATGTGCCAGTAGGTACAAACATAAACCGCACTACCCTGGAACAACAACTTTGGTTAAAAACAAGCAGTAGATATGCTGGTGTTGAGTACTGTGGAAGGAGGGATACATTAAGAAGAGTAATGAAAGCCAGAGGAAAACTACTGTTGCAAAGAAAAAAAACTGATCGGCCGTGTAAGAAGAGGGTGTAGTAACTGAATACATACTGTAAAAAACCCAAAAAAGTAGGTGGCTTCGCGGTTGACATCACCCCCCTGGGCTCAGCAAGGGGGGTGGATTGTTTTTTTGCAACAGGCAAACATGAATTATGAATCGAGGGATAGCAGTTTGAGCCAAATCCTGAGAAAGCTTAGAAAGGTTATTTTTTGCCTGTGCTTTGGCACCATTGAAATACATTGTCTCTGATAGTAAGGTGTGGGATCGTGAGGTATGGTGACAAATTGGGGAGGCCTTCATCCAGCAGTGGAATAATGAATGCCGCTGCCAATATGGATGAAATACGTCAAACAACCCCGATGACCGACATGTCCTGGGAGAGGCCTTCATCTCGCAATTAATTCGCAGGGGGCTGTAAATTATTAATAATTATTGAAGACGCAATTAAGGACAAATTAGATATCATTACAAAAATCCAGCGATTTGAGTTGTTTTGAAATAGTTTCACGTTGTAAGTTTAGTTAAGACATGTACAGCAAATTCCACCGTTTATAAGTGAGGGAGGAAATTACATTTGGTGTGATGATGGTTCTGCAGACGAGATGTTACACGCGAAATGAATGCACTTTGCAGACGGAGTGGGTTTGACGTGTCTGTACTGGTCTGGGGATAATGAGATCTGCTAGTTCTACTTTTTGAGCAATGGTCATAGAAGTGGCGATAGCACAAGTATAGTGACGGGAATGTATCATCATTGGCACTGGTTCCTTCACTTTGCCAGAGCTAGCATGTACTAAATGTTAGATGATACACAAAACACTGCCCTCTGTAGAAAATATAATAACAGTACTGTATTTTTTCAAGGGTGCAGTAAAATCCATTTTTGTTCTGTATTATATTGCCACACAAATGATTCGCGCCTTCACCAACCCGCTTTCACCAGCGTCGTGAAGTATGCTCAAGTCACCACGATACCACGGCGTGGGGAGGCCCACATCCAGCAGTGGATTTGCAAATGGGCAGGTGAATTTTTTACCCTAAGTACTGAACTAATTTCGTAGATAATACTGATGATCAACACTAGTAATTTACAACCATGGTCACTCCACTGCTGCATGAATGCCTCACCACACAATGCCATTCATGGTGGTTGTATGCCCATACTTCATGCTGGTAATTTTCTTCTACACCCAGGTCATAATAATTCAATACCACTTTTTGTATATGAGATTATTACTTGTCTGTAGAAACCTAACACAGATGGACAGCAAGCTTAGAGGTAGGCCTCCAACACAATATGGTTCCATCCCACTGTGGTCCACCAGCCCTACCAAAAGTTCACGAGGTTCCAGATTTGGCCCCATTGGCACTAAAGTCTGCTGGTGGAACAAAATGGACTCCTTTCTGCCAGAGTTCGGAGGCTGTGTGCACCGCGGGCCATCGGAGACATCTCCCCTTACAGAGCCACCGTTTTTTTTCATTCTAGCAGCGTACACCCGCACTGTGAATAAGCATGTTTTTGGGTAAAGGTGGGCAACAGCGAGGAGTGGAAATTTCCCAGTCGACATCAAAAGAGGCAAGCTCTGCAAGAAAACCGGCGGGCTCATTTAGTTTGTTTGTGTTGAGCGGAAAACACTTGCGAATTTAATGCCGAGCCAGTCGTCACGGTTCACATCAGAGTTTGGCAGCTCGAGGCAGTGACCATGAATGAACGACGAGTAGCGCATTGGACCCAGCGATGACAGATACAAGCCACGCAACCCCACAGCCCCAGCTTGTTTATTTCAATGATTTCACGGTGTGCACGGATACATGCTAACACGAACAAGCCGACACATCTCACCGAAACCAGGCCCTCTGCTAACCTCCTCGACAGCAGCCACGCGAAAGGCTTAATTATCTGGCGAAAATGGGTTCCGCGATACCAACTTCCTAAATCACTAAACGCATTTACGCCATGCAGATCCACCGAAGTGCTCTTTTGCTTGCAGGGTTCAGTACTTTAACTCTTATTGTGCGGGAAATTACTTCCAAATTATTCGTTGAGGGTAATTTCCAAGCGAAAAATTCTGTAGCAAATTGTGGAAGATAATACATGAAAAATTCCGGAGGCTCTTTGATTTGTAAAGTAGCAACACATTCGTCAACAAAACTGCTCTAAAAGTAAAACAAAAATAGGTGACGTTTCAGGCAACGATCCTTCTTCATAGCACACATCAACATCGCCTAATATGTAATATTTGATTTTTAGGGCCGTGTTACTGACCTATGTGTTGAGTTGTTCTTATTTGTGGTTATGCACCACTGCCAGTTCTGGACTGTATCTAAAAAACAAAGGATATATGTAAATTACCATATTGTAGATTCACGGTTTTGTTTCTTAAAACAAATAACAGCACCACACATGTACTGATGTTAGGGGTGGCTGTACGAATATAATATAATAAATACGTGTTTACTTTAAATATCCATGTCTCCAATCTTCTCACCGCCTCTCATAAATATACAACGCAGTATATTCGGAATATACATTACTACTTAAAAAAATATTCAGCATACACATTTGATTCAATAATGACAATAGCAACAACAGTCAGTGGAAGACGAAAGTCTGGATTCTTGAATGACCTATCGGCCAAAACATTCATTGCCTTTTCTCTTTTAAACAAAAATACACAATTTCATTTTTTCAGAGTCAATGTGTACTGTTTGTGAGTCAACGCGCGGTGAAAGCTAATGCAACGTATATCTATGCCACAGTTATGTCGCAACATAGTTTTAATCTATCAATTTTTCAGCGAGCCAATAGGGCTAAGTTGTTCTGCATGGGGATATATGAAATGCTGCATTTCAATATCCCTGACTTACATCTGTCCAAATGTTCGAAGCCAAGCTGAAAGACGACGATGTCCAGAAGCTAGCCATCGTGCTTCGAAGAATCGCAAAGAAAGATCTGTCCAAATACATGATTTCACAACTTCATACTCCTTAACACCAATCTCTACGAAACTCACAACACCGTGATGCCAATGCGAGCACACACGAATTGGAGTTTTGCGGTGAGACTGGCAACAACATACCTTCTGTAGATCATGTTTATTCTAAAACAATTCACGTTGTGCTGCAACGAATTGGAGTTTTGCGGTGAGACTGGCAACAACATACCTTCTGTAGATCATGTTTATTCTAAAACAATTCACGTTGTGCTGCATACCAGTGCGATCAGCTCGTGCAAGAATGCATACCCCTGGGTGCTCATGTGTCCGTGTTAAAATTGCATTCATTTCGTTCATCTGTATGTGGGTATAGTCCTGCCTTGCACCCTGTGTCTGTCGGGATAGGCTCCGGCTCACCTCAACGCTGTACAGGAGTAGCGTTTCTGACAATGAATTAATTCATGTTTAAGTGGCCAGAATTCTTCGTCCAGTCTAATTGTCAGCTTAAACGGAGGCCCAGTTACTGTACTGCAGTGTTAGGTTGTTATATGTGGGCTACAGACTTTGACACAAAATGGCCTAATACACGTAACCATGCAATTTTGGAGCCAACATTGGCATGTAGTGGGAGCTGTCGAACCAACGTTGGCACAGCATTCAATGTTTACTGGAAGCTTGAAAGTGATGCCAAAAGCCATAGCTTGGTGGAGGCATCCTTACAATGGACGTGCCAGACGCAGGAATCACACTTGTGTTTATGCAAGTCGGCTTGTGGATCACTAGGCTATCAACCATGTAAGATTAATCATTAACACAATCAATTTCGTGCAGTTAAGTCGGATAAGGTTTCCTAGAATGCTTTGTGCAATAACTGGGGTTGTAAATGGATCATTAGAAACCCCACGGGGCTTTCTGGTGCCTGGAGGGGCCACCATTCTTCAGAAAAATCTCCAGCAAACATCCATGCGCACACATTCTTTATTTAAACCAGGTGAAAACCGGTTGAGACTAAACTCTTTTTACGAGGGACTCCTGGCCCACAAACCAATATAGTGCAAAGTACATGTTTTCTCCGTGTTCGCGTGGGTTTTTGCTGGGTTCTCCGGTTTGCGCCCACAGTCCAATTGTCCTGACTAAATTGCCCTCCGGTGCCCTGACATGTTGGAATTTGCTTACCCGTCCCGGCTGGACAACTGTTAAAACGAGCTGCGTAGCTCAACTGTTCCTTTCAGCTTACATACAAACAGAATCATCTGACGAGAACAATGCTTATATTGATGCTTGCACTAAACCAATGCCGCTGAGATAATTCACTGCCAGAAGGCCTTGTGGCTGACAAACTTTGTAAAGAGCACACTTGTATATGGAGGGTCAGATATATGTGGAGACGTATTATCCGCCCATTTGTTTTGCTAATCTTCCGAAAACGCTGTCTCCACACAAAGCTCCTCAAGGACACTGGTATCTGTTGAAATTTCCACAGGTGGCAAAAACAAGTGCCATATAGGCTTTGGTAACGTATTATGAAATAGTTATCAGCACTGACCTTTGGGCAGAAGAGGGTCTCCGCTTGATAAACAGGTGACTTGATGATAATTATCTTTACCTAACTTTATTGTTTGTGAGTGGACAGCGATTACGTGAAACGCCGGGGGGCCTTTAAACACGGGGAGGGGGGGCATTAAACACCCCTAGTCGCCCTCGGTAAGGCTCTGATGTTTGTATCACCAAATTAGTTTAGTTAAAATAATGGGCAAGTTACTGAAATCCCCCTCCCTGCCTGTGTCCACACTGCTGTTTCAATGGGTTCACCAGAGTCCATCGCCAGGTCGCGTGTGGTGGGAAAAAGCGTGGGTACTCCCACCTCTTCCAAGACGTTTGGCCAGTGTTAAAGAAATATCCGCGACAGGGGCTCTCTCGAACTCTCTTTGGTAGATGCCCTCCCGCTAGCAGTAGCGTGAGCAAGTAGATAATAATAATAGCATTTATATAGCGCCTTTCACCCGAGGGTCACAGAGCGCTGCACAAATCTGCAGAGAGAACGACATGTCAACAACGATGCAGGGCTGCACCTGTATCTGTTTGTACCATTTACCTGACCTGGTAGTCCTTGTCCCCACCCAAACCACCTTTGAGCTCAAAGGTGATTGGGTGGGGACATCAGTGGTTCACGCCGAGGTCTCCAATATTATCGGCCGATATAGCGGGCCCCCGGGGTCGCAGGTGTCACTGCAGCACTTTCCGAGTCACAATCACCGTTAACATCGTCGACAAGCCCTTACCTATTCAGAGAATTGCGTGTTTGGCTATTAAACTTCAGACTTTACACCTTAGACTGTGGTCTCAGCCAGCGCTAGACTCCCGGGGCATTGGGTTTATTCGTGGGGGACACGTGTGGGGGCTGATACTGTGACAGGCAAACATGGGAAGCGTTTTATTTTTAATGAGCGGCAGTTTTTGTTTATACAGTATATATATAGCATCACTTATACAACTGTATCTCACAACATTCTGCAATCCGTAAACACGGAGTTGCCTCTAAAGAGAAGGAGGCAACTCCTGAGCACCCAGGTACGTTACACGTTATAGGCAGTCAGCAAGCAACGTTTACTTAATGAGACGACAGCGCCACCTAGTGGGATTCTTTCTGACCAATCTCAGGATTTTTTTTACCAGTACGGTTCAGTACTCGGGTGCATTGACAAAACTAGCACGCTTCGTTCCCATGTCCCTCTACTTAAGCATTCTCTATACATTCCATCAGCCATACTGCGTCTGGAGCGTTTCCAATTATACGATATGCAAACCATACTTTGCCATTGTATGTGACCCACTGCCTCTGCATGTCAATGTCTCGGGTCTCTCAAGTCTTAGCCCATCGTACACATGCCTCCAATGCCCTATACCCTTATCTCTACGCACTATCGCCATCCGCTACGACCTAGTGTGCCGTACCCCCCTTGTCTGTTGTCCCCCTCGTCCTCCCCTCGCAACCCCCGTGACCCGGGCTCCGTCGACCCCGAGTCTCCCCCGCGTCTCACCGACCGCAGCCGCTCAGCACCAGCCACGTGGAGCCCGGGACCCGCGGCTCCTGCCCACGACGTCGTGTGTTTACACAGAGGCGCGCTGACACCGCCTGGCGGCCATCTTGGTAAGGGGGCTACACCAGACTCCGATCAGAAGTTCAAACAATAATTGTAATAATTTTCAACGTGGACGGACAGATATATGAAGGAGCGGGGTAAGAAGGAGGGTGAAGGTATAGATGTAGGTTGTCACGGCCCGACGTATGATTACAACTGCTCTGAACAGCTGCTCGTTTGGGGATAGTTGTGGCGAGCCTTCCTCCTCTTTCCTTCGCGACGGCATCATCAGTGCTCGCCACGGCTATCCCGAAAGAGCTGCTAAGAGCCATTCTTATCGACATTTAGTTAATCCAGATCTTCTCAACCCTTTGCACCTCAAGGCCCACTTGGGTCTGGCCTCCCACTGACCACTAGTCATCGCTCGCGGCCCACCGATGGGTCGCGACGCACCGGTTAAGAGTCTCATCTCATTGTCAGAAAACCGCTTAATCCAATTACACTGTAAAGTTTACAGGGTCACGGTGAGAGTGGCGGAGTTAATCCATTAACCACTCCCGACCCAACGTGGCGGGGGCGGCTTCACACACAGGCAACACAACGCTAATCCCCGCCCTCAGCACATCACAGCTGGCTGCTCCGGACTCCCGGCTCTCACTAAATCTCCGTGCCGAGCGCCCCATGGCTTCTCCTCGTTCTCCCCGTCGCGTCCCCACGGTCCCGCGCTGGGAGCTGGCGGCGCGCCTGGGGCTGTGCGCGCTCGGGGTGGCCCTGTCGCTGCTCGCACTGCACGTGGAGCTCGCCAAGGAGCGAGACGCGGGGTACGCGGCGTGGTGCGACTTCAGCGACGGCGTCAGCTGCTCCAAAGTGTTCTCCTCCAGGTGATTGATGGTCGCCACGCGCCCGCACACGGATCCATCATCAGGAGCTGTGTGGTTCGTAGTATTGTTATAGGACGTAGTGTCTGGCGGGTTGGCGCCGGCTAACCGCGTGGCTGACTTCCCCCCCCCCCCCCCCCCCCCNNNCACTTCCCGCTTCTGTGGTTTCCTCGCGCCTCTGAGTTATTCTTCTAATGAGTACCTTGGAAATGTAATGAATATGTGCGCGTTATAAATTGTATTATTATCATTATCAGGATAGTACCAGCTTAATCCTGTGCAGGGTTGCGGGGGCTGGAGCCTATCTCGGAAGATACGGCACAAGGCAGTCATTCACAACAGCACACTGACCCACTCAGTCACACGCTCATTTCACTGACCAAACTGCAGGTCACCACCACACGTCACTCATCTGCGTCTTCCCTCGCACTGCTCCACTTTGGAATTTCCTCCCGTCGTCGTCGTCTCTTCTCCCAACTTGTTATAATCCTTGCTCAATTTAATAAACGCGTTAACGCTTCTCTTACAATGTTGATAACTTATAGTCGACTGGAGAGGGTGGCATGTGACGAGTAGTCATTTCATTGTTGTTTGATCGCCCTGTCGGGTCTTTGCTTGTCCGCTTCTCAAGGTGGGGCCGTGGATTCGGTCTTGTGGCTCCGCTGTTCGGACGAAGCAGTCTCCTCAACCAGCCCAACAGCGTCTTCGGGGTCATCTTCTACTCCCTGCAAGTTCTGCTGGGTGCGTACAGCAAGTAGCACTAACGGCTGCATCCAGGGCTTAATTTCTCAATTAACATATTTTCTGTGGTGCGGTTAGACAGATATAAGTGGTTCGTTACTTGTAGATACAGCCACTGAGAGAGGTATACTGGATGTGGTTTGCTGAGTGTTGAAATATTCTCCGGGGCCGTTGACCTGGGCCGACTGATAGATGCCTATTATAACAGCAGAAAATACCCCCAGACTGGAATGGAATGATGCACTGATTTGGACACAAATTGAGATAGTAGTGTAGCCATCAAGTATGCAGTGCAACTGCACTGGGGGTCCACAGGCCGGGAATTGCCCCGGTAACGGGCTATGAAGATCGGGGGGAAGGTTTGGGAATTGGATTGTGGGTGCCCTCTTTCATTGTTTGCGCCAAGGCCAGTGTCAACCACGTAACGATACTGAAATCGAGACAGTTCACATTGTGGATGAGCTGGAATTTATTCTTGGCCGTTCCAACTTGTGTTTGCTCGCAAAATTCGACAGTGCCACGTTCATGCACTGTAGCTCGTTCAACTGCTGGCAGCCTTACCACTGGAGGTTTGTGAGTTAAAATTCTGGTTGGGGGTCAACTTATCCGAGCATCCCACTGGTGTTGGTACAATGATTACAACTTTTTTGGACTCTTGGTTTTCCTACAGACCCCTCTCGTTACTCTAACAATCCGACAATTTGCAAACTTCACCGCAGTTTTGCTACGTTGCAGGCATCTCGCATCCCAGCCGTGCGGGCAACCTTGTGCTCATGGTGACTTCGCTGGTGTCGGTGGCCGGAAGCTTGTACCTTGCATTCATCCTCTTCAATGTGCTGCACGACTTCTGCGTCATCTGTGTCTCCACGTACGCCATCAACTTCCTGCTGACAGCCGTTAACGTTGCGCGCCTGCGAAGGTGCTCGGCGCAAAATGACGCGCATAAGCGCGACTGATTCCGCCACAAACGATTCTTGCCGCTTAAAACGATTCCACGCAGCCGCCACAATTGTGATGTCACCATGTGTGATGGGGAGAGGGTTTGGATCCGTGCGATGTGTGTTGTACAGGCGGCAGTCGTTGCTGACAGCGTATGAACAAACTGCTGCGTTAGCTCTCCTGATGTATTTTCAGGTTGTGCAGTGTTGGGCGGCACAATGTCTGACATTTCGCTCCACGTACTGGCAGCTTCTTCAAGGTGTGGAGCGAAACGTCGGACGTCACGCCGCCTAGCCCAAAAACACATCAGGCAGAGCTGTGCAGCACAAAATAGAGCAATGTCAAATCTGATGAGATCTGCTTAGCATTCGTTGCGTCTGATTGACAATACTGTTAATTGTTATTTAATTTTTATTGTTGCTGTTACTTTCATTTCAGAATATAATCGCAAAGGGTGTCATACTTGAACGTTGAGAAATTTTAAATTAAGTTTCAGGTCAAAACGTTTGAGCAGTAATGAGATGTTGTGGAAGCAAGAGAGAAATTGCAGGATTGAGTTTTGGTGAGGTTAATCCTCGGGATGACCACCGTTGAAATGCTCTCCCTCGTGATCTTACATTGCTGCCATATGAATTCCACAGCTACTGCATCCATTAGTGGATATATAAACCAAAAAGCAGGTTACCGTCTCGAGGCTTTTTGCCAGATGTAAGCACAGTCATAGACAAAGATGTCCAGAAGCTGCCCATCGTGCTTTGAAGAATCGCAAAGAAGAAGAAGCACAGTCATGTGCCGGTCTTACACAGGTCAGTCAAAATAATATCTTCAGAAAATGTTGATAATATAGGTACAAACGTCACCTTTACAGGTATATTGTTAGCCACAGCCAAAACAGCTGCTTGAGCCCAACGGCATTAAAAATGTTTATTTTGTAGATTGAAATTCCAGTTTTGTTACGCATTTCCACATTCTGTCTATAAATGTGACCGTTACAATGAGGTTGTTACAAGTCTCTGAAGGCCAAAATATGTTGGGAATATTTTTTAAGAATTTCTGTCAATGTTTTCACTAATAAAAATTACAAATCTTTTACATGGCTGAATCATTTATTTGTTATTTAATATATATTTATTTCCTAAGTATCTTTGTTGACTTTGAAATAGATCATTTACAAAACAGATATCGCTCACAACTGCAAAGGAATGTGTTTAGTAATGTTGGGGTCCTGACAAAAAAAACTCGTGCCAAGTACAGCTGGGATGATGGGTCGATTGACCAATTGCCCGAGACTCTACAAACCAGGTCTGACTTGGGCACTGATGACATCGACAAGCCCCACCCATCCAGCTGCCCACGTGGCAACATAGGTGAGACGCTTGTTTCTCCAACTGTTTCCGTGCTTTCCAATGGGTACATCTAATTGTACCAATAACAGATACAGACATAGATTTCTCAACTAAACGGATAGCCTACCTCTGGTGTAAAGTAATTGTCAAGACAAGCTGACTCCCCAGTGGCACTGGTGATATCTTATTGATGATTACGATTTGTTATAAAAAAAATACTGCATATTATTCAGACGTAACCTTCACGGTCACTGATGCAGGTCCAAAAATGCAAATCTGAAAATATTCTCAGCTATTTCAATAAAACTGAAGCTATTGATTCCTTTATCCTCAATAACTTCAGGGCTTGAATGACAATTGGATTTCACAAGGATAACATCACAGAGTAAAAATTTGAAAAGTGCAGAATAC
>JAZEWU010000010.1:711633-732061 GCA_036362915.1 Geotria australis
AGGAGTGGTGTTGTTGGCCACCTACAGCACTCGCGAGCTGTGCTGGCCTTAGTATGTGCTCGCTAAGAGCACTTGCCACAGCAGTATATTAAAGGCTATAGGAGAGATCACTGTGTAACGTATTATAAGCAACACAAACTTATTGCATAGAAACTTACATTACTTTTGCAGTCTCTTGTATAATATAAGAACATATATAAGTGCAAAGTGTGGTGTGGCATTTGTGTGTCTATATTTATTCATGTTCCACACTTTAGTGTTACAAAGCACTGTAATGATTTAGACCTTAGTTTTAATTATGAAAAGCATTCACTTCATTAACAAAAATCTGTCATCGCGTGTTCCCAACGTCAAACGAGCCGCACTAATCGAGTACCTGAGGGAGAATATTTTCAACATGGCAAAAAAAAGATGGAGCGTTTACTCAGCCTGTGATAGCTGGGTAGTTTTACCGCCTACGTTTATGGCTGTGAGCCAGTGGTGGAAATTCCACATTCCTATGGCGCCGGGGTCGTGATAACTTATATTGTAATAATATCCACTGTTACCATCCAATAAGGTGTTTGCCTCGTTTTGTCGACTCGGATTTGAAGGATTAACGTTTTGGTTTTGGATGTGGTGCTCTAGATGACAACAACGATGTATGAATAAAAATATATTTCAAATACTGTACTCACCGTTGTCTGAATGCTTTTCATGTTTGTGTGTGGCTGGGATGTATGTGAAAATCTAAAGAAGGAGAAGCGGGGGTGCACTGGTTAACGCACTATTATAGTTATTGCCCCACAGCCACACGAAATACAACGGTGAATAATGACGATGATTAACCATAGCTGCTTGATTATATAATAATAATGAACAAAAATTATAACGCGCACATATCCGTTCCATTTTTAAGATATTTGATCAAAGAAAATACGACTCAGAGGCGTGAGGTAACCTGCAAAGCGAGTCAGGCTACACGGTTAGCCGCCTCCAACCCGCTAGACACTGCGTTCTATATAATTACGATGTTATCGGCCAATTAACTAATACGATGCTAATGTTGCTGCTGATGATAACGATTATAACACGATAACGATTATTATTATATGGCTGCTGATTGGCTATCACGATACAATGCTGTTTACCGAGGGGCACTGTGCCTCATTGAGTAGCGCTGCTGCCTCATAGTAATAAATACCTCGGTTCGATACCTGTACAGGGTCGCGGATTAAGCGGTTTCTGAAAATGGGTGGATGGTTCGATACCTGGCTCGGGTGCCCTTTCAGCGTGAAGTTTGCATGTTCTCACCGTGTCCTTTGGGATTTCGCTGGGTACTCCGGTTTACTCCCACAGTCCAAAACACATTTTGTTTTGTAGGTGAATTTCCCTGCTGACTAAATCGCCCTGCCATCGGTGAGTATAGCCCCTGCCTTGCGTCCTGTGTCTGCCGGGATAGGCTCCGGCTCACTGCGACCCTCTTACAGGCTTAAGTGTAAGTGGGGCCTGAGAATGAATAAATAAAGAAATTATACCACGTCGAGGAAGGTTTCCCACCTCTGATCTGGCACCAGCCTCCACGCCACCATGCCTGCCGTCGCCATGCCCGTGGGGCCGCTCCAGCTCGCGGCGCCCGGACAGGGAGACACGAAGGTGAGAACACGTCAACAACAACTGTAAACAAACAATAAACAACAACAATACACTTTCGTAAATGTGTTTGGTTCCCGCGCGTACACGTGGTTTTGTGTTAAAATTTAAGACGCACATTGAGGCCTAGTGTAGGCTTCTTTCGGCTAGGCCGAACCGGCTATCGTCGATTTTTGTTACAGTCTATTAAATGCATAATTGCACGTCCTGTAGTTACATATTCGTGCTGGTAGCAGTAATTACTATTGCAATATAATGTTGGACTTTAACGAGTTTTCGAATTTCTGGACTTAGGACAAGTACGTGTCGATAGGCTTTCATTGAGTGAAATACACAAGAGTGCAGCTAGAATGTAAATAACCATACATGCTAAAGTATCACGCCTACAAGTAACTCACCAGCATTACAGACAGACGTAGTGTCGGGTCAATGATAGTAATATTCTGTGGAGTCAACATTGGTTGTCCTATAGATGGACGCGTCTCTTTCGTAGGAACGTGGAGTTCCCGCCTCTGGCTCCTGCTGGTGAACAGATGAGAAGCTTGAGAATTACCCTCAAGAGCTGCTCTTTCGGGATAGCCGTGTCACTGAGCGTTCCTCCCTTCCTCGCGACGTTTCACCTCCCACGTTAGAGGCGACAGCAGGCTTAATCGCGAAGGAGGGAGGAAGAACGCTCGACACGGTTATCCCAAAAGAGCAGCTCTTGAGAGCAATTCTCATACATCAAGCAATACACGAGAAGCTTGCCACGGCGAACCGCTGTTGTTTTACAGCCCTTATGTTACGCCACTGCTGGATGAAACCCCCAACCAATGTCAATCATGGGGCTCGATTGACCATATTTCGTTACACTGGTCAGTGCAGCAGTGGTGAAGCGCGAAGAACTCAAGACCAGTTTTTATATCACTTTCTGATAATCTTTCCCGTGTTCGGGAATCAAATTTATGATGTCGGGTTCATTGCGCATTGCACTTACCACTGCACTTCCGCTCAATCTTGTTTACGTGTGCGTGTATGCAGTATATGTAAATTATATATAACATTATATTACAATTATATAGCTCGTTTCACCCGGAGGTCCCATGGCACTCCAGGAACCCGCAGAGAAGTGGAGGAGAGGCAGCCACGCGATCATCCGGCAACAACCAGCCAGACACTGTCCTATATGCTATGATGATATCGGGAATTAATTAATTAATGAGTGTATTATGTGCGGTGTGTGTAGGCTGCAGATGAAGCTAAAGATGAAGCCGCAAAGCCCGCAGTGGGCATCATTTACCCGCCGCCGGAGGTGCGGAACATCGTGGACAAGACTGCGAGCTTCGTGGCCAGGTGCTTAACCTCTACAGTCTACAACAGTGGCGTGGTGGGACGAATGTTGAAAGGGAGAAAGTGTTACGCATTTAGTCTGGTAATGCCAGAAAGTCACCCATCCAAGTACTAAGCAGGCTGAGTTTTACAAAATCAAGCATTTACAGCTTTTGAGTTTTACAAAATCAAGCATTTACAGGTTTACATGGTTATAGTCAAGCAAAAGCTGATAGTGTTGATTTTAATATATACATTTTTTTACTTTCTCCTAGGAACGGCCCGGAGTTCGAAGCTCGTATCCGTCAGAACGAGATCAACAACCCCAAGTTCAACTTCCTTACGGCAACAGACCCGTACCATGCCTACTACCGCCACAAGGTCACGGAGTTCCGTGAGGGCCGTGGGCAGGAGCCGTCAGCCGCTATTCCCAAGGTCATGCAGCAGCAGCTGCTCATCTCACAGAAGGTGAGGCCATACTCCCACGACCAGTGGGTACTGCACAAGACAAGATTACACCTTCAGTGTCGCCACCGCAACCATAATTAGGTGGCACACGTTTTCCCCTCCCAGTTAAATTTTAGTCACACTATCGGCATCGTGTCATATGAGACATGATGGTCGTTTAGCCAGTTCTCCACTCCACAACCCCCATAATGGATCTCATCTTCTTAGTGGTGCCAATTGTTTTTCTGCTGTTCTGCCGGCATCTTGTCATAAGACATGATGCCTTAATTACTTCACCAGAAATCCAAAGTCGAAGCCAGTCATCTCAGCAGTGGCGACTCGGTGTGTCTGACATTAGCTTCCGAGGCCACCCCTGGCCGCTAATCGGCCAAATTGCTGTGCCACATGCATACAGACCCCTCTCGAACCTGAATCCTCAGGCATGCGAGGTAATGTCACGGTCGTAATATCTCTTCGGCGCGAGCGCAGGTGCAGGCGCAGGTGATGCAGGAGACGGTCGTGCCCAAGGAGCCTCCGCCAGACTTCGAGTTCATGGCGGACGCGCCGTCCATCTCGTATTTCGACCTGGACGTGGTGAAGCTGACGGCGCAGTTTGTGGCGCGCAACGGGCGCAGCTTCCTCACGCAGCTCATGGCCAAGGAGCAGCGCAACTACACCTTCGACTTCCTGCGGCCGCAGCACAGCCTCTTCCATTACTTCACCAAGCTGGTGGAGCAATATACCAAGGTGGGGCTGGCCAGGCAGGGGGTGGAGCAGTACACTATGGTGGTGTGGATGGAGAGAGGGCAGCAGTACACTAAGGTGGATTGTCGCGTAGTGAGAGGGGAATAGTTCTCTCAGGTGTACCTGCAACGAACGGGAGCACAACACAAGGTGTATTGGGCAGCGAGGGTACGTCTGTTAGAGATAACAAGGATATGTTTCTTACGTGTGTTGAAATATATTTTACTTGATTTCGAACTGTTAAACAAAAAATATGCATAAATAACAAAAAACTAGTGTCTCTAGAAACACATGACTAAATATAGCATGTAACGTTTATGATGCCATCTTTAACCCGCATGTGATGCTTTATGCTTTCCTCTTTAATTAGATCCTGATTCCTCCAAAAGGCTTGTTGCAAAAACTGAAGAGGGAAGCTGAAAACCCCAAGGAGATTCTGGATCAGGTAACTCAGAAAATGCACGTGATATTGCAAAGGTTATATAAGAATCTCATTAATTTAAACTGTTGGAGCGGCCCAGGAAGCGTTCTCAAAACACATTTGCGGACAGTTGTATTAACCACTTATTAATAATAGCATTTTATATAGTGCCGTTCACCCGAGGGTCACAAAGCGCTGCACAAGGGCCACGAAGAGAACGGCATGTCAACAACGAAAGAAAGTAGATGTAGTACACGAAAGCTCTGTTTTTAGTGACATAGGGTATGAAGATGGTCAACCAGAGTGTTGAGAACGTCTTGTATTCCCATGAAATGCGAGTTGTGGGCTGCCGTGTCTTACATGCGTTCTCTGCGTTTGCATCGCCATCAGGTGAAGTACCGCGTGGAGTGGGCGAAGTTCCAGGAGCGTGAGCGAAGGAAGGAGGAGGAGGAACGTGAGCGGGAGAGGGTTGCGTACGCCCAGGTGGACTGGCACGACTTCGTGGTGGTGGAGACCGTGGACTTTCAGCCCAACGAGCAAGGCAGGCCCACCTCACCCCTCGCACCCTCGCTTGTTCTCTCGCAACGCATAGGAAGGCAACCAAAAAAATCGAGTGGATTTTAGTTTGCAGATATGTGGGTCAGCTGAGTGGGTGGTCATGGTCAGGTCGAAGGCGCGCAATGCGACATCAACGTTGCTAGAACTGCCGGTGGCGCCCAGATCTAATGAACAAGCAGCTGAAAAAAGTTAAAACCCAATGTCCACCGCACGTCATCATCACCCCCCCACCCCCCACGGTGTCAATGCAGGAAACCTCCCTCCGCCGACGACGCCCGAGGAGCTGGGGGCACGCATCCTGGCACAGGAACGCTACGAGAAGTACGGGGAGAGCGAGGAGGTGGAGATGGAGGTGGAGTCGGACCACGAGGGCGACTCGGACGACGGCAATCGTCGGGATGATGACGAAGACGAGGGCAGCGAGAGCGAGCCTGAGCGCGACGAGCGCCACCGCAGGGAGGAGCGGCAGCGCGGTGGCGCCTCCTCGCAGCCCACCGACCAGGACACGCAAGTGCAGGACATGGACGAGGTGACCTGACTCGGCGACATAGCAATTCATATTCACATTTGAGTTTTCCCCAAACATCCCAATACAAGACCACAGAGCTTTGGCAATCGTTGATGCCATTTCAGGATGCCTCCCCACCCTGTGGGTACTGCACCTCTGTGCAACAACTTTTGTGGTGCAATTTTATTGAATGATGCTGTGTAAAAGCTGCTTTCAGAAATCGTTATGATTTATTGCAGTTCAAAATGTATTACAGATGTGTAATGTTTTCACGGCTCTGCTACGTAGGTCTCCGACGTGTGTTCCAGTTTTATCGTGTGTTGTTCGGCATGATGAACCTTGTCACCGAACAAAATGCGGTACATCCCGATAACATATTGGCAAGCAAGTTCGAATGTAGTTTCTAGGGGCCATTCATTGACACAAGGTGCAATAGCTTGTAATGGTAATTCATCACCCTCATAACATAACGATTAGGTTATAACTATAGTCGAAATTAAAGAATGTAAAAGATAACGACGAAAATAATCCAGAAAGGTGGCCTGGAATATTTATGAAGGGATTCGTTGGAGTCCGTCGATACTTGGTAGTGATGTAGCGATTCACCCCCTTCATGAACCCACACATTGTTACAATTTAACGTCTGCGGTTGACAACACAATTCCATCATGTATTCTTACCATTTCGGTACATGCAAAAACAGTAACGTATATGAATTGAAAATAATTGCACAGTTGAATTATAGGATTGACATGTGGTGAACGCCCTGTTAACAGAGCGTGTAAGGAACACTGTAATCTTGCTGAGAGGTCCTAATGATAGACTCCAGAAATAGTGGGAATCATGCCTTCTCTTAAGAGCCAGTTCCTGACATGATGTGATGTACTGCTGACAGATTTAGCCGAGGGAATCTTATGGGTGTATCAACAAACGGTTGCTTTGTGACTGCGGGTGTGTGCACGTTTAGGGATCAGACGATGAGGATGATATGCCTGCTCCGCCGCTGCCTGAGTTGCCAATGCCGCCTCCACTTCCTCCCGCACCTGACCAAGTGATCATCCGCAAGGATTACGACCCCAAAGGTGCGTTATTTACCCTGGCTACACCACTTGATTGTTCAGCATTGGTGCTTTGTGCAAATAAGTTTGTTGGTAGGACATATATCCACTTTGACGCTTTTATACAATCTCTAATTCCCTATCCCCCACCTATCCATTCTGTTGACCCCTTTGATCCTGTTTAAGTCCTAGGTTCAAGACTTTTCTTTTTTCCCCTCTATGACTACCTCTATAAATACAACCATGTGCACCGTTTTTATACACATAGAAGCTGTATAAGATCGACGTTGCGTCGCGTTTACATTTTGACTGCATATTTTTTTTTTAAAAGCGGTCGCTAATACGACTTTAGACGACTTTGAACTGAAACATTTTTTTGCTTCTTTTGCCGAGAGCAGCGGTGCGGCCCTCGGCGCCGACGCCCACGCAGGACGAGTTCCTGATCTCTCCCATCACGGGCGAGCGCATCCCGGCCAGCAAGATGCAGGAGCACATGCGCATCGGGCTGCTGGACCCACGCTGGATCCAAGAGCAGGAGCGCTCCATCCGCGAGCGACAGAACGAGGAGGAGGTCTACGCTCACGGTACAGCGACGGCATCGGTGCCTGTGTCGACTTCGCCCGCCAGTCATTGTTGTTGCCTCATTTTATAGAACACGAGAGACTGTAAAATTGTTAGGTTAACAAGAGGGTTGTTAGGCGCTATATAAAACGCTATTATTACTATTATTATATGTAATTTCACTCAACAGCCACAGTCTGGTTGAATGTTGCACATTTGAGTGGCACGGCCAAGGCTTGTCAAGGGAACTCTGGGTGGAGCCACATTTTACAGTTTGTGCTGTTACAAATGTTTCTATGGAACCTCTCAAAATTAAATAAACCAAAATGTGTTTGTGCATTTGTTAACAGGCGACGGGGTTCACAGTTGGGCAGCACTGATTGTGGGCTTGGGAAAGGAGATGGGACAATAAAAGCGTGTTAATCGTGTGGTAGTGACACAAGATGTCGTTCTTTGCCAGGCCTGGACATCGAGAGCAGTCTGAAGCAGCTGGCCGAGCGCCGTACCGATATCTTCGGTGTGGAGGAGACGGCTATCGGCAAGAAGATTGGGGAAGAGGAGATCCAGAAGCCCGAGGATAAGGTGAGAGAGCACTTTGTCTCATCATGAATAGGCAGTGCTTTATCTCCTCTGTTTCCAATGCTTCCAGGAACGTTTGTTCCTCATTCCATTGATCTTTACAACATTGATAATACTTGCTTCTTCTCTTGCCGCCTCAGCACGTCGCTGCCTCAAAGTCCTCTTCCGTCCTGTGCGTGTGCTTCCCTGATTCGACTCCGCTCCTTTTTAGTCTGTGCTTTGATTCTGCTTGCCCAGCTCACGCACGCTGTCTGTAACATCCTCTTGAGCCTTCCACTGAAACTGCTTCGCATTCGCGTGAACACGCACTAACTCCACGGGAGCGGAAAAGCGTACACAGCTGCTAAGGTCACCGTGTAGGCGCGCTTCGCTCGCTCTCACGTCCTTCGTTCCGACTCCTTGTGCAGGTGACGTGGGACGGCCACACGGCGAGCATGGCGCGCACTCAGCAGGCAGCCCAGGCCAACATCAGCCTGCAGGAGCAGATCGAGGCCATACACAAGGCCAAGGGCCTCGTCGGAGAGGACGAGGCCAAGGAGAAGATCGGGCCCAAGCCTGTGGTGTCCGGCCGCTCTGGGCCGCCCTCGGGTCCTCCGCCCGGGCCTCCGCGCTCCAACGCTGTCACCTCCAACTCGCCGTCGATGTCCAACAGCATGCCGCCAAGCTCACGCCCGCCACTGGTTTGTAAACGATGGCATTGGAAGGAGGGAATTGGTGGAGCCGCCGACTTTGGTTTTGGCGCTGTTATGGTAGATATTCTTAAGGCTCGAGATATGTGTGTCGATTTGCGTGAAAGGACTGGATGTTTAAAAAATCGTGCAAATCATACACTTATCACGGTATGTTTTGAAGGAGGAGAGCAACAAGGTCTTTAACGGGTCTCCAACACTTCCATTAATTTGAATGGGGAATGCCTTGGTTGCGTGAGATGTGTTAGCAATCTGTGAAATGATTAGAATTTTTTTTTCTCCACCCATGCGTACAATAAGAACATTTTGATCCCCGTGAGTTTTTTTTCTAGTTCTGGGAACGGGCCCAAGAAATAACATGTGTGTTGACTAGCTAGGACGGTGTGAGTTTTGGCACTCGGATGCTAAATTCCAACCTTAGCACAGTTTGCTTAACAAAACCCTCACCAATACAGTGTACACATGTATGCCAATGCATTCTTGGAATAAGGGGGGATGAGTGTGGGGGAGTGTTGTTTAGTATTAGAATTACAGCTGTGGTTCTGGCTGATGTAGAGCTGGGCTATGAGTTGGGGTTACGGCCTAGCATTCGGATTGGCATTACGGTTTAAGTTCGTTGTCATAGTTGGTGTTTAGAGATTGGGCTAAAATGTCATTGTTTTTGTTATAATGTTAGTTTTTAATACATAGTTTAAGTTGGGTGCTGGAGCTTTGTGCAATTGAACTTGTGTCAAGATCTGGATAAAAGTTGTAGTTGGGTGCTAGGATTTTGGCGAGGGCTTGAGCTGGAATCGAGACTTGTCCAACGCAAGCATGCTTGTACATCCCGCGTGCAGATCGCGCAGCCGATGCGCACCACGGTGGTGCAGGCGGTGCCTCTGCTGCCCCGGCCTCCCATGCCGCCCATGCTTCGCCTGGCGCCCACACCCGTCATCGCCACGCAGCTGCCCCCGCAGATGCTGCCCGGGCCCTCGCGCATCTCCGTGCTGCCCATGCCCCCGCCAGGCATGCCGTCGCGGCCCCCGCCCATGGGCGTGCCCACCGGTAATGTTCACCTTCCTCCTCCTCGCTTGTCTCGTTTACTTTACTTTTGGATGTACTTGGGTTTTTCGAGTCGAAGTAAGTTAGCGATTGATTTTCTGCACAAATGAGCCTTGAGGCGTTGCTCATCTATTGTGTGCACTGTCCCAGTGCTGCCCCTGTAGCCTTGAACTCTCTTCCCTCAGCGATCCATGCTGTGAACTCCTTACCCCTGTTCAAGTCAAGGCTAAAGACTTTTTCCCTGAGCTGTATTAGGAGCTCCGGAAGATAAAGGCTACCCAGTCACCTCACCTTCCACGTGCAAAAGCATGCTTCAATGCACTTGCAATTACAAACACACGGCTGACGCGGTTACTATGACCTGTATGTTTGTGTGTGCGTACAGTGTTTGTGGCCACCCAGGTGGGACCCCCGTCGGGCCCGGGAGGGGGCCGGATGCCCCCCCACCACAACGCGCCCTCCCAACAGGATGACGAGCCGGCCTCCAAAAAACTCAAGACAGAGGACAACCTCATTCCCGAGGATGAGTTCCTGCGGCGCCACCGGGTGCGTGGGTGTGCATGGGCGGTGTGGGGGGGGAACTGTCCTCCACATAATATGAAAAAACACTCACTTTTTGAGACATGCTCTGAAAAGCTGCTCTTTCGAGATGGCCGTGTCGAGCGTTCCTCTGCTTCGCGACGTTTCTCCTCCCACATTGGAGGCGTAATAACGGCTATCCCGAAAGAACAGAGGGAAGACATTCTTATAGCTGTAGAATGACAAAAGCGGCTGTTACATGTACACGGTCTTAACGTGAAACATATACAGTATGTGCCAGTTTGTTTCACACACTTATCAGTGTCCAGTTTTACAAACCCAAGCAGTGGAGGAGGTGGCACTGAAAGCGAATGCTGTCTCCGTTGCAGGGTGCCGTGTCCTTCAAGGTTCAGGTCCCGAACATGCAGGACAAGTCGGAATGGAAGCTGAATGGACAGACCCTGAGTTTCAACCTCCCGCTCACCGACCAGGTGAGGCCATCGCCGTCGGTGCTCCATTCCCAGCCTGCTGTTGCTCTGCCGGCCATAAATGCCCCGGGACGTGCAATGCTCTGCGTTGTTGGTCTATCCCCCCTTCGTGGCAGTGAGGTGTCAAAAAGAGGATCTAGAAGTGGAGCTCAACTGGATTGTGGAGTTTATTAATATAGTCACGAAAGCTGCCGCAGATTCTTTTTTAAAAACTATCCTCTGTGCCGTGTTTCACTGCCTTGCTCTCCTCTCTGCAGTTTGGGCAAGATAACAGGTTATGAGTGTATCTCTAGCCAGGACTGCACATTAGGGTGGCACAGTGAAAAGGACAGTGAGAAAGAGCTAAACACAATTAGTGGAGACCGATTCGGCAGATGAATACTAACTCTGGGTGAACGCTTTAATCAGGAAATTAAGTTCTCGTCACAATTTAGCCAGATAATTCTACAATTACAAAGATCACTCATATAGCCTTATCAGATTGTAGGGTCAAGTGCTGTTAGTGAGCAACTATAAAGGCCAGCCTTTGTCTCCCGAGTGGCCATGTTTACACACTGCACCAGGAACTCATTTGAGTCTACCTAGTGCAGGCCCAGGACCGAATTAGAAATCGTCACCATTTCACACGCTTTACCATGATGGGCTGACCCGAGTCCAGGGTGACCCAACTGCCTGGTTTTAAGTAGAATGTGGACGGAAAAGCTTGAGAGTGACCCTCCTGCAACTGGCATGGGAATCCCACCTGCTGAAGACTTCCCTCCTGGCTCAGATGCACCATGGATTCAGTGGAAGACACTCAACCGCCTGAGAACTAGAACGGGACGATCAAAAGATGCTTTGGTCAGATGGGGCTACAAGACCGGCCCAACCACCTGTGAATGTGGAGAAGCAGACCATACTATGGAACACTGCCTTGTCTGTGCTCTACTACCCAACCTCTGCAGCTGAAAAGACCTTGCGGAGTTCAATGAAAATGCAAGGGGCTGTGTAAGAAAATGGGAAACTGTAATTTAACATCGCGCTTCGAAGAATCGCAAAGAAGAAGAAGAGTAGAATGTGTGTACTTCACTTGGAGTCAGCTGTCTAATTTACTGATCGCTGTGTTTTACTCGTCTGTTGCTTTCCAGGTGTCCGTCATCAAGGCTAAGATATTCGAGAGCACAGGCATGCCAGCTGGAAAGCAGAAGTTACAGTTTGAGGTAATGACACGAACTGTGAAACGTTAAAGGCATGATTCTTGAAGGCTATTGGTGGAGATTTGTGAATGATCTTTTGTTCTTGTCTTACATTTCCTGCTGTGCTTTCCACATCATACCATGAGATACGTCGGGTTGTCAGCCTCGTAGAGAATGGCCCGTTGAAGGTGATGTAAAACTAACTCTGGAATTCCCTTAAAAAAATACCTTGAATCCACATGAGGACAGCCATGCTACAACCCGGTGAGATGCAGGCAATGAAGCATGAGTTAACCATGCGTGCACTGTGTTCTTTCTTAACAGGGTATCTTCATCAAGGACTCCAACTCTCTGGCCTACTACAACATGCTTAACGGGTCGGTCATTCACTTGGCCCTCAAGGAGAGAGGCGGTCGCAAGAAGTAACGGCATTTCCAGCCGCATCGTTCGGGATTCAGGTGGCGCTAGGCCTGCGGTTAGTTTTGGTTGTGAAAGATGAGAGTGCGTACGGTGCGCGAGTCAAGGGTTTTCCGAAACCTCGGGAGGGGTTGCGTTTTCGGTGGACCCTAACTGTGATGGTGGGACGTTCATTCTGGAACTGCTCAATTTTACCGTTCCGTATTTTTACGGCGAGTCGTTTTCATATGAATAGTTTCATTATACCTGTCGTGGTTGCCGCTTACTGCAGGTGCCGATGGAGACATTTGTAAGGTAGTTTTTCATTTGGAGTGGATTTTATTTACAGGTTGCCTACAATCATGTCTGGCAGGCAACAACAATAACATCCACCATTCCAAAGTGCACATTCAGATGTCTGGCCTATTCGTGGACTATGGTAATAGCTGTCAGACATATCAGTTTCAGTCTATTTAGCTTTTTTGCTGACAAGTTGAAAGACCAGGATACATTTGCAAGTGACCTAGATATGCCAGCAGTCACTGGGTTCCTGTCACTGGGTTTCCAATAAGCATTTTATTAGAATAAGTGCTGTGTCTCCAGAACCTATTCTAATAAGCACAGCTTCTTAAGTTACAGATTAACATATACCTTTATAACAAGAGGTGAATGTCTCACGTAAAGAGGGACACTTTTGTCAAAATGGTTTGGAAAGCTGAATGTTATACCAACTTCAGACAAATTACCCCCCATCAAGTCCAGGACAGATATTTTTACTTGGTTCATTAGTTTATTTAGAATGCATTGAGGACAAATTTGTTTATTCCCATGTGGATTAATTTTTGCGACTTACATTTGTTGCAGGGAACACACCTAAACGTTCATTGTTAATACATCTCTCCATGTCCCAATAAAACATTACACCTGTTAATTTAGAATAACCGTATTCTTTTTCCCTTGTTTCTGTGCATGTTGCAAAACAACACACTGACCATGTACATCCTATTTCACCAAACGGAAAACAGGCAAAGCTGGATAGTTGCACCGGCTGCCAAAATGGGAACACTTATTTGTCATGAAATCGAATGACCCCTTATCATCATTGTTATTTGACTCCATACGCAGTTGAAATAAACTTGTATTGAAATGTGCTTTTATGATTTTTTACTGGATGTTGCTGTGTTGTAATAGTTGGTACAATGGACTTGAAGTCCATAAATCAGCCATCATATCTATCTGCTGTGGAGCTAAAACAATGGTGTCCATCCATTTTCAGAAACCGCTTAATCCTGTACAGGGTCGCGGTGAGCCGGAGCCTATCCCAGCAGACAGGGTGCAAAGAAGGGGAACACCGAGAATAGGACGCCAGTCCATCGCAAAGGATAAATTGACTGTTAGATAAACCACGAGTCAATTATCGGTGAGTAAAACAATGGTGTAAGTTTCTTAAAACCCTGCCCACCCGGCAGTATGTGTAAATGCTGTTTGTCGATCGTCAAGTTACGTGTGTGGTCAAGAGTGTCTACTCTGAACTCCAATTTAAAGTGACCAGCGTGGCAGAGTAGGCAAAAGATCCTCGAGAGGAGCTCTGTTCATCCTAGAGGGCTGCACATTTACCCATTTAATTGGTCGGGAGTTGATAAAGTACCACCTTGTATATGTGTGTACACTGTCGCGGTATTATTGTGTACCTCGTGATTAATTCTTTAGTAACAATGTTAGCACATTGCGAAAGAGGCTTGTTATAACTCGCCTCCAGTGTGCTGAGCTGTCTTCATTTTTTACCAAGTGCACGGACAGTTCAGTCGGGCACCGGTTATGACACGGATGAATCTCTACCTGCACAGCCCATCATCAGTCCACTGCTGGATGAGGCCCTCCCCAAGCCGTGTGGGTTGTAAAGGTTATTTGACCATACTTCTCAAACGTGGGGTTGCCGACTCTCAAATTGGCCTGGAGTCTACTGGAATTGGCATCATCTCCTGGTGACTACTGAAAGCAATCCGGGAGATTATAATCGGAACAGTACAATTAACGCCATTACGCCATGTTGGGGAAAAAATCTCCCGGAATAGCTTCAGTCAAGACTCAATCGACATGTGCGGTCGCAGGAAGCGCGGTGCGTTCTCCTAGGAACCACCAGGTGGCGCTCTACATCGCGAGAGATGGCGCAGCATCCTGTCACCGTCTCCCACCGTCCCTGCGGCTCGTCCAATCTCCGCGGCCGCAAGTCTGTGCAAGCACTGCGGCTAAGCTGCTTTGTGAGTTCGTGACGGCTAATGTGCACATTAATACCCAGCTCGCACTTAAAGAGATGAAGCCCAACCCCCCCCCCCCCAAAAAAGAAATACAAAATTACAAAACGTCAGCACGCGAACACAAACCCCATATGCAACGAATGAGACTTTAATCGTTAGCTTGACTCTACTGCACATTGACAATTTACAAAAGTGCCTTATTTGCAGGTCCTATGTTCTCTGCCTCGAAGTGAAGCAAATCAAATCCGCATGATTGTGACATTGGATCAATGCCCCTTGACATGGGTGGCTCCCTGGCGAGCCGCATTGCTCTTCTACGGTGATTGTAATCAACAAAGGAAACAAAAAAAAAATACACATCCCCCCCCCATCATACCACCTTATTATTATTGCCTTACGCTTCGATTATAAAAGTCGGTCAACCGAGCCAACCTGACGGAAGTGTGCAATGTCAGAATTTTAGACGTGTCCATGCGATCGGTTGGGACAAGCCCGTTTACCCAGTTTGGGATCGGCGTCCCAAGTTTGAGGGGTGCCACGCATGAGCCGAGGTGGTGACTCGCAATAGACGATGCAGCCAAGGTGGGAGTGCCACTTTCCTCGTGTAAACGTAGAGAGGAGAGAACTGTGGCCGCAGGGGAAAAGGGACGGCACTCGGGACACAGCACAGGTACCAACCTGTCGTCTCATCGCAAAAGCTCCCAGTCACACCTAACCCCATTGCGTGAACGTTTCCACGCAGTCTGACCGCACGCAGGGGTATTACAGCGTCTTGTCTAACTAAAAGCAATTCCCCCGTTTAGTGATCTAGCCGTTTAAGGCAATATGCGCGTAATTCATTACCATGATAAATGCGGTAAACTTAAATGTAATAATTGTTTTCCTTTGTGGTGCAAAAACAACATTTCTTAAATTATATTCATTTCCTATACCGTAAGTAGTATTGTTTTTTAACACGATTGTTTACATCAGTTAATACAAATTGGCTGCAGAACTGTAACAGTTTACATGTTATTATTATTTTAAAAAAGGTGAAAGGATGAGTAGCCAACTGCCAACATATATCTTGAATACGAAGTTCTGAAGTGGCGGGGGCGATATCAGTAAAGTCGGCACGTCGAACTTGCGTACTCGGCATCGCAACGGAATCCCACGAGCAGCCATCATCGTGGCAGGAAGGCGTTATGGAGGCCACGCTCACAAAGTTCCGTGTTCGAATCTCGGTCCGAACTCGTGCCGCGGGAAAAACCAGGAAGACTTCATCTCCCCGCGACGGCACTCTTGCGTGGACAGGCACGCAGCCACGCTCGCCTTGTCGATGGCAAGTCTAAATATTCCAACTGAGACGCCCCAGCCTTGAAATCTCCCCGCCTGCCTTGAGTGTCGGAGGTGCGTTGCGCGAGGGAGAAAGACTGGGGCCATGTGAAAAGCAAATCCTCAGTAACCAACCCAAGTGTTCAAACACCGTAAGTAAACTCTGCAGGCCTGTGCTGGTACAGCTCGCATCTCGCAACTCCCCGACAAGGTTTTGCAGGGGTTGCTCCTTTGGGATTCGGAAAACTTCCCGTCCGATATCCCACAGGGCCCACAATCCTGTGAAATGCCAGTTTCCAGCTGTCTCTCTTAATTTGGTTTCCAAACCCAACCTTCCCACAAAACCCAACACAACGTCCAGCCCTGGCAGGTTTGTAAAAAAAAAATTAATCAGTGTTGTTTTTTACTTTACATGACAGAGAACTATGACCAGAAATTTGTTATTTTCAACCTCCTCTCCCACCACTAACCCCCCCCCCCCGCTCCACTCCTCCTAACCGAATCAAATCCTAAATTCTTAGCACATGTGCACGGCCGTCCCAACCCATCAGAGATAAGTCTCCTCCAGGGACAGCTCGGACAAGATGCTCAGAGTGGAGCGCTTCACTTCTGGGTTCATGCCGGGGTCGGCGAGAGAGTTGCGCTCGTCGGGGTAAGCCATGGCCTTTCCATTCTTGGAGTCCTGGTGGCCATTGGCCAAGTGGTCATCCTTGCTGCTGCCCTTTTTCTTGTTCTTCTTCTCCAGCTTGAGCTTCTCCTTCTCCTCCTCCTTCTTCTGCTTATCGGCCTTCTTCTTCATCTTCACGCTGTCCTTGCCGGGCTTGGCGCTCATCATGCTGCCCGTTGGTGAGAGCAGAGGGCGAACCATCGTTCCAGAGGAGGGCGAGGGTGGCGGTGGCGTGAAGTCGGAGGGAGCTGGTACCGGTGCGCCCTTGCTGTCGTCGTGCACGGCGCGCGTGCCGTACAGCCGGTGCACCGACGACGCTGGGTACAGGCTGCCCTTCTGCTCCTTCCACTTGCGGATCTGCTTCTGCCGCTCCGTCTCGATCTGGTTCTCCGTCACCTCCAACTCCAGCACCTGATGGTGTTGTCGTGGGTGGGTTAGGATTGGGATGGGGAGAAGTGAGAGGAAGTTGTTTAGCTGGACACGGTGACCAGGAGAAAAATACCACTCTCCCACTCGCTGTCCCAGGACACACACAACGAATATGTGAGAAATGTTTTCTGACAAACGGAGCACAAAAACCGTGAGCAAATTTGCTGGGCGGCCAGTGGAACTGGTCGGCGTAGACTTGCGAGGCCGCGCGCTCACATCTGGGAACGTTTGGATTTTTTTGGCCATGATCCTGAGATGCGTTGTTCGAAGCCAAGTCTGCGATTTGGGTCGCTCTCTGGTTGCCAGTTTTGAGTGAACGAGCATGGAAGAGCGAGGCTGTTTATCCCAGACAACACCCCCCCCCACCAATCATTCACAACCCCAACGCCCACTCTCGACAGTTACCACCACCCACTACACAGATTTCTAAGCCTGTCAACAATTGACTCACTACAACCCCCTGCTCTCTTCCCCCGACCCCACCATTTAAAAAAATGGTCTTGATTTTGGGAGTAGTAATTAGATTTTCTCAAGCGTCGATTCTGTTTTGTCTCGTTTGTACCGTCTCAGCTGTACTGTCATTTGTGTGCTGCTCGTACAGGCTGTTTCACTGCTGTGTTTTCGATGTAACCCTGCCTCATTTGTTGTGCTCTCCTCTGGTGTGCGTTCCTCCAACTAGGTGTAAAAAAAAAACCCTGTTGTGTTTACAGTTACAGTCACTGTGGAGGTTATTGCGGTGGTTAAGGATTGCGCCATTGAACAGAGAGAGGGCTTTCCAATCCCTTTGGCTCTACCTGAAAAAACTGACTTGTGCCTCGCATTATTGTACTGCTGTTGGTTTTTCACAACTTTTTACATTACCTTTATTCTACTTCCCGCGTTATTTTTGTTCCTGTTTATGGTCACGCAAATTGCTCTGTGCCAGGCCTCTGGAGTTGCTTTTATATTTTTAGGCACTTTGTTCTTTCATATCATTATTACTGTACGTACTATCTCATCTGCATTCTGAACTTTGTATCCTCTCGGTCTACACCACGATATTCCACCCCGTTCTTTACAACCGTTTTCCATTGTAAAAATGTGTCTGCCCATTACCCAATCACCTTGTAAAGATCTCGGAAGCTAAGCAGGGTTGTCAAGTTGAAAGTGATATTGAGTTTAATATTCTGGCTTATCGTGTTCAAGGCCTTAAATGGACTTGCTCCATCATACATCCAGGACGTGATTCAGCCACACGCTCCACTGTCCACACAATCGACTGTCCATCCATAAACTGCACGGAGAACTCCGAGATCCATTAATCATGCCACACTCCACACTCTATATCTTGCCTCTTAAGTTTTTTTTTTTATCTCCCCTGTTACTTCTGCCTTATATTCTTCCTTTACATGCATGTCGTACTGCGATACACTGTTTAGGGGAGCCTTATGAATCTAAATTATTATTAATGCATTGGTTCTGACCGTATGTACGACCATCTGTAACAGAGGGTGGGGAGATCACAATAAAAACTCGTAAAGATGGGCCTATGTGAACTACACTTTAGCCTAAAGTTGTGCTGCTATTAGGGATGTACACCGTTGAAAGCCGGCCAGACTGATCAAAGTGTTAATATTAATAATGTCAAGTTATAGCGCACTGTGACGTGGCATGCCATTACAAGGGCGCTGAAGGTCAAAAACATTAAACGTTAGTCATGAGTCGACTACGTCTCTTTCGTGTCATGGTGCACTAATGGACGTAAAGGGGTTTCCCCTGCACCTTAGCAAGGCAGCTCCACAATGCGAGCCTAGTTGTCATGTTGCAGCCTATTCACGTAACGT
Source organism: Geotria australis (assembly GCA_036362915.1). Taxonomy (NCBI): domain Eukaryota; kingdom Metazoa; phylum Chordata; class Hyperoartia; order Petromyzontiformes; family Geotriidae; genus Geotria; species Geotria australis. The sequence continues at coordinate 730,249 of JAZEWU010000010.1, forward strand.
TTCCTGCACTCTTAGTGCTTGCCTAACTGCTACTCCATCCATCCATTTTCTAAACAGCTTGCCCTGGTGGTGGGGGTCACGAGTGGACCAGACATCCCTTTCCTCAGCAACAGATTCCAGCTCTTCCTGGGGGATTCCCAGGCGTTCCCAGACCAGCCGAAGGATATAATCCCTCCAGCTTGTCCTGGGTCGGCCTCTAGGTCTCCATCCGTGGTAGTGAAGCGGGAGCTTGGTCCGAGGACAAAGATCTCGGTTTACAGGTCAATCTACGTCCCTATCCTCACATATGGTCATGAACTAACTGATACTAGTATTACTAATTAATCACTTCCTCGGGCAAACGCATCTTGGAAAGCATTACAGGGTCCGTGCACAAGCAGCCACCTCATGCATGAGCCTGTCCTCGTGCATGTACTCCGCCGGGATGTTGCGCAGCTTCTCCATCGTCTCGTACAGGCCCTGGCAATCGCGCAGTTTGTCCGAGCTGCCGATGGTGTTGCGGAGAATGGAGATGGCCACGCGAAACACCACCTTCACGCCTGATCAGATGAGAAGACAAGACATCCCCCAACTTAGCACCGGTACACCGAAAAGCACGGGTATTTATCTGCTGCGAGGCCTCTAACTACCACAGACAGAGTTTACGAGCCGGGCTGTTGTAGTCATAGGCTTTTTTCACCGTTAACAAATAGGATTCTGCCGTGGCGATTTAAGGTTTTTGAAAATGTATTCAAAGTGATTCCTGCTCAAATGAGTAGATGCAATTATCATCTTTTGCCTCGAGCCAGAAGTGGAACTCCCACATTCCTATGGTGGGATGGAAGTCTCTCCATTGGACAACAACTGCTTGATTACAAGTGGCTACGAACATTGACGTGTTAAATGGGTACTATTTTATCGACCATGGAGGGGTCATCATCAGGCTGCAGAAAATGCAGAGCCATACCCAAAAATAATCTTGCCATATGAGGACACCTTTTCTCCCCCATGCTAACCAGTCATTAATGGAGCAGGCAGATCCTCTGAGTGCAGGACCCTCCTGAAAAGTGACTTGAGACTCAGCAGAGTATTTGTGAGTAAATTAAGGGCACTGTTATTACTTTTATTTGAACCCAGTGCTTATGTTCACGAGAAAATGCTTAATCCACTTTAGACTAAGCTGACCGATGGGAGATATTAAATTTTAATGGAGTGCTTGCAATCCAAAACCATTCACCAACATTATTCCCCGATGAAGGTTATGCTAGACAGCCAGACTAGCAACTGCATCATAATCAGCAGCATCAGCACCAGCATCATCATCATCAGCAACAACGCTATGGTCTGCAACAGCAGCTTCCTCATCGGAACCAGCAGCATCACCAGCAGTACCAACATATATTACTATCACGAGCAGCAGCGGGACTCTCCCCATCAGCAGCACAGCAGAGCCACCAGCGGCAGGCAGCGGCAGATCTAAGGCGATATTGGTGGGGGGCACAACAACCCCCCACCCACCCACTGAGAGTTTAAACATTGCCCCCCACTTCCCCCTCCACCTGGGGAAGTTTGTCGATCCATCTCCGTCGTCAGGGTTGGGGTACAAATGGGACACTGGGCGGGCGTTGGTGCGGAGGGAAGCTTCTGCTGCTGTTTGGACGCCAGCTCCCATCCCCATCCTCTCCCCGCGGCGCTTTACGGAACAATTCCGCGTGCTCCCGGTGGCCTCGTCGTCCGCCCACCTACCCGCCCACCCGCCCGCTCTCTCTCCCGCAGTGCCCGCGCTCGTTCGCGGGAGATGCAATCTCGCTGTAATTGCACGGAGCGCGCGTCC
>JAZEWU010000010.1:732079-810620 GCA_036362915.1 Geotria australis
AGTCCCCAGGAGTCGCACTCCACGCCGATTAAGTGAATTGCATTTTTTTGAGGTTTTGTGTTGACGCGAAAAAAAAATACAGATGAAGTGGACGTGTTTGGTTTCTGCCGATGCGTGAACGCCACTGCCCAGGGCTGCTGGGAGCCGGGTCGGGGGGGGGCAGGGTGGAGGGGTGGGGGGGCAGCATGGGGAAAAGGAATAGAGGTTGCAGCAGCAGCGGCGATGGCAAGAGGTGGAAGTGCTGTTTTCCCAGCGATGCCGAGCCAATTTTTCGCAGCCATTTTCTGAACGATATTTTAGTTACGAGCAAGCACATGGTGGTGCCACTGCTGAGAGGTGGGTTTTTTTTTATGACCCTGTGAATTAAGTTGGAATTTTAGCAGCATTTTCCCACTCCCTGCTGTTAGGTACAATAGTAATTAAAAGGCCAGTCATTGTTTTTATCAGTACCAATAGCCTGCAATGTTAACCAGATGTATCCGTTTGAATTGCCAGTCATTTCGGAATGAGTTCTGGTGCAATTAATTCACTTAGTGGTAGCTTCCCAGTAAACCTGAAGCGTTGGACCATACGCTGGTTCAACTATTCCACATGTAGAGGCAATAATAATTGCTGTTGTGGTGACGATGGTGGTGGTGCTTGTGACGGTGGCCTTGGTGGTGGCAGCAAGGGTGCAGGTGGTAGTGTGGCGTCCCTGGGCTTGCGGAGGCCTCACCCTCGCAGAAGAAGATGTCCCAGACTCGGAGCACCGAGGCCCAGGGCAGCGTGCGGGAGAAGACGCACATGAACCACTCGGTCATGTAGAGGATGGGGTCCACCTTGTGCTTCTTGAGGTGGCGGTAGGCCGGGGCGCACGTCTTCTTGAGCACCACCGACAGCGTCTCCCCGTCCAGCTGCACCCCCTCCTGCCGACGGTAATACACGGGCGATCACGGGCAGGAACCGCCAGCACTCACTCCCGAGCACTCACCGCTCCACCGCAACATTTTCGATGTAGGGGCTATGTTGCTGCTGTGTGATCCCAATTGAATAAGTTTCAGGTAATTTATTTCCAACATTGGAACGCAGGGCCAATACCCATTACAGTGTTTGTCTCTAGCTTATCAGAGGAAACTGGGAGAACCTGGACAAAACCCATGCAGAACAGTGGAAGAAACATACAAATTCCATACAAAGAAGCACCTGAGTTGAAGATTAAATCCAGGCCCTTCTTGCTGTGGAGGCACGTGCGTTACCACTGCTCAAACCTGCCGCAATTATTTTCTTGCACTTGATATGATTGGTTTGAATCAAGTTACTCACCAGACCAGGGCTGTAGTACCCAGGAAGGTATTTCTCACAGATTTGAACAAAGCACCAGAATGCTTGCTGCAGAAAACACAAAAAAAACACCGCCTGTAGTATCATCATTACAGAGCTCTCTCATCGTCCCAGTATAATAATATCAAAACACCACTCGCCAAAAAACCGTCGCCACCGTTCCTATCCGAAAATTATGCACACAACTGGGTGGTGGTAGTTTGGGTGCTTGTCGTGGTGTGGGTGTTGGTTCCATGCGCCTGCTGACCTCTGCGGGCATATGCATGAGCAGTACTGCAGCGACAGGCGCCTGTGCCTGGCAGTACCCCTCCTCGGGGCAGTAAACGGTGTAGGCCTTAAGCACCCGGAACAGGTCCTGCTGCCTGCACTCATCATCATCATCGTCGTCACATGGCCATCGTCACAGCACATCATCACAGTATCACCATCACTGCATTGTCTTCATCACCATCACCATGATGATCATCACCATCATCGTCGCCCACAATGTCTCTATCACCAGCATCGTTAAGATGATAATTGCGTATTTGTTGTGAAAACCTACATCAAAACGTGGGATTGTTGTTTTTGTTTGTTGTTCAACAAAATATGTTTCACCAGGCAACCCTTGGGACTGAGTTTCCACTTAGAGTCGAATAAGTCAGGGCGTGACCTGTTTAATTAAGAGGAAATGTCAACAAGCCACCGTCATCACACGACCATCATTATTGTCATGTGGTGGCCATCACTGTAAGCATTGTCATCATCACCAACGTCATCTTTGCTGTAATGGGTTTCCTCCGGGTTCTCTGTCTTCCTCCCATAGCTAAACAGTACGATGTATTCGGTGTTGGCCAAACATCCCAATATAGAGGTACCCTCCTGAAAAGTCGACTCTCTGGACTGAAGTGTGGCATCCCTGGGGTAAATACGTAATAAGTAACAAGCCCGATGATGAACGGCACTGCCGTAGTCATATCATAATGATTTATCGTTGTATCGTTTCGTCATCGCTGAACGTCCACATTTTGGCCCGAGCTTGCCACAAAATGCGATCAACAAACACCGCAGCTCTTGGGCGGCTGGACCAGCGTCGGGTCAGTGACCACCGGATAAATAGCGGAGTGCCGCAGTGCACAACTACTTGGTTTGTATTTATTTGTATTGCTGTCGTGCTCTGCGCACCGCCATAAAGACTTCACGGGCCACGCTGTCACAGTCATCGGTGTCCTTCGCGTTTTACGAGGTGGATTCCACCGTCGGGATTTTACTCTCGGGCCCGTGTTTAAAGTGGTACTATCGCAAGGTCGTTGAGTTGGGAAAGTGCTGTTAGCAAACACCCATTGTTAAGAAAGGCCTGCACAGTGCACGAGGGGCAGTGGTGTGGCGAGCACCACACCCAATCACCTATATATCTCTCCAGTACGCATGTTAACTCACTGTAGAAGGGTACTCGTGTACGGCCGAGTCGAACTAGGGACATGTGCAGAAATGGTTCATTTACCATCGATTTTAGCCGTGCCTGGGAATCTAACACAGGTCACTGGGTATTTAAAAGCAGTGTCCTAACCCCTGCACAGCACGCAAACACAGTGCTCACGCGCACCATCCACCTGAGCTATGTAATTATTCACCACCAGGGTTAATGATCAATGGTTGGTCAACGTCCAATGCCAGCGATGCCACCTCATCTCGTCGATGGAAGATGAACCCTAACGTGGGGGGATAACTGCGTTGCGATGGCAACGCAATACGCATCACCACGTGGGCGTCAAGCACAATACCATCACACTGCTGCTGCCACTGCCAGCACGAAGACATTTAAATGTACCCGTCATTTAAATGTACCCGTCGCAGTGGTAACACTCGTGGCTCATGGCAAAAATCCCCTGGGTTCGATTCCCGGCTCAGGTGCCTTTTTGTGTGGAGTTTGCATGCTCTCCCCGTGTTTGCGTGAATTTTTGCCACGTACTCTGGTTTTCTCCCAGAGATAATAAAAGACTTGCTATTTGTCCAATAACATTTTAATTTAAAGAGGACGCAGTGTCTGGCAAATGTTGGTAACTGCTTACCGCATGGCTACCTTCTCCCTCAACTGCCTTCTCTGTGGTTACTCACGCCTTTGATTCGTTCTCCTCCCTCTCCGACATTGACCGAATACTCCGCACGTTGTGCTAAGTGGTAGATTGGGTGAATGAAAGTGTTGATGCCCGCTCACTGTGGAGCACTCGTCGGGTATAACGATGCGATGCAAGCATTCGCAATCCATTCCTCTTCTCGTTTCGCCGTTAGCTGGTGTTGTTTTTCGCGTTTCGTGTCGGACTCACCCGTGACCTCCCCTGGCGGCGAACATCTCGTGGAAGGGGAACTGGCGGTGTAGGTCCTTCTCGATCGTGTCCAGCCACTTGGGGTCAGCAGCCTCTTGGTCCAGCTCCTTTGCGGACAGTGGGGACACGTGACAGAGAGAGGGGACACACAGAGAGTTCAGGTGACTCGGATCTATCCTGCCGACAAACCAGTGAGCTCACGGACGGTTCACTCGTCCAACCCCGCCTCAGTGCTGGCGATGTGATCCCCTCATGTGCCGCGCTGGCTTTTAACAGGCGCCTGCTAAGGGCACATTTCCCAACAACGAGGCTTTACGAGGCATGTTAGTAAAGTTGGGCACGTGTACTCGCTTTCACGTGTGCATTCGTACGCTTGTGCCTGTGTACGTGCGCGTGTGTGTGCGTGCGCGTCTGTGTGCGACGTACGTCAAACTTTCCTTGGTTGAGCGCCAGGCGCGCGCGCCCTCCGGACAGGTACTGCCAGGCCCTCGCACGCAGCGACGGCGGGATGCCTTTGCGACAGCGAAGTTTCACCTGCACGCGAGGCCAACGCAAACAGCAAGTCGCGCGCTCAAACACTAATCGTACACAACGGTCATCGCGATTCATCAGTGAGCCCTGTTGGGAGGAATTTCGTGGGAAAGGGTTAGGGGTTGGCCGTATGTAATTCATAATCGTATGTGCCGAGGAAGTATTGCCCATACATAAGAGGGAATCCCGCAGAAGGCAATTTCACAGAGACGACTTAAACAGGTGGGATCTGTGTGCAGCACGGAGGAGGGCAGGTCAGAGACAGCCATTGGAATGGCACTCAGAGGTCATAGACCAAGGGGGAGATCGGAGGACTTTGGAGGTCAGATGCCGACTTTAGTCATAGCTAGGTGTGGTCGGCATCAACGGCATTTTGCCACGATGACCTCTTGACCTCGGTGGGAGGAGATGGATGAGGAGATCATGGGCGTCCTGGTTGCAGAAAACCGACAGCTGCCGTTGAGAGCGAGGAATGGGAAGTGCGCGCTCGCTTGGTAGGCTCGTGCCGGCAGGAACGCCTTACACCAATGTCACAGCGTGGCTGCTGCTCCGCATCGTTTGGGCGTCTGTCCTCCCACGCTTCATCAAATTTCACGAGGATAATTCATTGCATGACAACGTCGGATGAAACCGGTTTGCGCAGGATATGTTTGGGTTGAGAGTTGACGAACCGCAAATCCACTCGTCGGATTGTCACTACGGTAATCTGTATCATTATTGTCTCTCTCCAACCCAGCGGCATTTCTGCCGCAACACTTGGCAGAGCAAGAATTCTAGGGGACCTGGCCGGGGGACGGGGGAAAGGACCGGGCTCGCCAGGCAGCTGGGAAGTCCTGTTGATGGGATTAATGGAGGCAGGTGTTTCCCATAAGATCTGCACCCGGTTCGCATTACTGTTAAGTTGCAACATGTGCTGGAAACAACGTAAGGATGCGAACTGGGGCCCTCCTCCTGCGTGTGCTGGGGTCTTTTTCTGCTTAAAATCAAGCGGCGTCTATCTGTCCAATGCTACCTCCATCTCTTAAACCTCGATATGAACGCCCGCCGCTCTGTACCATTGTCCAGAGTTGCTCGGCTACATAACTGAGACATGATGCTGACCTCTGTCACCTTCCACCACGTGTTTAAGTCGAGCAGTGGTGAGTTTTTAAAAACTTTTATTGATCAGTTCCTTCCAGCGGGTGTTGCGAGCTGTCCTGCAAAACGATTTATCATTTGCACATTCTTTAAACGCTAGTGCACCGCTCACTCACAGATGGTATAAGCGTTGCCATCAGTTCCTTGGAAACAGCAGGCCCCTCAGTTCAGGATCAGTTGTTCAAAGTACGGGCCCCTGAGAGGCCATGTTTCTGCTGGACCAGTGGCTCAAACCTAGTTGTGTTTGACTGTTATCCAAGTTCAGCGTACTGGAACTTGTTTCTCTTACTGTGTTTTCACTGGCACATCTGAGCCGAGCCAGCACGGAGCCCTCATGGCACAGGTGCTTCTCCACTGGCTATCAGCCTATGCGGGCTGCAACCAAATCATGACACAGTAGCTTCACAAAGACATCGCGCTCAGGGCCAAGCAGGGCCAGGGGTGAGGTTAATAATTTTGTCGTCGCATTTGGCCTCACTGTGAGCATGCAGCGTCACCGACACGAGTCTCAGTTTGTTCATTGTGTGCGACGTTAGTGGCATGGCTCGGCTTCTGCAGTGGAAAAAACAAACCCGGTGACTCCTGAGCCACACCGTGCTGACTCATGCACAGACTCGGCATGGCTTGATTGTGTAGTGGAAAAAATTGTTACCCATTCCATTCCCATGCCCTGAAGTGCACCGTGACGTGCACAAAAATCCAGGCCTATGTACAGTGTGGACTGTGCACGAGCGTTTGCGGTTGGATTATCCCGTCCAGCAGGTCTGGTGGCACGTCGTGATGTCACAGAGATGCTCCAACAAAGAAAGCCACAAGCTTTGGCAACAGTCAAGATGAGAGTGACACCTGCACACGAATGTCCTGAGATCCTCGATGATGAAGATATTTATTTTGTAACGTAAGTGCGAGGGGCTACCTTACTCGATGGGTTTTCGTGAAAGCCAGGCCACGGGAACAGAGGGGAGAGAGTCAGGATGCTGCGCCTCCGCGGTTTGTTTGTATCTTTACCGTATTGTGCTTACTGTTTCTACATGTAGCCATTTTCAGCTGTTATTGTTCAAATGGGTTTTATTTTTCCATTCATTTTTCTCTTTTTCCTCCAATACAAATTGTGCTATCGAGAAGTCACACCAACAGCGACTTTATCTGCATTGGGCGATACACCCTATAAAGAATGTTCTGTCATGTGCACACCAAATCCTTTCATTCTTACGACAGGTAACTGAGACGGAAGCTTTGTGTACTCATCGTAGGCCAGGTTTACATCGTCAACTCTCTGCCTACATATGACAATGTGGTTTAATCATATCTTAATATACAGAGGATGCAGTGTTTGGCACATGTTGGCGACGGCTCATTGCTTGGCTGCCTTCACCCGCCTATGCGGTACCTTGCGCTTCCGAGTCATTCTTATTTCTCGCCCAGAGTGAACAAACACTGCATGCAACATTATAAGTGGTAAATTACTATCATTAAAACCACATTTTTGAAACCCAGGATCTCTCGGTTGGTGTCTCTGATGACACGGTATGATTCCTGTGAACCACCACGGCTGAATCTTCTGTTTCTCTTTTGTTTGTTTGTGTTCGTCTACCATCGCGCGCGCATCCGCACGGCGTGGACGTTACCATAAAACAAATTGTGAACATTTTACGGGTACATCGGCCAGTTTCGCAGCGCCCATCGTTTTTCCGTGTGGGAGTACATTTTCCAGGGGAATATTTTTAAACCACGGCTCTGCACTGCCACAGATATATGTGCCCGCATGTGCCCGGGGGGCAGGGGATGGGGGGCCGTGGGGGGGCGTGGGGGGAGGCACGGAATGTTTCAGTGTCGTGTGCGCCCACGTCAGCCGTGACAGGAACGCCCAGGACCAAACCTCGGCAAAGTCAATGAACCACAAAATCGAGTTCATTAATAGCGCTCGCACTCTTCACGCGGTTATAACAATGCAACTTGGTGTTATATAGTGTCTAAAGGTGACGGAGCTGAGACTATCAACCTACTATACAACGGTCCAGAGATCGCTTGCTTAAACAAATGCTGTTGGTTAACACTGGTCAGGAAAAGCCAACAGGCAGACGGAATTAAAACATATATATATTACTTATATGTGGAGGCACAGAATGAATTTATACTTATATAGTGCTTTTACTATACACTGGAGGTCTGGGGTTATTACTGTGACCAAATCACCCTGAATACACCTGACCTTGCTGGATCTCAGACGTGAAGCAGGCTCGGGCCTGGTTGGTTACTAGGATGGCGGACCGCCTGCAAATACCAGGTGTCGTAGGTTTGGGCTGCGAGGTGGCCAGCAGATTGCAGAGCAGCAATGGATTCTTGAATCTATCTGCGTGGAACATCGAGTGTTACCACTCCTCCCCAGCCCCCTCCTTATATAAATGGTGGGGTTTTCTTGAGATACTGCAGTTTCCTAGAATAGTAAGCCAAATAGTCGTGAATGGAACTGGCTAAACATTCCAATATAGCTGGACCCCCCCCCGCCGCACCCCCTTAAAAAGTCGTGTTACTCACTGAGGCTTTGCTGGTATCATAACAATAATAATCAGTAATATTTACTCAGGAAAAAAGTTTCATCAGTTTGTCAATCCGCTGCTAAACGAAGACCTACGCACAGCATGCCCATCGTGGGAGCTGTACGATCATACTTCACCACGCTGATCAGTGCAAGTTGATGAAGGGGAGAGGTAGGTCAGCGCGCCAGGGGGGGGGGTGGTCAGCGTGGCAGGGGGGTTGTCAGACCAGTTCTGATATCACTCTCTGCTGACGACCTCGCATTGTCGGGTCACAGCCCAGTGAGCCGCAGCTCCCCCGTGGTAAATAAAAAGCATCGCTATCACCATAATGGCTATAATTGCTGTCTATCCATCCAGCCATCCATTTTCTAAACCGCTTGTCCTGGTGAGGGTCGCGGCGGCAGCCGTTCAAGGAGGGTGGACCGGACATCCATTTCCTCAGCAACAGATTCGAGCTCTTCCTGAAAGAGTCCCAGGCGTTCCTAGGCCAGCCGAAGGACCTAATCCCCCCCAGCGTGTCCTGGGTCGACCTCTATGTCTATGCCCAGTGGTCTAGGTCTATGTCTATCTATCTCCTGAAAATTCTGCTGGCTACCGAGACTCCTCCTGACCGCGTGAACACCAAACAAACAAGCAAGAGCTTTTCCTCCTCCCAGGGTTTACTCGGAGAGCTGAGACGTCCACCTGTGGTCAAGTTTATCTGTGGCAAATAATGTATTTCCTCCAGCTCTGTGACAATGCCCTATTTGAGGTCAGGTATGTGCGTGCACTGTCTATACACGCGCACGCAGTCCCACAGCTGCTGCTTTCGTTTGCTTTCCGGCGCTCGCTCGACCGACCGGTTTCACAGCTGCTTGCATCTCCAAGCCTTCTCGCTCACCCACTGGCACCTTGAAAGCTAGCGCCCGAACTACTGTGACCCTAAACCTACGGCTCCCAGGTGTCCTGCTGTGGCCAGGACAGGTTTGAGAGTTTCAGAAAGGTTGTCTTGGTGTCACCGGTTTGATTGGGCGTGGCTGTGTAAAAGTGGGTGGCGCTGGTGGAAGGAGGGGCTACGTCACCATGTGTCCTGGTTGATCCTCCCAGGAATTCGGTACTCTAGTTCTATTTCAATATCAACTCAAATCTATCCCCCTAGCTCTGAAACCTAAAGTTAATTTTATCGAAATCTCTCCCCCCCCCATCTCTAAAACCTAAAGATAATATTATCCCGAGCTTCTAACCCCAAACCGATCGCTTATCATAACTCGAAGCCATCATGATCTTGTGACCTAAAGCGCAAACCAAACAAATAACGGCAACTCGAGTGCTAACCTTAAACCTATCCCTTGTCCTAACTCTAACCCTAACAGTAATTCTAATGTATTGTTATAGGGTTTCACGGCTCGATGCATGATAGTTGCTTTATCAAAGCTGTTCTCTCAGGATAGCCGTGTCTCGAGAGGGAAGGAATGCTCGACACGGCTATCCCAAAATAACAGCTCTGTCATATAACCATCACACTTCGAAGAATCGAATCGAATGCAACCCAGGCCTCTAACAGATCACCCTAACTTCCACCTAAACACCAACTGTAACTTTAACTGTACACCACACTGCAGGGTTGTTGAGAGAGTGGGGTGGCGAGGAGGTTGGGAGGCAGGGAGGTGAGGGGGGGGCAGTTTTCTGGTGGGGCACTTGAGGAGATCTCAACTGACATTTTGCCTCAGGCCTCCAAAAACCTTTATAATGGCCCGGCCTAACTGTAACACAAATCTCTAAACAGCCCCCAACGCGCACATTACCACAGCCGTAGTAAACCTTAATCCGAACTAACCGAAACCTGCAACTCAAACCCCTAATCGGTAACCCCAGCTAAAGCCATAAACCGAACCATAACTGTAACCTCAACACAAACGGAATTTAAATATTATATGTAAATGTTCCATGATGCTCTCTCATTACTCCAAACTATAACCTTACATCTAGCCCTAGCTCTACAATGAAACCTATCCTTTACCGTAACTCTGACGCGAACACTAACTGTACCTTAAACCACACACCTAACTGTCACCCAAACCCTAACTTTATCCGAACACTAACCGTAGCTTAAACCTTAACCCTAGCTGTAACCAAAACCTCCAAACCTAATCTGAACTCTGACCCTAGCGGCAAGACAAACCCAACCCCCCGGGCTCTGAGTGCTCACTCACCTTCTGGTATCGTTTGGGCATCCACCTGTCCCAGTGCTGCAGCATATCCAGCCACTTCATCTCACGCTGGCGAGCCACGTCCACGGGCAGCGCCGTCTCCCTGCGCACCAAACACAAAGAACACCCGTATAGGCATGCAAGACTGTTGGGGCAAGTGCTACCCACTAGCAGCACTGAAGGCTGGCATGATGCACAAGCGGATGGGTGGCCAACACCATGCCTGACTTGCCTTTGTCTCCCCAGTGCTGATGTTTACACACTGCACCAGGTGCTCGTTTCAGGTTGAGTATACCGAGGGAAAGAGGCCCAGAACTGGTTCAAATATTCTCCACTGTTATTGGTCATGGTCGGAAATCGAACTGGGGTCACCAGGTTACACACATGGCAAAAAGATTAAGTTATATACTGTGGGCAGTTAAGCAAATGCGGCGAGCTCAGTGGAAATTGTAAAATCCTTCTAATAATAACGACGGAAGTGTTAGCTGAAAGGTAATTATACATAGCTTTAAATAATACGGATTATATGTGGAGTAAGGCAATGATTGCACGTGTACATGAAACTGAATGCATCATTGCTAAAGTCAGTTTGTCTGAGTACATTTGACACAAGTAAAGGTAGACAAAGTATGTTAGTCATGGCCAGGAATTGAACTTGGGTATTTGGGGTTCAAAGTGCAGTTCATCATCCCCGTGCCACATCACACAATAACAAAGATCCCCCGTATAGTCTTTAACAGACTCCTGGGGCAAGTGCTGTTAGCGAATACCAATTAAGGCCAACACGGCACACGATGGGCGTGGCGTGGCTTGCAACACACAGGCCCAGCCGTATTTATTTACCTAGTGATGCTGTTTTAAACACCACACCAGGTACTGTACTACTTTAACAGTCAGTCGACCTTCCTCAGGAAGGGGGAGCCCAGTAACTGGTTCAGAAATCATTTGCCACCCATGTTAGACGTCGTCGGAAATTGAACTCGGGTCACCGGGTTCATAGTGCAGCGCGCCAACACACTGTAAAAGCTCGATACAAAGACAAGATCTCCCGTATAGCCTTAACAGACTGTAGGGCTAAGTGCTGTTAGCGAGCACCTATGAAGGCCAGCATGGCACACGACGGGTGGGTTGCCAGTACCACGCCCGGCCATCTTTGTCTCCCTTAGTGGCAATGTTTACAAACCGCACTAGGTACTCATTTGAGGCTGCCTGGACCTAGGGGAGGCCCAGGACCGGTTCAGAAAATTGTGACTGGTGTTGGCCGTGAGCGGGAATCGAACTCTGGTCGCAAGGTTTGTAGCCCAGCATGCTAACCACTGAGCTCCTACTCCCCACACCGATACACGCACAACGACACAGTCACACGCGTAGGTAAACATCAGCATGTCAACACTCTTCCTGGCAAGAACACAGTAACGCTCAAGTGGCAGGTGAACATACGTACGGCCGCGCGGACTACGCCGGGACACATACGTATGTTCACAGGCGTACCCACGAGTGTAATAAACACACATTACATCGTCACCATCATCGGCTCATGATCTATCCACTGCTGGATAAAGGCCACACGTGCCAGTTCCCGCACTGCATGGATAAAACCCAGGCAGATGGTAACCCTTGACCCCAAGCCACCAGCATCTCAATATATACCAAACCGATGATCTTAACAATAATATTATAATTATAGTAACAACATAAAACTGTTGTTTAACAATTGGATGAATTCCGTCTGTGGTCATGTGGTCTGTACAGTGTTAGACTATTTTTACAGCACTGCATGCTTTTGTTTGGCTCTATGAGCCTAAGGCATAAAGGAAGTTATGAAGGTGTAATTGTTAAAATTCCCTTAACACAGTTATCGTACCCCTGCATTGCAGACGGACAAACGGGCAGCTAGATGGGGTGGACAGAGCTGATAGTTGGAAAGCGTTGAACGCATTTGGTGAAAATGCGACGAGATGTAAATCGGTTCTTGAATCGATACATCCACAGAATCGCCGTGGCTATGAAGCCACGGTTGACAAAACAGAGCCGTTCCGAGTGAAACCACGCTCACAGTAAACCTGCAGCGTGGTAAGCGACAACAGAGCACACTCGGAGAAGCATGTGGAGGCACTCTCTTTAAAAAAAGCAAAATGAGTGCCATTCAAACATCCACTTTAAAGCAGTAAATTGTATAATATAGTCTATGCTACTGATATTGATCACGGCCGATGTTACAATGAAAGATAATAGCGTTGTTTATTGATTCAGGAACGACTCAAGACTCTTTCTGCAGGATGGTCCTGCTGCTTGTTACGTTCTGCCAAGTGTCTTCTTTCCGTGTCCCGAGAAATAAATAATTCGATGTCAATGTTACTGTATTATTTCAATGTAAAAATCAAGTCTATTTTAGCTCGTCACTTTTCCAGACATTTTTGCATTAGCAGACTGTGTTTAAGCAAATAAAATCCACAATATTTTCAATTGCCTGGATGTCGTCAGCAGAGTCGAGATTGTTTTAAAAAAACTAGACTGCTGTTGGCTTAGCCGATGTTATTGGGGAGAACACTCTCTCAATCACAACAGCGCTGTTGTGTACCATTGGGGATCGTGATGGCATGTTCGCGCCTTCATCCAGCAGCGGATAGCCAATGTTTGCCTGATGTTGCTTATCTTGGGCCGTTTTTAGTAATCTGGGTCTTCCCTGAAAAAAATAAACTTTTGGTCTCAAAGAGCTCTCACCAGGGTTAAATTAAGAGTTTGAATACTGGCGGACACGATACTGGCGGGCACAACTGGGCGGGCACAGCCAGGTGGGCCCAACGTCGTCAGTGTTTTGCCGCCACTGAGGCTGCTGTTGCAATTTAAGATAAAAAAATACTATGAGACAAGAGAAGCAGAGAACCTGTTTCTCCGGCATCCGACAGCGGCAAGTGCGGCGGTATGATCCAGAGCAGACCAGCGAAATGGCGCGGCGGGGAACGAACCCGTGGGCGCGGTGACATTCCCGCTCCCGTGACGCGCTGTGAGAACCTACCACGAGCACAGGCTCTGAACAATAATAAAAATTGTAATTATACCAACCAAAAAGTAATGTATTTTTATTTACTGTGGTGCACACTGTGCTTTTGTATGAAAGGACAGGAAGAAGACAATGATGAGCATGGTGGCAGGGACGGTGGTGGTCGAGGCGGTGACGGTGGCGGTGGTGGCGGTGGAGGAGGAGGTGGCGAATTTCCATTACTACGACGAACATCACACGAGGATAAGGTGACCCGTCGACTTCTAAACCCTGAGCTGACCCCACGGATGGATGCAGATTCTTTACTCGCCAGAATGCAAAGTTATCATTCCAATGGTGAGGTGGTGAGGTGAGGGTTAAGTCAGCCTATCATCTATCCACGGATGCTAAAATATGTACCGCTTTGTACAAGCTCATCGTTGGTTGTTTTATTGAGAGACTGGCCCCCTGCCAAGGAATATGGAATTTACACGACTGGTTCGGTGACATCACTAGAGAGCACGCAAAAGGCAATTAAAAAAAACAATCTGATTAAAAATATATAAAAAATTCGTGTTGGGCAACCCAGGATGCTGCCGGGGTGTGTAGCCACAAACCGGTAACTCCAGAGAAGCCTCACCAAGGGCACAAGGGGATAATGCTCAAGATGCAGGGCTCAAATTCATCCCATTGACTTGAGACGTTGTCAGGACTGACTGCCTTGGCAATTCGATGAATTTTGTAATTCAGAGTTGCCATTACTTTCAAGAATCATTCCTTTTCTTAGCACTAATGAAATGTTTAACACGTTTTCAGCTGTTTGCTAATACACCACCGGTGACCTCCTCATGCCGTATCTGCCATGGCAGTTGTTTGCCCAGATTTCACCAAGCTGGTCAGTGTGAGCTGGTGAAGAGGGGAGGCCCTGGACTAGTTCAGTCCATCACTCACCACTAATGTTAGCCGTAGTGAGGTTCAAGGTGCAGCACGCTAACGAACATGCCACCACTCCGCTCTATCAGGAACACTTGTAGCTGCAGAGGTCACATGAACTCACTGTGCGTGGCATGTATGAATCAAAAAAACTTGGATTCTGACACACGTGATTCTATGCGTGCGTCGTGAACGCAGAGAATCGGTGCGAATCGACGGGTCGTTACGCCCATATATTTCCATCTTCAGGCCATCTCGCTGTACCTTGCTCCGGGAATACCAAGTCCTTAATCAAGTGTGACTAAAACATCACTCAAAGGCTTTGCAAAAATGCAAAAGCGCAACATTTTATCTGATCCCTCTCCACTTCATTGCTCTGTACGATTTTAAAGTGGAATGGAAAGTTTAAAAATAAGTCAAAAACAAATTTTTGACCAGTCTTAAAAAAACAAAATCCACCATTGTACGCCCAACGTGTCAGTTTTCACGCCGGGCGTGGTGATGAATTCCTGTCCCTGGTGCTCTTGAAATCATCACTTTTGTTCACAGTTTCATTAAACATGATCATTATATTGATGTAGGTTTTTACGGCTCGATTCATGATGGTTGCTCTTCAGAGATTTTCTTTCGGGATAGCCGTGTCGAGCGCTCTCCCTCTGATGATGATTCCTCCAACGTGGGAGGCGAAACGTCGCGAGGGAGAGGGGGAGGGCGCTCGACACGGCTATCACGAAAAAACAGCTCTGAAGAGCAACCATCATCATCATCATACCTTCCCCGGAAACACAGAGCAAAACTGAACAGTTCCTGAAGAAGCATTCAGCACATAGTACGTTCTGCTGAACAACACACGGCGGTACAATCGGAAAACGCGTCAGAGAGAACGCGTCCTTGTTTCTTTCAGATAAACTTGGAAGTCTGTCTTTAACTTGGGAGAGTTTGTAACCATAAAAGCCTGACAGCTACAGAAAGTCTATGCTGGGCGAGAAAGAACATCCTAAAATAAGAGATCAAAAAGAGAGAACCTTTACAAAAAACGTCAAAGAGGCAGCGCTCTCGTTCAACGAGCGCCCGCAATAGCAGGGAGCAGCTGGCACGGCGTTTGAGGTTGGATTAATTATAAACAAGGTATGAAACGACACCTCGCACATTCTACTGGTATTATCCCATCTCCGTGGCTACGGACAGCTGTGATAATTACAGCAAGCAGCGACGTCACACTCCACTCCTCTCTCAGAACCCGGCAAGGCCCTCATGACCGACTGACTGATCAAATGTCCCCAATTTTGCTGGCACCCGAGGGACGGGTTTTGCTTGTGTCTCTTACTTTTTTACTCCACGGTATTTTTGGGTTTTACTGAGGAGGGCTCGGTGTGTTGTCCCGAAGCTTCCCTCCGCGTACTTGAGAGCTTCTTCGGAAAATAAACCTCAAAATTTCACACATCGTGCCGAACAATACATGGTACAACCTGAAAATGGACTGGAGAGCTGTGCAACAGCGCAACCGCAAAAGCAGTAATTTTCTAGATTTTTTCTAGGTTCTGTACTTCTGTCCTCCTCCTGCGACCGTCCAATTGCAGTGGCTTTGTTGAGAAATTCAGCAAGAGATAATAGGCGTGGGCTCTCTCAGAAGGCAGGTCTGCTCCTGCCCTCTCTTTAGTCTTGTATGTATTTATATATATATATTTTCTCTCCTATGCTATTTCATCAAAATGTTGTCTCTGCAGCTGCCAGGGTTTTATAGGCAACGCTTTTCAGACAACAGACCGACAAATCAGCCTCCTGTCAACGTTATCGGTAATAAATAAAACTGAACTGAAGGTTACTCATATCCAGCAGCGGAAACATGTGTGCTGATGTTCGACGCTTTGTTAAAGTAAAGGACGGACGAGTGATGGGGCACAGCCTCCGATTAGATGACAATAAAGTGGCCAGTGATAGGGTCCGTTTTTGGGGCGACGATACACGTTAAATGGAAAGATCTTTTTTTCAAACGTAAATTTAATAAATTATCTGGGATAAACTTGACCGAGGGCACCACAGCGCAAGGACATCCACTCAAAGACCTCTTCATCTTGGAAAATGTTATGGATTATTTTTTTAAAGAGGGGAAAAAATATGCTTCTACTTGACTAACAAAACGCACTGTGTTGATTTCCACAGAATGTTTTCATACGAGGATGAATACAGTCATAAAAGGACTCCCTTTTACTTCAATCACCCATCACAACTGAAAAGCCCTGAATGCCTCCGATCCTGCGCAGCTCGGAATCTGAGCAGCGTGGACGCAGCCTTGGGTCAATCGCATGCAAGGTGGGTGTTCTCCGGGTTCCGTGGCTGACTGCCAAACAAAGCCAAATGTTCATGAACAACATTGGTCACATGTCCCAACGTAGTGACAGGATCCTCCTGGAAAACAGGCTTTCATGGGTAACGATTTTAAATTATTATTTACAAACTAATTACCATCTTAAAAACTAAATTACCACCATTTCGCACCTCGGCCCGTCTCCCCCCACCAAGCGCACCCATTGAAGCATTGCAACACGACGTGGTTTCCAGGGACTGCCTAAAAGTGGTGGCTCCCTGCACAATGCCCAACCTCCCCTTCCACCCCCAATCAACAACCCATCCACATCCACCCCCCAGGGCTCGGTAATGAGCTTGACGCTGGCACGATCCCCAGCGGCTGCCGCCTCTGCCAGGCTGGGATAAAGGCGAGAGCGATGATCGTAAAGAAGCGCTGCCGCCGCCGCTGCTCCTGCTGCTGCATTCAGAACCCTCCGATTGTCATTCAGCGCAAAACGTCGCCGTGTGTGAATTTCCTCCGCGGATGATTTATGTGTGCCCTGCCGCCGCAGTCGTTGGAACGTTCCGCAAACGGATACCGCGGGTGGCCTCCCGCTCTGTGTGTGGACCGCGGTGCGGTGCGTTATCCCGTTACCGCGTGCGTGCCGGGATATACTTCTCAGTGTTCGGCGGTTTCCTCCCGCGTCATGCCTAACACTCGTAAAGTGGAATCGGCCAAACATCCCAATGCGGGAAACTTAAATGCGAGCAGATGCGTGTTAATCCATCGTTGTTCGCCCAACAACCGACATTATCTGGCCATGGTCAATCCACTGTTGAATAAAGGCCTCCCCAAGCTGCTACCATCGCTCATATTCCTGTGATGAAATAATCCACCTTGCATCTCAACAAGAGCTGATTTTATCGCTCCGTTAATGCGGTGGACGTGCTTTCTACACGTTCCATTCCTTGGCAGCCACTCCATTATTATTCTTGACCATCGGCCATCTTACCTCCTAGCAGCAACATGTTCTGCCCAAACCCAAATACGTTTGATGTACGGCTCTATAACGAATCTTCGGGTTGCACCGTCTGTTGTTTAGCATAATGCAGGTGCCGAAAAAGCTCCCGGCATGTGGAACAAAACATCAGACCTCCTGCCAAACAGTGCGCGGTGCAACGCGAAAACGCATCATAAGGCGATAGGGCACAACCACAAAAATCTATACAGTGGTTTGAATGATGTCATTAACTTGCGTGTTCTCCAATCCACTGGTTCTTATATTTCTGCACGAACTGCTGTATTGATTGTCAGCGCTATTCTCCAAGGTCGTGGCACTCAGCTGTCGTGCGTACAGTTGCCACCACCGCCATCGGCAAACGGCGCCGTTTATTCTCTGGTTACGCGGCTACAGTCGTGATCCGACAGCCCTGAAAGCAGGGCCGGCGCGTTGCCTGCAGCAGGCGTTCCATAGACTCGTCCTGTGCGCCATCATAATTTTATGCCCTCACATGGAGAGGCCGTTGGTTCGATATCTCGGCGCGGCAGTTGAAACAACGCTACACGTTTTTCTTAAGCTTCTTCCACTGCCTCTCTCCATAAGGCAATGTAAATGGGTTTACCCCAGCTAAAAACATTGCTTGGCCAATAACATCTTAATACACAGAGGCCGCAATGTCCGGCAAATGTTGGTGCCGGCTTACGGCATAGCTGCCCTTCCCACTCCCCTGCCTCTCTGCAGTTCCTCGCACCTAAATTGTTCTCTCTCTCTTCAAGTGTTAAATGAAAAGTGCTCGTTGTAAGTGGTAAATTATTATTGTTAAGACCATCAGCAGTTCTCTTCTGGTGGGTTAAAGTGTGGGTATTGCCACCACTTCAAAGATGTCCGGCCAGCATAGAAGAGGAGGCCAAAATGCCCTCTACTCGAGGGGCATCCGCTAACAGAGGCCCCTTTCGCTAGCAGCATTGGCATGAGCGAGCAATTGCTGGCCTGGACCTTTACCTTTTTTGCATGAAGGTTTTTTGGTGGGGGGGGGGGAGTTTTGACGAGAAAATTGCTTAGGAAATGGTCCAACCAGGACCCAAGTGAAAAGAAAAGTACTGCAGACTCGGCAAGACTCTCCCTCTGTCAACAAGTTAAAAAATAGTGAATGCACGCGGATTATATAACACTCTCCAACGCGAGTTTGTCCTCCGAAGTGTTTAATATGCATTGTCAAGTCAAATTATGCTTGTATATTTGCAAATGGTCCTTTTTTCTCTGGTTTGGGTCTCCAAGTTTTGCTAACGCGTTCATCAGTGAGGCCGGTTTTCAACCGGGTTGGGTCACTTATAGGAACACAACCTTATCCTTGAGTTTCGTAGATATTGGACAATATTTACAAGAGCTATCATGCCTCACATGAATGTAAGACCTTGGGGAAAGAGACATTGATGGGGGGCAATTCTAAAGTGGAGCAGTACAAGATAAGAAGCATAAATATTATCACTGTGACCTAGTGTGGTGAGAGGGTGAGTGTGTTGTGGCCGAGCGAGTGGGTGACCTGGAGTGCAGTAGTTGAACACCACCGTGTTACATTAATCAAATCAGCCACGTACAAATTCGGCGAATGAGATTCGAGCGAATAAATTCGCTTTGAATCGCTGAATCAGTGCAAAGCAGCACCAAGAAGTGACAGTCGCCCCCTTTGCAAGTCGGCGCACGTGCCCACCGGCTTCCTCACCCCCCACGACTACCCTCCCACCCTCTCCCCTACTCACCACCCATCACCGCCAACATCAGACTCTTCAGGCCCTGCCAAACCCCACTTTCCTCTCTCCGCACGTCTTCTCTCCTTCCACGCCCATATTTCACTCCGCCAAACTCTCAGACAAAGCAAGTGAAAGGCTCAATCACTCAGAGCCGACCCTCTCTAATCATTGCTCTTCATTGGTCATTGGGAAATTATCGTTTCACTCTGCTTGCCTGCCCGCATGCCCGGTGTGCCAGTCTGTCTGCCCCGCCTGCTTGCGCCACTCACTGCCACGCCTGCCGCGCCTTGCCGCAATTTAAGCCGGGACACTCAGGAGGGGCGGCGGCCAGCCATGCAAAAGTAGAAAATGTGAGCGGTGCGGCGGGGAATGCGAGTCAAGGAGCGCACGGAAGGGATGGGGGTTGGGTGGTGGAGCGTGCTGTGTTTTTTCTGGGAGCAGGAAGGACTGGAGGAGGAGGAGGAGGTAGTGCTGCTGCCTCACAGCAAAAAGATCCGGGGTTCGATTTCCGACTCGGTTGCCTTTCTGTGCGGAGTTTGCATGATTTCCCCCGGTGCCCTGAGATGTTAGAACTTGCTTATTCCTCCTCGCTGGGCAACTGTTAAAGAGGATGATATAGCTATATGGTTCCCTCTAGCTGAAATGAAATCTGACATATGGTGGGAGTCAGTAATACAGTATTAATAATTTATGTCCCCTAATCGGTGAAGACCTCTCCATGTGTCGGCCACGGGGGGATTTTGACCATATTTCACCGCACTCGTGAGTGTCGGATGGCGACAGTAGGACTAGTTGGGAATCACTCACACACCAAGCCGATTGTTGGCTTTCACTGGGAATCTAACTCAGGTTTTCTGGTTCTTAGTGCAGCATGCGAGCTACACTTTAATTGCTGCACAACCACTGCCCCAGAATGTTTATCATTAGCCATGATCAATCATAAGCCATGACAACTCTTATGACCAACATGGGCAGGCACGTCACCCAGCAGTAGATTGACAGGGGCTGTAAACTAAACTACATTGTCAATTAATTCAGCCACGACATTTTCAGATCAATTCTTGTGTGGGCGCTCGGAGGACTGCTACATCGCAGAGGATCACGAGAGAAGACGACGATCCAGCAGAGGCTAGACCATGGATCATGACGGTGATGCTGGTGACGAATGAATTCAAAAGCTGTACAGTGTTCAGGCGTCCGTCCGTGTACGGCGCGCACGCGATGCTGGCGGAGGGGCAGTAAACAGGACGTTGTTCTGTTGGCGTCGATTTCCGCGCTGAACTTTTACCCGAGGGTAGCCGCCACAACGGCGGCGGCGGCGGCACGTGGATTGGCGAGAGGGCCCCCGGCTCAAAAGCCCCGCGCGCCGCCTCAACGCAGCTGCACTCAGCCTTGCAAACGCGGGAGCCCACAATGCGATAAGGGCTCCCACTAGCAAAGACTAAAACGTTATAATAATAACAGCAGCAATGTAAATAAGCGAGTGTTGTGACCGTAGCAAAGCGATGTCATCCCGTTATCTCTCAATCTCACAGACCTGGCTGCGAAGTTTATATTTTTTTGTTTGGACGTTTAATCTTTTTTGTAATATGATTAGCTAAGTTGGCCAAGAAATTAAAGGCTGTAAACGAAGTGGTGACGTTCGGTGTTACCTCTAACTCGAGCCTCGTTATTAACCCCGGCTCCAACTGAAAACCCTGACATGAATCCACAACATTCTTGAACAGTACATACTGTGGAACACTATCACTCTCAACATTAACCAAGCTTAACGCTAACCACACGTCTAACCATATTCCTAACCCCATCGCTAACACAGTGAATAGAAGGTGAATGTCAGCTGACCCCAGGGGAGCAAGACCAGCAGTGCTTATATCCGAAATTGTGTGCTGGTATCAGAAGTTGCCCTTCACATACCCCCCATGAGTGCAACCTAAGCAAGTGTTGCTTATATAACTACTATTCTTATATGATATGTGCTCATAAGCAGCTTCCACTGCGAAACACCAACCCCAACTCTTAATTGTAACACCCAGCGACGTTGCCGCCGTCATCATCAACACCTTAAATAACACGTTTATGGCTCATACACCTGCTCAACAGCCGCACTCCCGGGAACACACGCCAGTGTGTACACCCTCCCAGGCCGACGATTACTGTCAATAAAATCGGGCTGCAGCCATCACTGCTTGCCGTGTGGGAGACATTACCAGCGTCATCGTAATCATCATCTTAGTCGCACGGTGGTAACTATGGCACGCCTGTAATCCAGCACTGTGGAGGCGTGGATTGGTGTGAAACTACCTTCCCCTGGGCATCCAAGAGCCAGCATACCTTGGCTTGCCAAGAGAAGGTGGTAGAGCAAGCAAATATGGACTCTGCTTATTCCATCTATATGGGATGGGTTGTTATCCCCTCGCAAGCATGGGTTTTCTCCGGGTGCTCCAGTTTCCTCCCACACCTAAACACTCATTCATTGGCCAATAGCTCTTTCATATATAGAGGACTGCAGAGCAGAAGGCGCAGAATTTTCCACCGGCTCTCTGCGAGAGAGAGTTAATATTATGTGGCGCGTTACAAGTTTAAAATACTGTTGATATATCACCGTATCCATTGTCAGGAAGCACCAGCGTCACAAGCACCAGCGTCACACGCATCATCACCACTATCAACATCACAATCACCACCGTCATCATGAAAAAAATCGTAACTATTATCATCACCAGAAATCCTGCCAGCATCATCACCTGCATCACCAACATTGCCAACATGATCACCGCCAATATCAAGCACATTATCATAATTACAAGTATTGTCACCATTACCGTTTTCATGACCATCATCACCATCACCAACACTGCCACCACCATTACGACCACAATCACCAGCGACACAACCACCGTCATTGTCATACGAATCATTACCACCAGCTTAATTACTACCAATATCACCATCACCTCCACCACCAGCATCATCACAAGCGTCATCACCTTCACAAGTATCATCACCATCATTCTGATCACTCAAGCGCCACAAGAACCCACTGTCTTGAAATGATGACGTCAAATGTTGAAATGGCTGGCGCCACCACGCCCATGACAAATGCAGCTAAATTTATCCACATTCCACACCCTCTTGTAAATTAATCATACGTTTAGCTGTGGCTCCCTCAATGACCTCACACTGGTTAAAGATGAAAAAAAGATAATCAGGATGTTTTACATTTTATCAAGGAAAGCTATCTGTTAACAAATTAACTAGCTTTCTACTATTGAATTACAAAAAATGTTCCAATGTTAGACAATTATTTTGATTTCTTGTGCATACAGTACACAACCGCCAATTTTCCACAGAGGCAGTGAAGACACCGAAACGCTGGTGCCAGGATAGGTGCACTTCTCAATGTATATTGGTCTACATATAGTATGCTCGCACATTTAGAGCCACAACCAGCTTTCAATAAAAAAGCATCCCAGTGGTCAGTTCAGATGTCTAAGTTTTTGATATTTCTTAAAACAAGAAATGTTTTCTTAAAGCTATTTTTTCAAGTTACACATGCACATATACGTATTATGTTAACCACAGTCCACTCAGGTCTCCCTCCGTCAGTTATCAAAACACGGTCTTGTTTGATATTTATCCCAGGAGTGTTGTGGATTTTCAGGCGGTGTTTTCAGTACTGTTTTCCTTGCACGGTGGAATTTTACTGTTTGGCTTCTTGCTCGGATTCCCTGTATCAAACTCGGAGGCAGTGGCGGGGGCCCTAGATTTTACCCCCCCCCAGTTGAGAATGAGCCATAGAGCACAATTTCACTAGGCCTGGTGCATCGCAATTTCGACAGATGTTGGTATCCTAGTTCTGTAAGCGGCAGAACTAAATGGAATTAATCATGTAGCCGTGATAAAAACAAAGGTATTGTAGTGATAGAATAAAGCACTACCCAGACCCAACCCTAAAGCAGTGGTGTTGCCCTGAATTAATCCCCACGAGAGGGTTTGTGGTAGTCTGTTTTCACCATGTGTGGCCCCAATTCCATGCGATATGGAATCAAATTGAATTAACCGTGTGACCCGTATCATCGTGGATCAATGATGCAGTGTGATAAGACCTTCATCCAGCAGCGGATAAACAATGGCGTATGATGGCTGCTGAAATTTGTTTATATTGTTGTTTCAATGTACTTGTTAAAGCCAGGTCTCTTTTGAAATGTAGACTCCTGACCCCACGAGGCTCTTAAATTATGAATAGTCATTAACAACTGCTAGATGATGGTCTCTCCCCAAGTTACGTTAGTCCTGGAGGTTGTTAGACCATACTTCAGAATGCTGGTAAGTCCGGACTGGCAAGAGGGGTGGAGAACCCAGTTGGGCGTTCAGACATCACTCACTGCTGATGTTAACCTTGGCTTAGAATCGAAGTCACACTCCAGGTTCCAAGTGCACTAAGCAACTGCCATGCCACCTCTCTGAACATTGTACTGATGTAGGGTTTTCACGGCTCGATTCATGATGGTTGCTCTTCAGAGCAACATCGAACATGGGAGGCGAAACGTTGCGAGGGAGAGAGGGAGAGCACTCGACACGGCTATCCCAAAAGAACAGCTCTGAAGAGCAACTATCTCTGAACATTGTAATCATTCATGATGATGATGGCTGAACCGCAATGATTATGCTGCTGCCTCTGTCAGCTGGAAGTGTGTCTTGTGATTGTCACGAGGCTACAAAAGGCATGGCTTAGTTTTTTTTGCCATGTTTAAAGTACTGCCTGCAAACGCCTCGTTTTTGCAGTCACTATACAATCACATAACTGTCAAGAAAGACAAAACAACTCCGTTTAGTATGACAGTATATGCCTGCAAGGGTTAGTTAATGTCCGTCATAACTGTGTCTGAGCCACTGAGCTAGTACTGCTGAGAACCTGAGTTCAAGCCCGGGTCTGGTTGTCTCTCTCAGGAGGTTCATAATGGGTGTGTCAGAAACAGCTTTGTCACTGATCTTATCCATGGCTGCGAATCGAACTCAGGTAGGCACTGCTACCGCAAAGATATCAATACACACATTCCAACGGGCTGTCCCTAAGGCAGGGCATTTAATTCTACAATCATACCAGGCCCCAGGGGGTCAAGGTAGAAGCGTTCACGTCGCGATCCCTGTCAGGTAGTACTTGGTATTGCCTGCGAATTCTACCAAACACTTCGAAGCCAAGCTGAAAGACGACCATGTCCAGAAGCTAGCCATCGTGCTTCGAAGAATCGCAAAGAAGAAGAAGACCAGGCCCCAAGCTGTTATTAACAACAAAAGACAGTGATTGGCCTTCCAGTGAGCGGGGCAGGGGGGTGGAGGAAAATACCAAGCTCTTTATCTTATCTCACAGTGTTAACAATTTTTAAAGGTGGACCACTCCATAAAACGTTGGCCTACTATTGTAAAAATCATCCATAATCCCCTACTGGATGTCCCATGTCTAACGGCCTTGCAAAGCCACAATTCATCTAACACGTGCGGAAGACGTGTTTTCATCGCTCAATATTCGCCGTGAAAACACCTTCTAGTGTGCATCCTTCATCGACTGCCATTCTGTCTTGTGCACCCCACTACCATTCCTTCTAGTCAAAATGATCCCTGCTCAAGGGCAACTTACTTTGCTTTAAAGAGCAATCGATATGATGTGGCTAGCTTGCACATTTTCTCAATTTCACGTGTTCCTCTCTTCCCTTTCTCAGTGTACAGTAATTCCAAGCAGGCACCTCTCCGTGCGTGTGTTCGGACTTTTCAGCTGTCAATCCATGTTCTTTGCCACTGATCCATGATGTAGCATAGGGGGTGATATATACACTGATGGCAAAGTACAATGATAATGTGAGTGGGTACAATGACATGTACGAATGGGTAATGTCATTGTACAATGACTGCATTGTTTCCATGCATTGTTTGCCTCTAATCTATTTTGTTTCTATGGCTTAATTATGTTTCATCTTGTACAGAATTTCCTGTTTTTGCAGATACGTAGCCAGTGCAGATCTGACATGTATGCACACACGACAGTGCGTCTGTACAGTCCAGGTTTGGCGGTAAATATAACATCATATTATATAGTCGTATGTGTAGGATTGCGGTACATTGGCACAAAATACAAAATGTCTATATGGCACAATGTAAATACTGTACGTTACGTGTTTACGTACAGGTTAGGGCCAGATTACATATCACACAATGCACACACATAAGAGGTCATGCAAAGGGTTAGAGTACATACATCACAATGTATAAATATACAAGTGCATGTCTATACGACCGGGGTATTTTGAAGCACAATACTCCTATACACAAAGCAGGGGCGTGTACTGTATGTACTGCCACAGCACAACTTACACAAGAGGAAGATGTGCATACTGTACAGGTATATGGTCAAGATGCAAACAGCACACACAGATCCCACGTATAGACCTTAACAGACGGATGGGGAAAGCGCTGTTAGCGAGCACCTATTAAGGCCGACACGACACACGAGAGGCTGGGATGCCAACCTCACGCCCGGCCGCCTTTGTATCTCTAGTGGCAATGTGTATTCAACGTACTAGCTACTCATTTGAGGCTGAGTCGACCTAGGGGAGGCCCTAGAACCGGTTCAGAGATTTGTCACTGGTGTTGGTGGCCGTGAGCGGGATTCGAACTCAGGTCACAGCCAGGTTTATTCGCCCAACGCGCTAACCACCGAGCTACCGCCCCTCACATACAGCACAACACCGACACAAGACACACGTGCGCGTACTGACCCAGGGGGTAGTACTCAGCGTGTCGGGTACTCACACAGCATCCGTGTACTGAGTCCCCCCGAGGAAACCGAAGCGGTCCGTCTTCCTCGTGCCATTGGGCGCGTTCACCTCCGAGTCGGATCCGACGGAACTCCGATCGTCATCATCGTCGTCTGCACAGTCCTCATCAGCAGCTGCACCACCGCTCCCAGCAGTAGCTCCATAGGCCCCGCGAGCGGAGCCGGTCAGGCTGCCCGCCGACGAGGAGGTCGCCCGGTCCGGGTTCGAGTCCAGACCCAAGGGCCCATCTCCCTTGCTGCTGCCGCCACTGCTGGCGTCCTCCATAGCCTTATCCATCTCGAGCTGTGGTTAATCACACGTGGCTGCAGCGTGAATCATGCATCTATAGACGTGTGGCCCGCACACACGGGTACCATGTGTGTGTGGAGCTTACGTCTCGCTGCGGCTACGTGTCTGCTGGGCTATGTGAGTGTAGGTGTGGTGGGTGTGCTATTGTTGATGCCACTACACTTATGGTGTACGCGCGGTGTCTTAACGCAACCCCTGCAGCCGTGTGTGTGGGTTGTCTGTATGTAGCGTGTTGTTAGTAGTGGTGCTTACTATGGTCTCAATGTATCTGTCTCGGCAAGATATGAATACGCTTCTTTAGAAGATGTGTGACAAACCATAGCCTATTGATTCACGTCCGATTATCTCGCCGCGTTCCCCGTACGTGTGTGTATATAAACCGTGACGATGTACACTGCGACAGCCGGTGGGTTACTGTGAATACTTATGTTGTTATGTATCCGTGTGTGTCCTGCGTGTGTCCAGGCTCCAGACCCGGTGCCGCGGCTGCTGTGTACGGCCCTCGGTTGTGTCTGCTGATGGGCGACGGGCGCTCTGTAATGTGGGTGTGTGCGCGCATGTGTGCGTGTCTGTGTGTGGCTATACTCTACTGTGTTCAGTGTTCTTTTCCTGTCGTTTTTATTTATTTTTTATATTCGTGTGTGTGTGTCTGTGCTTGGTTTCAGTGTACTCTGAGCACCTATGATGCCTGTACTTGTCTATGTGTGTCTACGTGTCTCTGCATGTATGAGGCCTGTAGGTATATGTGTGTGTGTGTGTCCCCTAGGTCGACTCAGCCTCAAATGAGTACCTAGTGCGGTGTGTAAACATCGCCACTAGGGAGACAAAGGCGGCCGGGCGTGGTGCTGGTCACCCACCCCCTCGTGTGCCGTGTCGACCTTCATAGGTGCTCGCTAACGGCACTTGCCCCAACAGTCTGTTAAGGCTATATAGGGGATCTTTGTCTTTGTCTTTGTGTCATAGTGGGGAGCGGTAGTTCATAATAATAATAGCATTTATATAGCGCCTTTCACCCGAGGGTCACAAAGCGCTGCACAAAGCTGCAGAGAGAACGACATGTCAACAACGACAGAGCACGGAAAATCAGCAACAACTTTTTTTTTTGGGTTCAGTGGTTAGCGCGCTGGGCTACAAACCTGGCGACCCAAGTTCGAATTCCGCTCACGGCCAACACCAGTGATGATTTGATGAATCTGTCCTGAGCCTCCTTTAAATCGACTCAGCCTCAAAATGAGTACCTGGTGCGGTGTGTAAACATTGCCACTAGGGAGACAAAGGTGGCCGGGCGTGGTGCTGGTCACCCATCCCGTATTGTGCCGTATCGACCTTCATATTTAAATGCTTTTATTATTATAGGTACTACTCGCTAACGGCACCTGACCCTACAGTCTGTTAAGGCTTTATGGGGATCTTTGTCTTTTGGTTTCAGTTTGTGTATCTCATTGTCGTGGTTGCACCGCTCAGACTGGTTGAGCAAGCAAGTGATCATCTCACACGCATCTTCATAGCACGCACATAATAGTTGGGCTCTGAGGCGTGTTTATACACGGCACTGAGGGATTATTACAGTACTCTAGTGTATAGCCATACGTAAGGTACACAACACAACTGCACAACCGTCAGTAACATTGCTACAGGGTGGGCAACGTTTCGGCCAATAGCCCTATTGTGTGGGTTTTTAGCCGTACTAATGCACCACCTCTAACGCAGTGTCACGTTTTAATGGGGTGAATTGTGAAAACAGTATGCCTTTCTGCCGAGCATGATGGCTAAAAGCACATCAAACTCTGTTCTGTCTCCACATTGAAATGAAATACTTTCCAGTCCATAAGAAATGTCCTTTCTTAAACAAATGCGGTTGGCAAAATATTGATCTGTAAAGCCAATAATATGCAGTTGGCCATAAAATGTACTGTATGTATTGTATTATATTTGGAAACAGAAACAGGTTTGCTTATCTTGTATATTTTCGTTACTGAACATTTGCTACCATAGTGTTAGGGTTTCAGTGTTTATTACCTCCCATCATGTCAACACGTGATCGGCCGTGATATACCACCACGGCTAACATATCACCTTTCACTATAGATGTGTTTCCACGGATACGAAAGAAGGTTGAAAGTAAAAAAAATGTAACTTCAAAGCTCCCAACTTCCTACCCCATGGATAGTACCTGAGGCTCGTAGGCCATGCTAGGTACAGTACTGCAAAGGTCACATAATATTCAAATTAAAAGAGCGCTTTTATAATATACGTGTATTTCAATTCCACATCTCTACAAAGGAGATATGTTGAGATGGCAGTAGCTACTTAAGGGCGGCGCGGAGAAGAGCGCTGCCGCCTCACAGCAAGGTCCCTGGTTTGAATCCCGGCTCGGGTACCTTTCTGTGGGTATGGCCCTGCCTTGCGCCCTGTGTCTGCCGGGATAGGCTACGGCTCACTACAACCCTGTACAGGATTAAGCGGTTTCTGACAATGAATGCATTATCATGAATAACAATTGAGAGCGCACGATTATCAGCATTTGGTTTCCAATAGCATCACCTAATTGGGGGCCCAAAGTTGGTAAAAATTTCAGCCCCAAAGAATATTGAAAACTGTGATCATTGACTCCATAATTGAGGATAAATTCAAGGACTGCCTGGGGTTGGTAGAGATCCAACCAAGCCCTATCCCCTCCCTTTTTCCCACCCTACCCAGCTCAACCAGACTGCAACGTGTGCGGTTCAAATCTGTGATGGTTGAAGTTGAGTGTGAGCGCCACCCAGGGGTCGCCTATGACTCCTGCTTCATGGTGACTCCAGTTTTTAAGAACACAAAATGAGCAAGAAGCACACGGTCTCTCTTGTGCATTTCCAAAATCAAGCAGTATTTCCTGAAGAAGTGCATTGTGTAAGTATATATTGCTCTCTGGACACTCCAGTTTCCATACACATGCGATAAACGTCTTTAACAGGAATTGGCGAAGCATTCCGATGCAGGACCCTCCTGACAACGATTTATGCCATTCGGTTACACTTATCTGGCTAAATAAATTACATTGCCATGTTTATTACATGGTGAGTAAAAGCATATCTATATTGGCGATATTGGCACAAAAAAGTGTCTGGGTTTTGACATGATGTGCATACGTCTGTGGAGGTACATTGGCAGCCAAGTGGTATGTATAATCAGATACAAGTGGAAGCCTAAGACAGTAAGATTTATAGTTTAACTTTTGGCGTATTGAAAAAATTATCACTGCCTTTGGCCATGGCAGCCTCGATTTTTTTTTTGCTTTGGAATTGCCCATATATGAAGGCATTTTTTTGGCCAAGACCTTTAAAAGTAGAAATGAAATATACCGTATCAAAATGTGAACACCAACATGCCAGAACATGAATTATGTTATACGTAATCAAATTTTTGGTTTGTGAAATAATTAATCATTACAGTAATACAGGATTTATTCCTCAAATTAATTCAGTTGCTGTGGATATATATGGTGCTGAATGTTAAAGAGAATTGCTGTAACTTGTAATAAAGTACTAAAGATTCCAAAATATTACTTGTATTTTCACAGCCCTTTGTGAGTTCACTGCTGAAGGCCCCCCCTATGCCATGTGAGACATGGGGGATGTTTGACCATATTTCACCACTCTGCTCAATGCGGGTCAGTGAAACGAGGAATTTAAGGGGGTGCAAGACCAGTTCAGCTGTCACTTGTCACTCATATTGCAGAGCCAGAATTTTAAGTCAGGTTGTGGATTTCATAACAGTGCGGTAACCACTGCACCGTCGTTGTAAAGCATTATCCATTATCAGCAACCACACCCATGCCCGTTAAGGCATGGAAACATGTGTATACATTATTTGGCTCTACGGGTGTTAATTATAATAATAGAAACGCGCATTATGCACTATTAGCGGCTTAATTAGCCCCACTAAAAGCCGTACATTAAACCCCATTGTAATTTTATGTTAATACGTAATAACACTGCCGGTGTGGAGCTGGACTGGGGGCTCAGTTAATAATGCATGAGTCGCTGCCCATGCGTTCAGGGGGTATTCTCCACGGACCAGCTGCCAAGATTTCGTTAAATATTCATCGGGTGGGGGAACACCGCCCCCCTCACCCCCCACCTCCCCGTCCTATGTCACTTCGCTTACCTCTCACATTGTTATTAATTAATAATCATTGCCTTTCTACCGAGCCAGGAAATAATTATTCAAGTCGTCAGGCCATGATCAATCCACTGCTGGCCTCCCCAAGCCATTGTCATCTCCCACGATCTCGAGATGTAATAATCCACCACCTGACACACTGCTCATGCGCTCATTTCATCGTTGCAGGCCCTTCGCGGACGCCCTCTTGGACGCGTTCCACACCTTGGCTGCCTACCCGTCACTATTCTTGATCATCTGCCATAATCAGGGTCTCACCGGGTTATACATAATAATTGACTGCTTACCGGGCAGGTATTGACTGACACATTGATTTGAATGTGAATGTTTATGAGGCACTCGTTAAATCGTGCGTTTGATGTTTGACGTTTTATGACTGTAATCTGTTACCACAAATATATATTCGACATATTCATACTGACTAAACTCTACATGCACCACGATTGCATGAATCATTGATGAGCCTGATTTGCGAATATTGCAAAGACGTGTTGAGGGAATGCATCCCTTCCACCTAACCACAACTTTACCTATCTACCTATCGTTCTTATCTATCTACCTACCATTTTAGTGTGGTATATCCATACACAGTAGCCACATAACCACCTACCTCTCCATCTACCCACCCACCTACCCTATTTAACTATCTCCCCACCCACTCGCCTCCCTACCTATCCACTCAATCTACCTAGGTGTATAACCTCCCAACCTAGTTACCTACCTGCTTAAATACCCACATACCGTGCCTTTATAATTCATTCATTTACGTATCTATATTCTCGCTACATTCTCATGCATCCAGTGGCCACAAGCAGCCCCCAGGGGGCCTTTGCTGCACATTGGCGTGCATCTTTCCTTATTAAATGACTGACATTGATGGATTAGATAAATACATCTGAATGCTTTGCCACCTGCATCAACGTTCAGTCAGCGCAATGGAATACAAAGCAGGTTTGATTGACAGATGCACTTTGTATAACCGAGTGAAACATAATTGAAATTCCTTATCTCTGCAGTAATGGAAATACGACACTTGTATCTGGATAAACAGGGGTTTACAATGGAACTGGAGGAAGCGATGGTGGTGTGGTTAGCCCACAGCACTATACACACATTCAGCTGAGTTATATTCCCGTTCACGGGTAACACAAATTAAACGTATTCAAATGATAAAACGAACGTGCAATTTGGTATTTTACAGTGATTCGCATGTTTGTTGTGTCGCAGGAATCCCGGAAAGAGCTTGCACGCTCACTTAGTATTTTTATGTTGTAATAATAAACATCTATCTATCTAACTATTGGCCTCGACCCGGCCTGCGGCCGCCTAGGCCAGGTCCCTGAATTAATATATTGTATATATTGGTTAATACGTGCGTTTGTTGTATCGCAGGATTCCAGAGCTTGCAAGCTCACTGGCTATTTTCTACTGTAATATTAAACATGTATGTATAAATGCTATTATTATTATGTGCTGACCGCTAGATGATTAGTCTCTGTATCTCTCGGACAGATGTGTTTCAAACAAGCACCGCTAGATGGCGATGATGCGATCAGCTCGGAGCCGAAAGGACAGTCTACAGATGTCTGTCGAGCTCCTCTGCAGAGTTGGTACATGACACGGCCAGCCAAATAGGAACAATCTGGAATGCCACCCCGACTCTGCCAGCCTTCATTTTGACAAAGTCTATCGGGGTCAGTGACCCGCACAATATTTTATCACTCGGTAAGCCTCGTCCGGTGTAACTCTCACTGCGGCTGTGACTGCCAGTCACGTGCCACCGCCCCCTTTACGAGCAACCTAGAAAATACTGATTGCGAATTTAAGACCTGGGATCAAATAGGGAAAAGCAGCGAGACAGGACCTTTTGCTGAACCACCGAGAGACCAGGTGTGAATGGAAGAGGCCATTACTCAAGGGCTCAGTGATGAGTTAGGCGAGGGTTAAAAGTTCGCATTTTCCTCGTGGGCAAATGCCTGGAATGTATACTCCACTCTTAAGAACCTAGCGAAAAGCTGCGAAATTGAAATGTCACAAATTCCGTGTGAGATTCCACCCAGTGCCTTTCAGGGCAATTATTTTGCCCCCCACTGCCCATTTTCCTTTTAGAATACATTATTAAACATTCACAAGATTCTGCAGAAGTACCTCTGGCTTTGAGCTGAAGGTGAATTCGTTTTTTTTTAAGAGGGCTTTTACCACTGCCCCGTGGCAACCATACACGTAATCATGCAGACAACCGGACAGTTTGTATCCCTTGTGAAAGAAATATTTTGTCCTGCTGTTTTTATTCCGCAGATGTGCAGTCTGTTAACCACTGCGCTGTGAACCGGGTGAACTTAGTTTAATTCCTGGCCACATCTGAACCGGTCATGCCCCCCCAACGCCAACTCACATTGAACATCATGATGAAAGTCAATCTCCTTAACCCGACACGGCGTTGGGAGTCCTTCGTCCAGCATTATTTGTACACTGGCAAAAAGGTGCTCATAGTCTAAGCATAATGATATTGTTGAATTTTGATGGTTGCTCTTCAAATCTCTTCTTTCGGGATAGCCGTGTCGAGCACTATCCCTCGCGACGTTTCGCCTCCCACGTTGGAAGCATCCTTAGGAGTCATTAATCGAGCCGTGAAAACATACATCAGTACAATGTTCAATTTTATCCATCTTAAGCGTGGTAATAAAATTCAGGAGTATTTTTTTTACGGCGGAGTATATAAAAACATCAAAACCCATAGGCTCTTGTGCGCTGAGTGGATACTTTCAAGCATATAGAGGCGTTGTCTTTAAAAAATAATTTGACGTCTGCATCTCCAACACGCGACGTGGTGCCGTGCATTCTGGTAGGTGCCGCCTTGCAGTGGAACGGCTCCACACGAGTCTGTTATGTAACGGCTCGGGAATGGCAGCAGCCGTGTTACCGCGTGCTGTCTGCTATACAGCGGACGGTGTTACATTGCAGGCACTGCCGTAATCTGTTAACCACGCGGTTAACACAATACATTGCCAGACACGTTGTCTGATGTAATATTACTGCATTGCAAAATGCTCATTAATGAGATTATGCCATCCATTGCAGGAGCTTCGTGCAAAATATTTTAGGGATGCTGTGAGGCTTTGCTGAATTAGATAATCATTTGAATATTTGCCAATCCACTGCTGAATAACGTAAATCCGCACACGTACACAATCAGTGGCGTATTGTCCCATATTTTAATTGCTACCCTCTCATTCACATGTGATGATCAGCCCTGATCAATGTATCCACTGTTGGATGAAGGCCTCACCAAGCAGGCTTGTGTAATATTAATAGCATTGTTAACAGTACATATATGACAATTGCATAATTGCATAGATGTACATGCATTAACAAAGTCAGACATACAGTACAAGTGTACATAAATACACGTGGGTGTGCCATTAGAAGACGGGGGCGGGTGCACGTCACGCGCAGCGCCGTGACGTCATTTCGCACGTATGACGTTCCCGCCAGGATATTTCGCAGCGACGCGCGAGACCATTTCGCGAGTGGGTCCTTGTAAATTGTTACATTTAAATAGCTATGAAATTCAAAGGAAATATCGGCGCCAATACATGACTAAAGAAACAAGACACATAATACCAAGTGTGTACTAATTTCTGTTTCTAGCAAGCATATGTAAATCTAAATTTTTTTTAATGTACTCGCGTCTCCTTACACAGGTCTCTCCCCGCCATCACGTTCCATGGACTCGCGCGAGTTGCGTCAGTCAGAGAAGGGGCGGGGTCTGGGTGAATAAGGTCGGGGTGTGGAGGATAGGGGCGGGGTGTGGGGGGTAGGGGAGGGGTAGGGGGGTATAGAGGAGGGGTCTGGGGGATAGGGGCGGTAGACCGGGGTGTTAGGGGGAACTACTTTCTTGCGTCGCCGAGAGACGCGCGGCTGGCCTGGGCTGGGGGCGGTGATGCGGTGGGCCGCAG
This sequence comes from Geotria australis, assembly GCA_036362915.1. Classification (NCBI taxonomy): domain Eukaryota; kingdom Metazoa; phylum Chordata; class Hyperoartia; order Petromyzontiformes; family Geotriidae; genus Geotria; species Geotria australis. Next base: position 766,307 of record JAZEWU010000010.1, read on the forward strand.
TGCGCACGCGCGAGGCCGGCGGCGATGTTTTGTTTCGCCCGGTGTGCCCCTCCGCGGCGCCAAACACCAAACACCTCCTCATCAACAATAAAGCGTCATTAACATTAAACAAATAAACGTCGCGAACGTCGCAGTTAAAATAATCAGCGAGGTCCACTATACCTAAGAAAAGCGAGGTTGGAGGGCAGGGCGTGAGTGGTTAATGTAAAAAAAGAGGAAAAAAATCTCCCAACAAAACGGCGTCTGTATAACTGAAGATAGACAAATTTCACAATTTTTTTGCGCGGCTAATAAGACTGAAATCGATATCGGGCGGCTGGATATACAAGAGAGAAAAAATTGAAGAATAATTCTAGGGCGATTTTTAAGCGTTAACATCAGGTTTAATATTTGAACGCTTCGTGTAATCGCGACGATAATAACGTAGGAGAACGTACGCGATGAGGTGTGCGGTGCCCGGGCGCTGTGAGTGAAGCGGGCGCGCGGGCTGGCGCTTCTCGCTTCTGAAGCAGAAGCAGATAAAGAATTCCTCACATCATCAGCGACAGAATCGTCATCAACGACATCAGCATCATCAATACAACAAGAAGAAGCAGCAGCAGCAGCCATCATGTCCAGCATCAAATTCTCGGCGGCGCGAAAACCCGGCGGGCGGCCTCCCGTGGGCAGGTACTCTTCCCACCATTCAGCAGCGCGGTTTATTGTCATCATTGTTATCGTCGTCATCACCGGCTTTTACCATGGAGGAACTATGGGGAACGTGTGCTGGTATCCGCGTGTTAAATGTTCACGATTATAATGTGTGCTTAAAACGTATCCGTTGTTGGGTGGAGGTAAAGGTGAGGGTGAGATAGAGGCGGCTGGATGGGCTCCCCCCACCCGGGAGACACGAACCCCAAGTGACGGCGGTGCACGCCGAGATTTGGCCGCCCTTTTAACGTACACGTTTGAATTAAACATCAATTCATTTATAAACGACAACGCGAGTTACATTTGTGGAGGTTGTGCAATGGTGATGAGTAAATGGCGTTGTACATTTAGAGAGAGGGGATGGATAATGGTGAAGATGAGGGAGGGGAGGCCCGTGGGTTAGGCCCGGCCGAGGCGGCACTCATTCAGGTCACGTCCCGCCTCTGCGCCTCAAGGCGGCCCCAGCACCGTATTATTAATATTATTACTACTGAACGTTTATCTGTGACTTTAAAACCTTTTTTCAGCCGTTATTCGCATATGAAATTATACGTAATGTATAAATGGTTTCGCATGTAGTGGTGTTAGACGAGGAGGTAGCGCAGTGGGTTAGCGCACTGCGCTACCAGCCCCGGGCTGCCCAGGTTTGATACCAGGCCAGGACCACACCGGCCATTTGGTGTCTCCTTTACAGTATTTACTCACTACATTTCACGTGCGTCTTCCCTTGGTTGATTCGGCACCAAATTAGAGTCGGCAACACCGCGTGTACTGGGTCCCCTCTGTACATACACGTTTCGCAGCCCTTTTGTCAATCCACTGCTGGATGAGGGCATCCCCAACCCCATTGCAGATCATGCAGACCATTGCACCACACTGGCTGAATTATCATTAAAATTAGCACGGAGGGACTTGGTTGTGTTTGGGTGGTGCCGTCATCATCTTAGCCAGGAAGACGAAGGCGGCCGTGCGTGATAGTGGCTTCATAGCTACGCCACAGCACCACACCACCAAATACTGTACAGTGTACCTCGAGTCATGTGTGCTTCCCATACATAATAAGCAGTCGCTCACAAGGGCTATCTTAATAAAGGGGCGCGGTTGTGTACATGTCTGCTACATATGTGTAATATGGGAGACGCGTGGTACACGTGCGCATGTATACTACAGTAATGCAAATTATGATTGAAAATGTATCCAGGACAGCCTCAGTGCGCCTCAAAACACGTTTTAGAATGTTAATGCATTTGGGATATTTGGCCAATTCAATGAATGTGTATGTTATACGAAGCCATATAAAATGTCCATCTGTAGCGTGCCGTACCTATGTATATATTAAATGCATTTTATGTAGACTAAAACATTTGCATATCATTATATATTTTTGCTTTCTTAATTGGAAATTACAGCCCTTGGTCGAGCCACTGCTAGATGAAGGCCTCTGACCACGTCACTACGTTCGGCATTGAGGGTTTGTTAAGTCGGGAGGTCAAGAAGACTTGTTCAGATACTAGTTGCCACGAATGTTAGACGTCACGGGGAATCTAACTGATGGAATAGAATTTCAAGCGATGCTGCAACCCTGTGGACCACTGCTTTACCCCCCTTAGATTGCATTAAGTGTGCACACGGAATTGAACCTGTTAAGAAGGAATTACAGATGTCATTGGGTAAGAATATTTTTTCAATGGCTGGACATGTGTGTTTAGGATGGAAGAGGGCAGGTTACAGGGACGGGCATTGGAGGGGCACTTATTAGAGGTCGGTGACTAAGGGGAAGACCTAAAGCCAGATGGCATGATACTGTAAGAGGAGCAGAGGTCGGGTGTCGGCTTTCCAACAGCTGCAAGATCGAGCAGAAGGAAGGAAGCGATTGCAGGGTCTAGCGGCTTGTATGGGATTGGTTGATCATAATGGCCGCTTGACCTTCATGCTTTGGTAATGCTCAAATTTACTCTTAATATCTGTCTCAATGAACCGTATGCCATAGTATTTAGACATAGAGTAAAGATAACGCACTCTGAAGATCCTGCAGGGTGGACTGTGACTCAAATATGGACACTGTGGGGGGCCCAAGCATCCCTTCCCCATGGGGGGAATGGGGGGGGTGGGTCGAGAATACCCAACGTCCCTTCAGTACAGTGCTGTGCGGTGATTGGGATTCACTGCTAATATATTCGCTTTGTTTATTCCGCGTGTGCCAGACAACGACAGGCATGTTCATGAGTGATTGGCGATGCAGTGGATTATATAATACCGTACAGTAGTGGTGTTATAAGAAAATAATGTCTGCAATTTAATACAAAACTGCCTCCTGTGCATCAGATTTTGCCAGCTTGCATTGTTGCACTCGCCGTTATATTACTACCAGTTTGCATTGTATCTTGTTATTTTAACAGATGTTGGCACACAACGTTACGTGCTGGTTCTGCTGCCAAGTTATTGGGAGATGCGATTTAATGCTGTTATTAAAATGACATTCGTATATCTTAATTATAGTTGCTCAAGCAACTACGAGCAAGCAGCTTATTGGAAATTGGTAATGAGCTCCAAGTTATGTTCATACGCTTACAAATAAAATTTAGACAAAGGTCATGTTTGTGGTGCACTCCTAATTTTAGGTTTTTGTAATGGTAAAATCATTTTCTATTTACAGTCCGTTGCTTCAAAAATCTAAATTGAGGTCTGTATCATGTGCTAGCTCACAACATTAGAAGATTGTGCATTCAATCCTTCGACATGACCTGCACTCAGGCGCTTAAAGGCAAACTCATTTTCAAAACACGCACGTAAATGCTGCAAACATGGGAAGTTTTAGAATGTGAAAGGCCATTCAGCTCATCAAACTCCTTCCTTTTTTCTAATTAAGGACCTTCTTTGCTTCTATTGCAAATGCCCACTCTACTCCAGGAATATAAATTGCACCAAATTGTTCAAAACTGAAGACATCCATGAGGCAAACTCCTCAATTGCACACCCTATCAAACTATCCTGCAATATCTGAAATTGAGACGTTTTTCCCTCGTCTTTTTTCGCTTTCGGTTAGACCCATTTATGGCCGACTGCTTTTGTGGGCTTTGATGGAGTTTATAATTCTCGGTTTAGGGTGTCTTGACATATGAATACTGTACCATCTGAGTTAGTTTGCTATAGCTCATTGGCCATCCTGCTTGCACATTCGCCATTGCCCAAGTCTAACATACGTGCCGGGCAACTCTGAGAATTTTCTGTAGGTGGCTATTAATTCTGATAGACAGTTCCCAATCTCCATTTTCTTCCTTGAACTGTTTCCATGCTCGGCAGAGGATGTATTGCCTTTCTGCGTGCCTCTACTTTTAAATACGTTCCCTGAAGTGCACCATTTACCATTTAGGTAGCGTGCACACGCAGCTGGTGCTTCTGTTGCAACAAAACTGTACTGGTGCTCATGAAACATCTAGCTCAGGTTGATACATGTCTGAATAATGCACACCTACATGTAGGTCACATATAAGGCGGGGAAATATACAACAGAAGATGTATAGTATTGGTGTTAATTAATCAACTTAGCATATTGTGGCATTTAGCATATTTCCTAAAAAATTTGGAATTGAATATATATTTTTTCTCTTCTAGGGGCCGCCCAGCTGTGAGGAACTCCGCACCCTCGCACGTTCTGGTGAGTGACGCAAGTTTGCTGCAACATTGGTAACATCGAATTAAATGTATTCAGATTTCCTCTTTGAGAAGCAGGGGATGTTTTGATACTTGTGAGAGGATGCCTGTAACCTCACTAACTGTTAAAGGAGATGCGATCTCAGGATCTTTTAATGCTCAATGTAACTAACCCAAAATCTGTAATGCTCTGGTAGTCTAACTGTTACTTTCTGTGGTGTTTGGCTCAGATGGCAAAAGTAGCCTGGCACCATGGTGTTTTCTGGTATATTTTTCTTCATTATTCGTGGGCTCGAAAGATGTTAGAGGGGAAGCCTAAAGGCATCACAAGCGTTGGCATGTATAGTCCATTTGGTAATCCACATCTGGATGAGGGCCTCCCCATGGCATGTGGGACATACGGGTTATATTGCCATACTCAAAAGCTCTGTTCAGTGCAGGTTGGTAAATATTTGTAGTACAGAGCAACATTTTATTTTGCTGCACTGTCCTTTACTAAGGATATTGCCGATTTTACCTGGTTTTTATGCATGGTGGTCATCGATGCATTCTCCAGGCTCTAAACATGCTTAGTTTCAGACGTGTAGAATGGAATTTGGCAGATTCTGGGTAATTTGGTTGTAGGCTCAGGCATTGCCACCGGCTGTTAAATAACGGGGGGCAACCTTAAAATATATGTGGCTTGTAGATATGTACCTGGGCATTGTGTCCTCAACTGTCTGCGCAAGGTTGAGGCTTCATAGTTAATTTTGCTGTCGTGAATTCAGTCATTATATTAGCAACCAACGGGATGATGCAGCAATTACATCACGATATAATGAATGCCTGACAATGATGCTAATGTTGTTTTGCATTAACGTAGTTGCATATTCACATTGAGCAACCCGAGACGCACCATACAGTTGTTTATCTTCAACATAAGTGCTCATTATTTTTTGTTACATTTTTGTTCAACTTCTTATTCCATTAGTTTGTAAGCCCATGATGTGCATGCGCAGGGAAGAGTATTTAAAATGTTTGGTGTTGCCAGGAATTAGAATCAATTTCATTTTTTTATTTTCATTATCTGCGTGCAATGCAAGCATTATTGCACTATTTTGTGGTCTTTTATGCATTTTCCTCTTTCAGGAAGGGGCCTATATGAATCCCAGAATGGTTCACGTGTTGACCTCTGTTGTGGTAAGCATGGTGTGACGTTCTTGTTATGTTTTGGTGGCTTGAACATAAATTTGTATTGCTACCTGAGGTTGGGAACTCTAAAACTGACTTAATGCTGCATAATATTTTTGCCGTTTATTTTTTGTATCATCAGGCAGGGAGGGCACTTACATACTGCTTGTTGGTTCTGTTCAATATTTATGTGCGTTCCTTGACAGGGAGCCAGATGCGAATTGCTCGTCAAAAGCGGAAAAGTGTTTGAAGGAATATTCCGAACCTACGGACCGAAGGTATGTTGCATGGGCAGAGATTTAAAAAAAAGAGTCATGCAAACAAAGGCTTCTAAAGCTTTGGAAAGGTCTGGGCAATCGCTGTGGAACTGCTAATGTCGGCTTTTGTCCATTTATGCTGCTATCAGCATGTTGTCACACACAAACTATTCACACCAAATAGTTTTTTTTCATTGCAATTCTGGAGGGCACAGGGATTTTGCTAACTTTGGCAATCGGCAGGGATTTCCAGGACAATTGAAAATCCAGAAGGATTCAAACCTTTTATGAAAACAGATGTTTATACAGTGAGTCAGAAACTACAGTTGGTACATTTGTAGTCACTGTACATTGGCATTGTGACAAAAGGTATTTTTATAAACCTTGCTTAGAAAGGCTCCGACTATAAATTATGTAACCCGTCCTTAATGCAGAAGTTAATTGATTCTTAAACATTTAATAAGTATTCAAAACCCTCAACAAAAAGGCAGCTGGCACCGATACCAGTTCTTATTGCTACGGAGGAAAAAGATGTACAATGTAACACCGAAAACATGAATGTGGTGCTTGTAACCACACGGGAATGTTTTTTGTGTTGGCGCCGTCAGTACGAGGTGGTGCTTGACGCGGCGCATCAGCAGAGTGCTGACTCAACGCAGTCGGGCCCCAAGAGCGAGGAGATAGTTAACACGATGATCTTCAGCCCCAGCGACGTGGTGTTGGTGCAGTACAAGGATGTGGACCTCAACTACGCCACACGAGGTACTAGGGTTGCTCTCTTCTTGCACTTGCTTACTTTGGCAAGAAGGACTGTTGAGGGAGGTGAAGGCTTGCAAAAGCGCTTAAATGTGACGTATTGTGACTTACTGCTATTAACCTTCTTAGCGTTGTTAGAGCCACTACCAATGCAGTATCGTTAGTAAGCAAATACAGTCATACCCCGAGTTATGGCTCCTCGACTTGCGGCGCTTCGGACATACGGGCATTTTGAATTGGCACCATTCCCTGAAGTTGTGGCGCTTCCGTCGGAGTTACGGCTTTTTAGCGACATTAGTATGCTTACTCTTTTTTGCAAAATAAGGCCAACAGTGTTTTTTTGTTGTTACAAATGCTTAATTTATGTCAGTTATGCACATATGACGATTGCAGTGCAGTAAATGCATCGATAAGTGGAAAAAAAGCCAGTGCTTCGACTTGCGGACATTTTCGAGTTACGGCATCAGTCTGGAACCTAAGGTGACGTAACTCCGGGGTATGCCTGTATATGGGCCGTGTGGTGGATAGCGGGCAACAGCGCAGCTAAATCAATTTTGTATTTGCATCTATATTCTCTCATGTGTGCCCCCCCACCTATACTAACCTGTATTGATTACATAAATCTGTGGCCTGCATGACAAGAGGAAGCCCTTGTCCAGCATTGGATTTTCAAAAATGTTGAACGTTAATAAAGATGTATTGATGCTTCAATGTATGTATTTTTCACTTGTGATACATGCATTGGGTTGTGTGTGTAGAAATAAAGTATTTACGATATATGCATACTATATGCTTATGCTACATTTGCGTGTATATAGGAAACAAAACTGTACAAATAAGATGAAAAATTCTTAATATAAATGAGAATCCAAAAACAATTGATTACTGAATTGTTCCGTGCAAACTTTATATCTTGCTATGGTTTGAGAAATAAATTGTGTTAGTTTAGTTTCACGGTATGGGTTGAATTAAATCCGTTGCTCTAAATCCATTAGTGTGCTTGTAGGAAGACCTTTAAGGCAATGACATCGATCATCAGTTAAATCCATTGAGATGTATGAGGAGAGCTCATAATTCATATTAATTTAGATACTGTAGGGAAATTGTTCACTTTCATTTGGTTGTATTAAAAGGCATCATTCAAAACCAGTTCCTACGCTGGCTTCCCACAAGTACCATGCTGTTTCATTGAGATCATTGCAATATATCATTCACTTGTATTAAGATCTATTCGACAGTCATTCACTTTAATTGAGGTCTAATAGACAGTAGTTATTGGAATGAAACACAAAGTATTCAGTCTTATATTAATGGACAAAATAAAATCTTTCGTAAGTCACTTTCAGATGTTGCTGTGAAAATGAACAGCAGTTGGTTTAATCACGTAAAATGTTTCTATTTTTTCACTTCCTCCCAAAGAGTTTTATTATTGTTTTGTATTTGATGGATGATGATGAAGAAAATTACCTTACAGTTAACAATGTTTAGTGACCTGCACTTCTGCTATGTGTTGGTCAGTGTGCACAAGGACGAAAATGAAATCCTTAGCAAGTTTATTTTACATATAATCATTGTCAAGGTAGAAGCGTTCACGTCGCGATCCCTGTCAGGTAATACTTGGTGTTGCCTGCGAATTCTACCAAACACTTCGAAACCGAGCTGAAAGACAACGATGTCCAGAAGCTGACCATCGTGCTTCGAAGAATCGCAAAGAAGAAGATTGTTTTAATTATCTTTTAACTGCCATTGACAAAAAGCCTTTGCAAAAATCACGTTTACTAAACGGATTACGTTTGTTAAAATTCTATCTTTAAATCTTCTAATTCCTAGGAATCAGATTACAATCTAATGGCTAATTTTAATGACTGCTCAGTAAGCAGTAGCAGAGGTTGATGTTATAAGGTTTCCAATTTCTAGAAATACTAGTTTAATATCAGCGTTTTTATTTCTGTGATTAACTCATAAGCCTTATTAATATATTGTCCCTGATTGGTGATATAATTGTGGAGCTGAATATGAATATAATGTTCCGAGTTTTAAGGTTCAGAATGTCATTGTGGTTTCTGTTGTCACCGCTTTTAAAAGCTGAACTGGCAGACGTTATGTTATTCATACAATCAAGTCTATTGATTTTTACCGCAGCCGTTTGTTGTTTAACATCTTTTTGAGTCTCGGCAACCCTGCTGTTGTATTAGAAGTTGTATTGATCCTTTCTGAGGATTAACAGCATGATTCCTTTCAAAGCTTGATCACAGCCGGGTGATATGGAGTTTACTCGTTAGTAGTCTAGGTGGGTTTTACAGAGCGATTGACGATGTATATTGGTGCCGCTTGGCACTAATTCCAGATGCTACGCTATTTACAGTGTACTGATTCCTGACAATATGTGCCACTACACAAGCTTGGCGTTTAGTCAAAGAAACTCGAAATTAATTTACAAATAGATTGATCATTGTCATTAAAGGAAAACACAGATGATACATAGGTTTTGTTGTATATCCCAGGCTGTCTGACTTAACCATCAGCCATGCTATTACAGTCCTCTGGTTATAGCAATACAGCATCACAATATCAATGCATCTAAGGACACGGGCTTTGTAGGTAAAGTATCTAAACGGTAATAGCTGTTTTTATATTAACATCTTTAATGTGAATGCATACACAGACTGATTAGACTAAAATGCACCAACAGCAATTTATGTGTATTATACTGCATCAAGATACTGTCGAGAAACAGTAAAAAGACAGAAACAGCCATTGAGCCACAGCAGGATCAGAGAGCGCTTCCTCACCGCATACGGAGCCGCAGCAGTCAGGTTGTCTGCGGCATTTATAAGGTAACAATGTGGCTCTCGGTGATGGCATGGCTTGTGTCTGTCTGCAGATGGCTTCACTGACAGCGTGATTGTGAGACGGGTGAACGGAGAGCACCGGGAGCGGGAGCTGGAGCCCTGGCAGGGAGGGGACGGTGCTGGCGACGACATGAGCGCGCTTGACACCGACATGGTAATGTCGGCGCGCACTGCTAGCAATGTGCTCTGATCACTCGCACCTAAAGAATACCTGTAATAGCAGTTGAGAGTGCAACAACATCATGTTTAGTGTTAAGGAATGTAAGCGAACCTGGTCAATACACATTACTTGAAGGGATGATGGCCGCTGGCAGCCCAAGGAGGCAACACCCCCAAGAGGAAATCGTTGGTGCGCTTGAAGCGATGAGATCGGCTTGTGGTGCAGGCACTGGGTGGATTGATGGCATCATCGGACTTTATTCAGCAGTGGATTGGTCAGGGCTGATGAGGAAGAGCCATTTGAGACCAGAAGTATCGTTTGCAATAGAAACCTGGGTTCAAAAGAAAAACTGCAAAAATATTTTAGTGCAACAGTTAAACTGCATCCATAACCTACATTAAATGTAATAAACAGACGTCATAAACTGCAATTGTTCTTCATTACCGTATTTCACGCCCGAAGCACAACTCCATATAGTATTGTATTTGAGGCTTGACAAAAATGTAATGGAATTGTGCTATGCCTGTTTGGGAGGATCCTTTTAATGATTTAAGTACCTTCATGGGTAACCATTAAGAATTCTAATTTTTTTGACTCATGGTTGAACGAGAAAATTTACAAGTACTTGTTAAAAGTGTCTTTATTGTTATAGGTTATTTTGTTGTGATATAACCAGTCTGTCTTTACCAGGTGTTAAGCCAGATCAATTGTGTGTGCTGCCTTTTGAAATTGGCATGTTTCATATTGGGACTATCTAATCTGGTAAATTGAGGAAATTAGAAAATGTTGAAGGTAGATCACTCACTATAATAGCACTTTCTCATCACTTAGTGATCTTTAATTAAAATCAGCATCTGTAGTGTACGTACATCTTACATTCACTAGATTAATGTTTAATTCATTAAAACAAACCTAATATGAATGATTAAATTATTGTACATTATATAAAGGTGAAAATAAAAATAGACAATATGATTTTACAAATACATTTCACTTGTTAGGTTTTTAAGCAACCACCATATCAAATACGCATTACACATTGGGAGTATATAATTGGAAATCAAATGTGTGCGTATATACAAGCACACTGGATATACCTCAAGTAATTTGCAAGTGACAGTGGACTGTACATTCTATTTTGTTGTGTAGTCAAACGGCTGGGATCCCAACGAGATGTTTCGCTACAACGAGGAGAACTACGGCGTCAAGTCAACATATGACAGCAGCCTCGCCAACTACACGTGAGTGTTGGAGAAGGGGGTTAAATACTGCGGTTGGACAGGCTATACATAATTGAAAGGCATATTTGGATGTTTTAGTCTGTTAGCTGTACATTCACTGCGCTCAAGATTGTTGTATCCATGCCCGTCACTGCACACACCCGCCCCCGTGTTGCGTCGCACTGTGCTAATTCTGTTCATCGTCCGTTGTGAACAAATCCGAACTGGCAGTCGCAGTCTTCAGTGCAGCCAGGGGGCCCAGAGGGAGCCATGTGTGCTCGTCCTGGAATTTGTATGTTGTCTGTGCACGCGAGGGAATATGTGCATAAAGAGTGCGCGGAGGGGAATATGGGAATCTCTCCAATTAGGTCTCTTTGCTTTTGTCCGCTGGAAATACTTCTACTGTTTGTTAGTACCATTGAGCGTTGGCAGATGCAGTTCGTTTTAGATGCTTCGTTACTTTAAATTTATACTACTTTGTTATGTATTTTTATATTTACCGGTAGACAATAAATTAAACGTCAGACAACATGGTTTACGTGTGCCTACCACCCGGTGTTGCGTCCAGAACAGAACGCCTTGGATTTCGTTTTGATGCTTAAAAAATAGCATCAGGTGTGAACAGAGTAATTTGTACGACTACTACTACGCTACGTAAAACCCCACGCGCTAAACATAGATAGGTGGATGTTTATTATTATAGCAGAAAATACCCAGTGAGCTTGCAAACGCTGTGCGGGATTTCTGCGACACAGCAAACACACACGAATTGACAAAAATGAATAACATATAAAAGTTAAAGCACATAAGGAAACATATTACTAGATAATGATAGTTTTAGAAGCCAGGCAGGTGGCACTCATTTGTAATGGGCCTCTTGTGGCTCTGGATTATAAGTTCAGTTCGGGATGAGTCCACTGTACCCTGATACTCCGTACCAAACACTGAGGAGTGAGAACTTAAGCTGTGACTATTCCCCGGCATGGGGCTCTTCCCATGAGGGTAGTGATGTGGATGCAAGAGATGGTTTGTTGCTCACATCCCCCTAGCAACGTGAGACCCAACCCTTTGAGGAAAAAAATTCTACAAATATAGGCACGCACACAGCTTATATTAGACCTGTTTAAATTAATTCTCAGTTTGTTGCAAAAAATGGCTACCTTCTAACTCATCCTATAGTTATGTTTAATGCAGTATGCAGTATTAGACAACAAATCATTTACTTGTGCTAGTGTAAGAGTGGACATGTTGGTGGATACTAGGTGGATTTTATGCATCTCGGGACCCTCAGAAATGGTGGCTGCTTGGGTGGGCCTTTAATCTAGCAGCGTATTCATTATAGCTGATGATGATTATAAGGATTAAAACAATTATTCATTTATACCTTCCAGAAAGTAAGTATTTCATCTCAACAGATTTTCACCTGGTTAAGATAGTTATAACTAGATCGGTCAACGAAAAGCATTATAACTTTTTTTTTTGCGATGCTTCGAAGCACGATGGTCAGCTTCTGGACATCGTTGTCTTTCAGCTCGGCTTCGAAGTGTTTAGTAGAATTCGCAGGCAGCACCAAGTATTACCTGACAGGGATCACGACGTGAACGCTTCTACCTTGACCCCCGCATTATAACTATATTAGTATTTGTTGGAAAGCTCAAGGAGTCAAACTGATCCACCTTGTTGCAAAAGAACACACATATGTTGATGCTCCAATTGACATCTGGCTGAAGACACTGCCTAGCTCTGCTTGTGTCAGATAAAAGTCTAAGCATTGCCCAGGCTCACACAAAATGAACCAGTCTCTCTTATGACGTGGCAATTATCTCTGTGCATGGGCAGGTGGCCCGCTAATAGTCCCTGATGTCTAATCCCATGTAGTACGCGCCTCGACAAAGACAGCTCGGAGGAGTTTCAGAAACGGGAGGCTCGCGCGGAGCAGCTTGCCCGCGAGATCGAGTCGAGCCAGCAGTACCGCACGCACGTGGCGCTGGAGAACGACGACGGTCGCACAGAGGAGGACCGCTTCAGTTCCGTGCAGCGTCGGCAGCAGCAGCAGCAGCAGCAACAGCAACAGCAGGCTGACCGTGATGGCCCCACGCTCTATACAAGGTCAGTGGTTGAGGAGGTGGGTGGAGTTGTCGTGTATCAAAAATCCTTTCCTGAATTACAATTTCCTGGCCACAGCCCATGCCGACAGCATGTGGTATTTTGGGTCTGTGTTTGAGGTATGTAGCCTGACGCTTTGCTCCACTTACCTAACAATGTCATTAATGTTAACTGAGTTTCTAAAGAAGCCCCCACATCACTATTATAAGATCTATTGGGCGGCAGGGCGGTGCGGTAGTAACATCTGCGCCTCACAGAAAGAAGGTCTTGCCCGAGGCGGTTCGATTCTCGCCTCAAGCGCATTTCTCTTTGGAGTTTGTGTGTTCTCCCCCTGTTCTGTGTGGGTTTCCTCCGGGTTCTCCGCTTTCCTCCTACAACATAAAAAAACTCATTAATTAATTGGCCGATAACATCATAATATATGACACGGTGTGTGGCAAAATGTTGGCGCCGGAAAACCGCCTGGCTGCCTCCTCCACCTCTTGAGTCGTTCGCTCTTCGAATTAATACCTTCGAAATTGAATGAATATTTGCACGTTATAAATAGCATTTATTATTATTATAAAACTCAAATGCATAATGATGACCTTGCTTTCATGAAGATTACAGAGCAAATCCGCATGAGCAGTGATTTTGATCTCTGGGCCACCCTTTATGTTGTCAGGGGGAGGTATGTCCCCCCTGGACAGCGCTCGGGTCCGTTGGGCCGTGGAGGTGGCCGACAGAACTCTCCCAAGTTCGGACGGCAAGGAGCGGGGCCACAGCCAAGCCGCGGCAGTTACCGCTACCCCGAGTCCAGCCCCAGCCCCGGACTGGATCACCGTGCTCTGAATGGAGGTGAGGGCAGTCATGCTGAAACATCAGGGTCTTGTTTTTGATTGTCCGACGAGTCTAACGCTGAGCTGAATCGACAGATTAAGACGTTAAATCAATGTCCATAGCTGTCATGTTTTCTTTTTTTGTTATATTTTCTTTCCTTGAAAAAACAATAACAGGAGAGCCTTACAGACAATCGAGATATTAAATGGATTTGACTGACTGGCAGAGCATGACCATACAATGTTTTTGTAACACAAAAAGGAGTTTATAAATCTGCTGGGAGGTTAGTCACTGCTCATTCAATCCTTGTGAGGCCACCAAATCCCTTAGTACACGTGTGCACTTCTTGTGGATTGCACATTCCTGAAAAGTGTAACGGAAACACCTTTCCAAAATCTCAGAATGAGTGCAATACAGACAGTACTGTTAGAGGAAGTTCTGTCGGAAAGAAAACAGCAAACAATATGCCTTTGTAATAATTTTTAATCTCGATGTTACCCCCCTTTTTTTTTACAGCGGGCAGAGGGGCCATCCGATCCCAGGTGACACAGTCTCCTAAACCAGGTCAGGAGCTCTCCACACCGCCTGGCCTGATGGTTGGTGCCCCTGCCGGCGTGCAGGCTTTTGGCACGTCTGGTGCTGGCCACACCCAGCCACAGCCCGTCCCTCTGACGTCTGTTCAACCAGCGCCTGTGACTTGGGTCTCTGTCCCCCCGCCGGGCGTTCCTCAGCCATCCTCTGCTCAGGCAGCAGTGCTTGTGGCCCAGCAGGGGGTGGCGGCTGGGGCTGCAGTGGCCCACGCTCTGCCCGGCACCTCCAAGGTCCCGGATGTCCATCTGGTTAGCTCGCCGGTGACCGTGCCTGCCAACACAATCATCGCAGCGGCGCAGCCACCCGCGGCAATGGTTGCCGCCGCTGCTGTTGCCACCGCCGCTGCTTCTCAGCAGCCTGCCACCACCCAAGTTGCAGGGGGGTTGAGCATTCCGCGGGGTGCTGTGTTGTCAGCTGGTCCAACCACGTCGTCTGGAATGATTTCCGGTGCTGATTCATCTTTCCAGCCGCAGCCTTCATCGTCAGAAGGTATAGGAATATCCTGGAATGCTTTGTGTATTTTTTGGGAGGGTTGGTGGGGGGTATAGAAATGCTAAGTTTGAGAAGGGTGGGGAAAGGAGTGAGTAACGAAGCACAGACATCCCCCTCTCACTCGTCTTTCCTACTTCCGTCATTTCTTATTTCACTGTGGTAGTTCACTTAAGGGAACCTGAAAATCGTTACATAACAAGGTTTTTCATATTACTTCTTTGGGTGAAAAATAAAGTTTAAGATACAACGTCAAACACTAAGCACTTAATGTGGTTTAAAACGGCATGCAATTTGACAACAATCTTTCATGATACAAAAAATAATATCCCTATGTATCTATTGGTATATATTAATTGCTTTAAAAAATATTTTATTATACAATGTTAACTGTTGAATTAAGTTATATGCTAGCGGTGGCCTTAATCAAAATGTTGAACCACATGCACAGTTTGAAATAAATGTCTGTGTGCACCACTGAAGATAGTGGGGGTGGTTTTGTTTGTGCATTTCCAGGCAAAGAAACCAGTATTAACGTGGAACAAGGCCCACAAAACATGATTTTAGATCAGCAGCAAGCCCGGGCGCCTGGCCTTGCTCAGCCCGTCTTGCCGCGAGCGCCGAGTGCTGTACCTGTTAGAGGTAAAACTTACAAAGGTCAGAAACTTGCTAGGCTGTTGTGTGTTGTCAGTAGTTCGTGCTTGTCTGTAATTTAAACACCGTTTTGCCTATTCACTTGCAACATTTCTATAATATACCACACTAGATTGTGTTGTGCTCTACTGAATACCGTATTATTATTTCATGGTTTGTTTTGGTTGGTGAATTTTATTGCTTTATTTGTTTCCTTCACCAGTCCCATACCAGTCTGTGCTGGAGGCAAAGAAAAACCCAATTGAAGAGCTTAAGAGATTTAGCGCCGAGTTCAAGGTGAGTTTTAACCCCATTATACTGGATCTATCAATACTTAGTAAGCACCAGCATGTTATCCAACTCCCATGGTAGAAGAGTTGTCAATGGTGTTAAGTTTTACAACAATCATTGCATTTCCATCAGCATGTAATTTTGGCTCATTGATACATGTCTAAATATTTCGTTCTTTCATTACATGTAATTTTTAATAAGGGGTTGGTGTTTCTTTTGTAAAAATTAAAAACACTGAGTGCAGGGATAGCTAATACAAATCAACACCTTCAAACACTTGCTACTGTTTGTTAAAATATACCACAACCAAAAAAGCGTGGTACACATGCAAAATTCAAACATTACGTTTGTCATTACTACTGTCTTGACTCTTGATGAAAACATTAACCCATTATTTTTACGTAAGAACGCACCGGTTTTATTTACATATCTTGACATAGTGATTTACAAAAAAGTAATATATGTTTATAAACTTGTTCTGTGACCAATTCTGTTACTTTGTATTGACAAGCAATGGCCATTTGAAATGTGCTTACGGATTCCGCATCAAATACTTGGCGTCACCTGCCCTCTATGCCCTGCAGCTGAATCTGAACCAGGCGGAGCCGGGCTCACAGGAAGAGCGTGCCGCCAGGGACAAATCAAAGGGAGAAGGCGCCGAGGTGGTGGCTGAGTGCAGCACGGGCACGCAGACCACCGACACGCCAGCATCAACGCAGGCAGCCACCAGCAGCAGCCAGACAGCAGGAAGTGCTGTGGCACAAGCGGTTGCCAGCTCGGGCACTGGCGGCGAGGTCATGGCCACTAAACCGGGGTCAGAAGGCCCTAATGCGGGCTCTGAGTCAGCGCCGAAAGCAGATGCTGAAGGCAGTAAAGACAAAGGGGAAGCAGATGCCACAGAGTAAGCAGAGTTATTTTTGTTTTACCCTCACCGTTTTCTAGGCATTTATTAGTTGAAATCTTGTGCTGACACAGCTTCAGACAAGTTAATGGTTTCCCCCTGGTTGTCTTTGCTTTGTGTTCAGCTCGAAGAAGTCCAACCTAAATCCTAATGCCAAGGAGTTTGTGTTGAACCCAAGTGCCAAGCCTTTCATTCCCATGGTAAAAGCACGTATTTACACCTTCATTTTTGTAAAGACGAATTTGTTGAAATCAAACCTTTGCTGGCATGGATGCAATTCTGCACAATGTGAATCAAAGTGTGCATTGTAGTTATGGTAAATTTTACCATTTTGACTATTCCAGTACAGCAATGGTAAGTCACAATTTTCTTGCTGTAATGCAGCATTATAATTTAAAAATCCAAAAATGCTGTAATTTCATTATAATACATAATTTCCTCATTGTAATGCATTATAATTCACAATTTGTCCTTTGTGACGGTGCAATACATTTCACGTCTTGCCCATTGACAAAAGTGACTGGTTTCCTGGGTAAGCAGTCGCACGCACTGTTTAAACCACTTATTGATTCACAGGTGAAGCCGGTGCCTACGCCGACCCCTCCTCGCCCGCAGCAGGCGAGCCCTTCTGTGATCATGCCGGCGCCACAGGGGCCACTCTACAACCCCCAGCCCTTGGCTGCTTACCCGCCCGTCATCCCCATCAACCCCGTGCCGGTACAGCGCTTCCACCTGCTTGCACGCAATCTGAGCCAGCGTGGGCTGTCTGTGGGCTTATAGTAATGATGCCCTATATTTAACCAGGAAAGCCTCACTGAGTCTCTGGACTTTTTCAAGGGGTGTCCTGGTTTGGAATGCTTGGGCAATTCCATTATTGAGTGTTTGGCATTGTGTGGGAGGAAACCATAGTACTGGCAAAAAATCACCATGCATACAAAGGTGTAACTCTAAGTTCTGCACAAGTACACTCAACAATCCAAGTGGTGTCCTGGTTTGGAATGCTTGGGCAATTTCATTATTGAGTGTTTGGCTTTGTGTGGTAGGAAACCATAGTACTGGCAAAAAATCACCATGCATACAAAGGTGTAACTCTAAGTTATGCACAAGTACACTCAACAATCCATTGTGGGACTGCTATCTCTTGGCCAACTCTTAGGGCAGCGTACAACGACTGGTATTCCCAGACAGTCTCCTATCCAATGATTAACCAGGCTCCAGCCTGCTTAGTTTGCAAGAGATAATGTTATCAAGACATTTAGGTTTACTTGGGCTTAGTGGTGTAGCAACATGTCACTGGGTCATTGTGTATTAGACGTGAGGAAACAGGCATCGAGATCCATGGAATGGACCTGTTTGTGATGGGTGACCTGTGGGTGGGGTTTGAGGTTGAACTGTCGTGGCTTCTAATTTTGGGTTAGAGCAGACATTAAAAGGATGCGTGGAATTGTGGTGGGTGGCTTTAAATGACAACAGAAGGTGACTGAAGAACGGGTCCCACATTCTCAGGCAAGGTGGGTAATGTAGCTCAACATTGAGCCAAACTTTAGACATTACATTTTGGTAGTATTACCAAAATGTATTGTCTATTTACATTTTGGTAATACTCCATTGAGGAGCACAGAAATCCGGGACAACCTCGGAGTAGAGTCGCTGCTTCTTCGGATTGAAAGGAGTCAGTTGAGGTGGTTCGGGCATCTGGTAAGGATGCCCCCGGAAAGCTCCCTCGGGAGGTATTCCAGGCGCGGCCCAATGGGCGGAAAACCTAGAGGCCGACCTAGGACACGTCGTAGGGATTATATCCTTCGGCTTGCCTGGGAACGGCTGGGAATCCCCCAGGAAGAGCTGGAGTCTGTTGCTGAGGAAAGGGATGTCTGGTCCACTCTCCTTGGACTGCTGTCACCGTTACCCTCACCAGGACAAGCGGTTTAGAAAATGGATGGATGGATAGTATTAACCATTTATCTTGAATATTTATTTTGTCTTCTGACAGCCATTGTGTTGTAATGGGGTATGTGGTGGCTATCACAGCATAATGTAAACTGGCTAAAACTCACATGGAAAATATTAGCAAATGAAATGTCTTGTTTATTTCAGACTGCCTATCAAGTGCCAGTGCCATTGAACCAGCACAAGCCGTACAGACCAACAAAAGGTAATGCTTGTAAAACTAAAAAAACAATCGCTTGCCTACATTTTCCGGCTAACATTGTTTGAATGAACGAGGGGACGATGGAATTAAAGCTAGGTGGAGAGAAGATGAATCCTGTGTATGTGATTGAGTGTGTGATACTAGCGACATTCTTTCCTCCTTATGTCCCACTCCCTTCTTACGCAATGTTAACATCTGACCCAAACAGGGACGATGCCTCAGATTAGGTCTGACCACGCGCACCCGCAGAGCAACCAGGCCATCCTGCACTCTGTGTCCATGGCCACGGTGGCCGCTTCACCGCTGGGAGCCTCCTACTCCCACGCCTTCATTCCCTACAGCCCCCAGCACTACCCAAGCCAGACCAACCTGCTGCACTACCAGCCGTTGCATCAGGTGCCCGATTGCCTGCGTGCGTGTGTGCGTGCATGTGTAGCGTAGTGCCTGCATCCGTGCATTTGGAAATAAGTCTTGAGGTAGTCGAGTGGCTTAGGAGAGCCCTAATGGTAACACTTCACCCCACTCGCGATTCTGCTATTTTTTATGATTAAGGTCGTGGTTAAATACAAGCGTTTCATTTGTACTCTTGTCAGAACCCGACCGTATGTTTTTGTTCAATCTTAGAACTTAAATTCAACAGCATATCATTGGTATATAATTTGTAAACAATTGATTTTGCACAAGGTTTCGTGAATGTGTTGTAACTGATTTCTTTTAAGGACATTTAAGACATCGTCTCGGTATGATGTCACGCAAAATAAACTAAGCTCTGGTCACTGAAGCATTAACATTCAGTCCAACAATTTGTTTGTGTGTGTTTCCGGATTTGACAGGCAGGGGCTGTGTACCCTCCCCTCATGCAGGGGGGCTCGCGAGTGCTTGCGGCCCCCCAAATGGGGCCTGGTCAGGCCGGCCTGGTTGGGGCCCCCTCTTCGTCATCGCCTCAGTACCCTCCCAATGCTGATTCAGCGCCTCCCCCACAGACCATTTACGGTAAAGCTCACGGCACTGGCTTGCCTGCTCAGCTTTGCTTACTCAGATGCTCTTGCTAAATCGTACTGGCGAACAGCTGCAGTAATGCCCAGTCATGCGCAGGACCTACATGAAGTCATTTAGTTTCATTCTTAAGTCCATATTTAATCTGCAATGAAGTTTGTAAATGCATGTGGTTTACTCATGCCGGGGTGTTATTGGTTGATATTGTGGAGATTGTGGCCTTTAAAAAAAGACTTATACAGATATATGAAAAACAACGTAATGCATTTTGTACTGTAATGTAAAAGCATATCGAGGGAGTGGCAAAGTCCATCGCCGTATACTGTGCTATGGAGGTTAACACGCTCCGCTCCGTCCGTTTGCCCAGTGTCACCGGCGCCTGTGCACCAGCACTACCCCCCGCCACACCCTGGCTCGCTGCACGCACTTACGGCACACGCCCAGCAGGGGGCACCCACACATGCTGCGCCCAATCAACACCCAGGCGGACAGCAGATGCCCAGCGCAATGCAAGTAAGTACCACGTGCAGGCGCTTGCCTGCCCACTCCATCCTGCCACCGACTCGACTACCCACCCACTCACCCTCACTTTCACCTCCTCTGTGCGTGTGTTTGTGTCAACATTGAATTGATAAACTGCTGCAGTTGCCTGCCATTGATTTGTTTAATGGAAACATCAAATTTCATTACACAGATTAAGTCACTGACTGGCAAACATGAACGTTAATGATTTTCAAGCTGGTTATGCAGTGTAGCAGAACAGTAACTCTTAGGTGTGTGTTAATGTGATTACAGCAATTAGAGGTCTTATTTTGTTCAATGTTTGTGCGTTTTTAAGGATGAACATGTAAATGTCGAATAGTGTTATTGTTTAGTAGAGTACGTATGGTACATTGTCACATAAGTTGTAATCTTGAATAACATAACTGGATTCTTTTTGCATGCTTACGTTTTTCTTGCATTGGTTTTGCACAAAATCATCATTAACCCCTGTTGTCCTCATCTAATGTTTCATTTTTCACAAATCCTTTTCCTTTGCGTTTTTGCATTGTATTGTAAGGTCCACTTTTCAAAAGAGAAGTGATGTTTCCTTTAAAGATAAAATCAGAATAGTCCCAACAACTCATACTTCTCGCAAATTTGCTGTGGCCTGGCCACTTGGCAGAGCAGTGCAGTTGTTTGTGAATACAGCTCTTCACTGATCAATAGCTTTTCCTTGTAAAGCCACAGGGGGGCCAACCGCCCCACATGGGGGCCCCACAGCAACACCAGGCGGCTGGCCTCTACCCAGGAGGACTCGTGTCGCAGGGTCCTGGTCCCCACGGGCAACCCGGCGGTTACCCGCACCCCCACGCGCACCCCCAGCATATCTACACAATCCACCCGCCTCACCACGGCTACTCCAGTCCCGCAGGGCTACCACCCAACGCGCAGGTACGTGAGTTCACCTGCCTTGCACACTTACTATTGATAACCCTGCAACGCGAGTGATGGTACTGTAAGTACAAGATCGAAGATGTGTTGGCTGGGTTGCTAAGGGGTTGGAGTACATAGCTGGTACTGACGAGATCCTCGGTTCATATTAATCAAGTGATTAATTGTGTAAAATTACAGCGGGGTCAGAATTGTCATGTTTGTGCAAATGTTGAGGTTTTGGTAGCCCTGCATTGCGCTGCGACAACACCGCATTGCATCGCTGTTCCGTCTGTCCCACCACAGCAGCACGCCGCCCACCCAGCACCGGTTATGCTGATGGCGGCGCACCCGTCCTCTTCAGGCCACGGTGGCCCTCCAGGACCTCCACACCCTCACCAGGGGCCCATGTCCCTTTCGGGCGTGCCCAGCATGTCCGTGTCATCTGCGGCGCCCTACGCCTACATGACTCTGCAGCCGCAAGGTCAGGGTCTGTTTCGACGGTAACCTCGCTTTTTGTCTTGTCTTTCGGCCTTTCGGTTAAATAATAAATCTTATACAGTGATTAAAACGGCAACATGTGTTTCTTAGTCCGTGGGCAAAATTGATATCACCTGAGATTACAACACTTTAGTTGCACCTATGTATTGGTGTGGCTATACAGTGAACTATTTGATAATCCACTCGATTGAAAGTTTTATTGCATTAATTCAATGTGATTGGCCACGTAAAGCCATTGGAACCAATGAAGTCATGCCATCTCAGGGCGGTATCGACCTATGAAATATCGGCTCATGGACTATTTGAGAAATTCCATGGTTATTATATTATGAAGGTATTATAGTTATCACAATTAATTCAACTGAGTTTTGGGCCAAGAGAATACCTGCTGTGACCTTTATAAAGGCCAGACCTTTATCACACTGGTAAACGTTTGTTAGGCAATTATTTATGGACTTGCTTCCTGTGAGTTATGTGCTGGGTGCACGTAAATACTTTTTTTGTACTTGTGTCCTGCTGCCACTTTGTTTCCCGTAGATTTTATTTTTCTCAAGTACCGCATTTGAAAATACCGATGTTGTGGCAAGTTACTGTTTTTCAATTACACTTTATACAGTATGTTTAAGAAGTGTTGTTATTATAAGTTTAGAATAACCGTGCAAAAGGATGTAGATTGTGATATTCTGCTGATTTTTCTCTTTTTTCCCCGTTTGGCCTCGTTTTAATGCAGCAGTGCAACATCCGCAGCAACAGATGCACTTTCCCCACCCAAGCAGCTGATTGGACCACGGCAGCCGACGCCCCTTCCAACAAAACAGCTGTTTGGCAGCGAACGCTATCGACTTTCCTGTGACCGACACTGACTTCTTGAGTAGCCCCACAGTCAAGCAGCTGTTTGGCTGAGAGGAAAACCTACTTCCCACCTGCCCTGACTACCACCATCGTCATCTTTTGTTTTTTGGAACAAGTTATACCTGCTATTTGTTTCTCCAGCGACAATTTTACAACGCGCAGACACTGCGTTGGGATTCCGTGCTGCTGGCCTATGGGTCGTTAAGAGTGTGCAAGCGAAAGACTGAAAATGCAGCGCTGAGCCTGCGTTGAAAAGCGACCCGGATCCTTGAGACCGTGGCCTGGACAAAGAATGCGAAGAGTAATTAACATTATTTCCACTGCATTTACTTTCATTTCGTTGTGCTTGTCTATGCAGACTTGTTAAGCCCAACGGGTTCAGCGATCGGCAAAAAAAATCACTGTCCGGAGCTCGGCAAGCCACGATATCTCGCGAACACTTTGAGGTGGAAAGGATATGGGATAGAGACTGCAAAAGACGAGCGATTGTATTTTGAAATGTTGCACAGAACTGACATTGGAACGATTTCCGCATAGTGAACTCTTGTGCGTGGGCAGCTGTTGCTTTTTCAGGACTGATGAGTTCATCGTTATGAAAACTGAAATTCAAAATGATAATATGCAACAGGAACGAAAAAACTGCAACAACAAACAATGTGCAGCCTAACGGACTGTTTTTTTTCGCTGCAAGAGTGCAATGGGGACTTGCTACGTGCCACTCATGAAACTACAACAAACGGCAGAGCGTGAGGACCGCGTGGCAAAGTCCCACGCGGTGAATCGTGTCTTCCTGACGCCACTATGCAGACACTGCGAGCCAAGGCATGGGCCAATCCCTCACCGAGCCACCTCAGTCCAACCACTTCCGCTGCAGAGCAGACTGCTGGCTCGCGTTTGTGGCACTGACGGGACGGGTGGGAGCAAAGAGGGCGTTACACTTCACCACGAGGCATCGTTTGAGCTTTCCTGGACAAAAAAAAAGATAAAACAAAAAAATACAAAAAAAGTTAATAATTTTAATAAGAATTCTTTGTAAAACAAAAAAAAATTCAAAAAAATAAAAAAAAGTTTCTATCATTCCCGTGTTGATGTTTATTTCTAAATGTGTTGGAGACTTGAGATGTCTATGATTGTTTTAAGTGACTATTTTACAGATTTGAAGCCGTCAACCCTACTTTTTCTGCAAAGTTATGCTTTACTCATACGCAAATATGTATGCATTTTGCTCTTGTTTGCAAAATGATCATGTATGCGGGTGAAAGTTTATGAGCCTCATTTAACTTTTAAACTATTTAAGGATATGTATTGGTCTTTATTTGACCTGGTGAATGCCCATTGGGAATTCTATTTAAAAATAATACCTATATTCCTGTGATGAAACAGTAACCATGATATTTAGCAAACTAAGGAATTGCTTGAGCATCCCTGTCACACACCCTCTTGAAAAACGAATCAGATTCGGTCAGTGTTTCCCAAATAATGACATGGCTAATAAAGATTGGGATTTTAGTTACTGGCACTTAAACATTTGGTGAGTAGCTCTTTAAAGTGGCTACAAGTGGCATTCCAACCCGTTAAACCAATTTGAATATTAATCGTTAGCTGATTCAATGCACATATCTTTGAGTTATAAGGATTAATTTGCACTATATTGCCAACTGGGACCCATTTTCCACTGACTGTTAAAAAGGGATGTACACTGCTGCTTGATGCATTTATATATATTCCAGTATTTTAAAACGTAAGGCCTTTTATGTATTATTAATTTTTATGTCCGACAATTGTCATTGACCACACTAACAACATCTTTGTTATTTATTCAGATTGGGTCACCTGTTTGACACAAAGATGGGATTGGAGAACAAATCGGACGCATTTCCAACAGCCTTAAGGAAATCCGAAGATGAAAGAGGGAACCACTGCAGAAGAACCCTCACTTCGTTTAAATAATACAAGTAAAACAAATGAGATTGTTATAGCAAGTTTGGACTAATTTTTCATCTCTTGCTTCTTCACACGCATAGGTTTTCTCCAGATGCTTTGGTTTCTCCCACATGCTTAAAACGATTATCACATGTTAACATATTTATTACTTGGTGTCTTGTGGATAGTATAGTGTTGTAAGATGCAGTTTGCTGGAATCACACTAGTTTTTAAACAACTGATTATTAGAAATGACACCTAATCTTTTTTTTAAAATAAAAAGCCAGGATGGAAGATTGAGAAACAATTATCTGAGCCTATACACTGGGGTAAAATGTCACCCATTAGGATCTTCAATTGTTACTTTGCCACTAATAAAATGGCATGGCAATGTTTTAATTACCAAACTTGAGTTCCTGTGTTTCATGACCGTTGTGTATGTCCTGCATTTCATGCAAAAGGGCCCCACTATGTGCATTGTTGAAACCCAAAGAAGGCTTGTGGGCAGATTCAATAAACACCTTTCGCTTTGGCATTGTTAACGTCCCTAAACCAGCCAGTGAACATGTATATCCAAAGATTTGGCCTGTTTTGCCTGACCATATGTGGTATGTTGTGCCACATAACCAAATTATTTTCTCAGAGATATGCGAGACTTGTCTTGAGTTTTGGAACTGTGTGCATCCTGGCCTTGGTGCATGAGTCGACCTGTACATTTTAAGCCTTTATATGCTCATGCATATTGAGTGTGAATCCATAGTCTTTGCATGCGTGTATCAACTACTCGTACATGTTGGGTATTAAAATGTAATGCCAATGGTTGCTGCCATTCACTAAATGTAACATGCGCATGAAGACACTGAACTGCAAGTGCAATCAGTTGACGCTAATCTATCACGCACATATTTTGTGACACCAATCACCCAGCACACAATCCTGATGGTGTACTTGCGTAAATAGTTGTTAATGTGAAATGAAAATCGCCAAGCAATGAATGCCCTGAACAGTTTCAAATGTGCCTTAGTGGTCGATAATACATCTTAAGAACAGTTTTGGAAAGCAATTCTCATGCATCGAGCCGTGAAAACCTACATCAGCACAATACATCACTTGTTAAAAACCACGCTTTGACGAAGCGTTGCACAGTAATAATTCTGTTTTTTTTGTTTGACTAGATAGTTTTTCATCCATGACTTGAAAATTAAAACAGTGCTGTCACTGGAGGAGTGAGGATTGTTTGGCATCCACAGGTATGTCAATAGTTTTTTTGCATGCATTGTTTTGCAAAGAGACCATGTACAAGCTAAACAGGGTTTTTTGTTTATTTTATTTACCTTCAGCATAGCGGTAAAAAAATTAAAATAAAATATACTTTTCTTAAAAATCCCATTTAAATGGAATAAATAATCTTAAAAGTTAGCACAAAGGAGGTAACACTTTCTGTAAATCATAAACATTGTTTATAAAAATATAGGCTAATGATACATACTATTAATAAAATGAAAGTGGGCATAGTTTATTTTGTGTGTCCATACTGTGTTAAGTAGTCAAAAAGTTTAGAAAACTGGAGGTTTCCACGTGGGAAATTTCTTGTCTCTTGTACATTAATATCACGGCGACACTTGTGTAATTTTGTGATGCCGAACAGTGGGGCATATATGTTAAAGTTCATGTTGATGCCACATTAACTTTCACGTTCTCAAAACTTTTTGACCTCGTGTTGTGTAAGAATGCTCGGGCATTTGACAATGCGTATACACGTTGGGTTTGTAAGACAATGCCGTCAATGTGTGCGCAATCTTCACATGTACCGTATTTATGTAGTGTTGGTTGCTCCGTGTGCGACCTTTGTTTAAAAGAAAATTTGGTTTCCATGTTCATAAAATTTCGTCTGTAATCCACAAATTCGGAAAGTACATGTTTTATCTTTAATAACAGACGCCTCCCCTTTTTGTTCTCTGTGTCCATGAAACTGTGCTCACCAACAGTACACGCATAATGCTGCTTGATTAGAAGGGACAGAAAGGTTTTCAGCGTCACTCGCACATCTGTGCCACCACAGAACCGCCGCCGAACGTGAAACGATTGAAAATGTAGGGCTGTCCGCGGGGAGCTGCGCTGCCGTGCGTCTGCTCTCGTGACGACTGGGTGCGTGTACGCACAGCCAGGGTCAATGGAAAACTGCACATTGAGCCTAACAATAGCAACAACACTTGGGATATAAATAAATGTACATATATTTTTTACTGTTTAAAACTATTTAAGCGAATTGGAAGTGAAAACAAATTCGCTTCCCCAACCCGCCCCTCCAAGCCCCTATGCTCACGCTTTTTACTTAAGTATTTAACTTCCAAAGAACTCGTTCAAATGTCCCAAAGAGCAATTTCTTGCAGGGTTATGTCGAGGGCCCGTCGTTGGACCGTTGTGTCATGGTCCAACCCTTACATTTCCAATCGTTAAATCGCAGCGTAAAGTGACTGGAGTTAAGAAATATAAATAGCTGGAATGTATCCTAGATTTACCTTGTGCGGGATTCCGCACGGAATGAATTGAAAACACCTGAAGCATTCGCAAGCGTGACTTAACGCGGCAGTGGGAGAAAAAAACAATTCTCTGCATTGGCGACAATGACATGGTTCATTTCTGTGCGGGGGTGGGGGGGGGGGAGGTGGCCGTTTGTTTGAAGCGCTACATTAATTTGTAAGACCTTAATGCTTACAGTCACCACTCAAAATAAAAACAAAAAGACACGTCGGGCAGCGACGATACTTAAATATGTCCCCACTGCATCAGTGCTGAACAATGCCGCTGAATAACAATACATAATCTACAAACTTAAGACTATACAAAGCATTTTTTTTTCTTGGTTTTGTATGTTTTTTCTTTTTAAATGTTTTATTTTAGCTCTCTTTGTTTACAAGATATTTGTTAAAATATATTTCAATGGCAGTGCTTTATAAAATGTTGATGGTATGCGTTGTTATTAAATAGGACTGTTGCACGCCTCAAACTGAAATGAGCCTTTCACTTTTGATCTACAACAGCACAAGTGAATAATGCTGATTTATTTTATATATATTATCTAGAACAAGATGAAACAGTTACTGAGGACAACAAAAACAAACGTGCTGTTGACATAGCATGTGAGCATGGAGTCCGTTCGCACTTTGTAAATATCCAGGCCCAACAAGAAATTTGAATGTGGCTTTAGACCACCTCAAGGGCCACTTGAGTATTGTCTCCATGGACCACTAAGTGGCGCTCCCGGCCCACTGATGGGTCGTAATGCACATTACATCTAGATTCTGAGATTGCTATTTTGGTGTTTCCCAACTTTTCTCTGGTGTTTTTTAATGACGTTTTCTGCTCTTGCAGGTCATTTTAGCAAACACTTGTATATTTTGCATAACCGCAGTATTCAATAACGCAGGCCATACGGCCATGTGTATTTAACAATACATAATATGTCTATGGACACTGTGGTTGTAGAGGTTTTTTTTTTATACCCCAATGAAGGTTGCTGGATAATTTTATTTCAAGGATCCCTTGTTGGCCTGGGTGTTTGGTTTATAAGAACGGTACAGAGGAATCGCCGTGAACATTGAGCAGGACTTGTGACCCGGCTGATTCCCACGTAAACTTTAAAGGCAGAGAGAAAAAAATAAACTCAAAGCAGCTAAAACCCTATCTACTCTGCCCTGTTTCACACACATGCCTACTGTTTACGATAAATGAACACAGGTACAGTACTTTCGTGACCTTAATACTGTTTAACAGGAGCAGCTTTTAACACTGAGGCAAAATGTTCATACATTCAGTATTTCCTATAAATACAGCATTGTATGGGTTACCCTTTTTAAAGGAAAATAAAACAAAAAAAATCACAGGCGCTTTGATTGCTTTAATTATACTGTTAGGTGGCGAATAACACTTAGTGGAGCCACAGTAAAAGTCTTCTGTGTTGAAATTTGTCACCTTGCACAATATTTCGTGTGGCATTTGTTGTCAAGATTTAAATCGGTAATACTTTTAAAAAAATAGTCAGTTTTTTTCCCCCTACAAACTTTGAAATATTTCCGAGAACTGTATGAGGTAACGAGTAATTGTGACTTTGCCTACGTCAATATTTTGTAAAAAAAGAATTGACGATCCTTAATATTATTTTCCTTTGTCTTCAGACAACAACGCTTTGGCCTGAACAGCGCTTCAGCAAGCAAAGCTCATGACTTCTTGCGATTTTGCCCCAAGTCCTTCCTGCCTTGCTGCTCTGCGAAGCTGGTGAGCACTTCTTTCACATTCAGGGTAAATTAAGAGGCTTTAAATATGCAGAGGATTTTTTATCATCTCACTTAACATACAATTCTGTGGAACACACATTTCTAGAACTCTAAGCTTGGGTCGAATAAAAGTGGACATTCATCAATGCTGTGACCACGACTTGGCAATTGATGGCAGACATTGCAGGAGAAGCATTTAATTTCTCTCTTTTTTTATCATGTTGATTTAAAGGGGAAATAAAAACCTTGAGGGCCCTGTCGAAGATATCACCTCTTCTTGTCCTGTCTTGCTTATTGTATGTTTAAGAGGACCTGACTCCACTTCCACCCTCGGTTGTAAGCCCAGTCACCTCTAACAACCGGGCAAAAGCACAACTGCTGTTGCTACGCCTGCATTTTTACTTGGAGTGTCTAGGTAATGAAGAAATTGGACGAAATTAACGGGCCAGTACAGGCGAATGCGAGTACAGGAAGGAGACGTGAGTAACAAAACAATGCGGTGTGTGAACGCGTGTCTGCCGTGTTACCTGCTATCATTCAAAACCACCGGCACCTTTGGACCCTGTGGTCACATGGAGAACGTACGCGCAAACAATCTCACTTTCACTGGGATTGATTCCTAGAGAGCAGTTTCCATGGTGGTTCAGTGAGGTCGTTTCCTTGAAATAAGTACAAAAATCATATTGTAAAAAAACAACGATTGTTTTTAATAGCACTGAGCCCAACACTAGGTTAGTGTTCGGCTTGTGTCGAGTGAATGCTTTGTGAAAGTAAATGTAAGCCAATGAGAGTCAAGGGGTTCCAAAAATAGCACGTTTTGAAAAGTTTAGGTTGGCATCTATGTCGCACCACACAGCACTGGTTACCCAGTGCTGTCACACCACAGTACTTGTTGTCTGGCACACATCGCACCACATAATACTGGTCGCATGGGGCATACATGACATGACGTTAGCACTTGTTACCAATAGCCTCACAACATATAGTACTTGTCGCCTTTGGCGCGTCACACCATTAGCACCGATCTTGTCAGTGTTGCATCACTGCATACTGGCTGCCTGTGGCATGCGTCACCCCACAGGACTCAATGCCAGCAGCATCACACCACATAGTACTTGTTGTCGGTGGCACGCATCACACCGTGCGATAATGGTCGTCGGTGGCGCATCACTGGTGACCAGGGGCGTCCCGTGACATCTAGTTGTCGGTAGTACACATCGCACTACATATTGGTCATCCATGGCACGCGTCACACCACGTAGTATTGATTGTCTGTGGCTCTTGGCCGTCCTGGCGAGTGTGGCTCTGGCTCACGCTGCGCCCGCGAACTTTGGCGCCGTTGGAAGAGCTCGCGGATCCTGGCGGGATCGATCGTACGCAGGAAGGTGACGCCACCCTCCTTCCTCCGCTCCGACATGAACACCGTTGTCTGAGACACGCTCCGCTGCTGGTGGAACGCGCCCATGGCAGTGGCGGCTGAGGCGGCGGCGGCAGGGGTGGCGGCGGTGGCCAAGGGCCGGGTGTGCAGTTGCGACCGGCGCAGGTCGCCCTCCGAGTTCCATCGCTGGGTGCGTGGTGCACGCATGGGCGTCTGCATCGGAGTCTGGCTACGAACGCTGATTGCCTCTGTTGAGAGGAGGGAACGGATTCATGGGCATGAAAAGAAAGGTTTTGTGGGACACGAAGCATTTACAAGGCCGGCACCATCACCGGTGTTCGTTGGTTAGGGGGTCAGCGGGACCAAATTCAGACGATTCCATGTACACAAGGTGGCAGGGAGGGGGATCAGAACATTTTGTTGATCGCTT
Source organism: Geotria australis (assembly GCA_036362915.1). Taxonomy (NCBI): domain Eukaryota; kingdom Metazoa; phylum Chordata; class Hyperoartia; order Petromyzontiformes; family Geotriidae; genus Geotria; species Geotria australis. The sequence goes on from JAZEWU010000010.1 coordinate 796,815, forward strand.
TCCTGTAGCGGCAGCGTGCATTTATCAATGAAAAACCATGCCCTTCAGCTGACCACAGTGTCTGACTGCGACCAGCTGCCGTGTCCATTACAGCAACTCACGACTCGATCACAGGAAGCATCACAAAGAGAAAGGTTGCGAAGCAAAAAAAGTAAAGAAAGCAGTTGGCGAATAAGCCTTTGGAGGGGTTGGAAAGACAACAGCGGGCGCATGCACGTGCGGACTTACAAATAGTCATTAGTTCCTAAGGGAAGGCTGGCATGAGCTTGTGAGTGGATTGGCAAGCGGTGGTTGGCATCGGACACGGGCGAGGCTTTAGTGCCAGCTTTGGCGACGCCTGCAGGGCACAGCACACACCGAGTGGCCTTAGCAGGGCTCGCGTTGCTCTCTCGCTCGCGTGTTGGGACACGCAGTGCGAGCGCATTTGTGTCTCGCACGAGCCGCGTATTCGTTAGTGGCAGAGACAGGCAGAGGGAAAGAAGGGGGTTAGTGCAACGGGACCGCGGGAGGGGGCGCTCGGTTCGGCGGTGGGTCGCACTTGGATCCCGGTTGTTGCAGCTGTTGGGTTTGTTTTGCTGTTGCTATTGTTGTTAATCCACGTGTCGTCTCGCTATGGCGTTAATACAAACAAACCCCGGCTGCCAGCCACGGATTATGTCTCATCCAGGCTTAATCACCTTAGTGGGCGATTAAAATGATTCACGGTCATGGAGAAAACTAGTCTTGATGAAGGCTAGGGCTGCGAGCACCAATGCCTTGCATCCATCTCTCCCCCTTTCACTTGAACAGTGCTCACTCTTTGTGCCATCATCTCAAATGCAAACGCATTTGACATGTTTTTTATGTTAGAAACTTTCTGCTGCAAAATGCTTCCTTAATATGTTTTGGGATTTTTGTGAGGTCTGGTTAAAATGAGTGGAGGCCCTGTGCTTACTCCCCTTGCCGCGAGGGATTCGACTTGGGGGGCTTGCGAGGGATTCGACCTGGAGTTGGCAGGAGTGGAACCGACCTCATGGTCACTGTTGTTCGCTTCCCCCTCCCCCCCTTTCGACTCGAGCCCCTGATCCCTGCGCATGGATTGCCCTCTAGCTTAAATATAATCTCGCGAGGCTTACTGGTGGAAGTCCCATTCAAAAAAATGCCCAATCGTGGCACTCCCGACGTGGTGGCAATTAAGAAATGACTGCATGCCATGCTTGCTTGGTCTTAAACAGGCGGCCAGTGCCCATATCCCCCAGATTGGTCCCTTCACGGTTTTGAGCTCCGAACCCAGGAGAAACCACAGAAGGGAAACACGGCCATGTCTTGCCCATGCACACTGCGGCAGTGTGTATGGTGATAGTCCTTTGTAGCATTTGTTAGTAAAATACTGGACAATGCCACTGGTGTTCATCATCGGCATTCTAATAGAGATCAGCCTTGTCACCCAGTATGCTCCACCTCCATAGCCAGTGTGGTTGGGAATTTTGCACAGAATGTTAGACGAAACGAGTTTAGGTGGCGGCAGTGATGGTGGCAGCGGCGGGGCCTCACCTTGGGCACGTGCCACGTAGCGTGACAGCGTGACGCTCTCCCCAACGCCGCTAGAATCCAGCGGAATGGGCTCCGTCTGGAAGCGCTCCAGCATGGCCGCCACGCTGGGGAAGCAGAGGTGCTGCACTCGGCAGCGGCCGTTATCACTCACGGACAGCCGTAGGTGCTGCGATGGGGGGTGGAGGGGGGGGGGGAGACAAGAGGGACGGAAAGAAGCACAGACGTTCACACGACCACCATAGAGCGAGCGTGCATTTGTAAAACGCGGGTCAACACAAGCATTGGTGGAACTCATCAAAACTCTGAAGACCGTGCTACAAAATTAAATTGACCACGTGAGATCGTTGAGCTAAATTGGTAAATGTCTGCAGCTAGCAATTGAATTTTACACATAGGTGGAACAGAATGAGGAAAGCATTTTCGGTGCAAGATTTCTTAACAGTAGACTGTGCGTTTTCAAACCTGCTGGCAGTGTGGCCGCTGTGAACAGGAGTTGGTTGAAATTTGAGCACTGTGTTGTCAACAATCACATCCCTGCTACATTAGCAATTCCTGGTAACGGCGAACAAGAAACCAGGCAACAGACTATGCTGACCGCCGGACTAGGACTTACTGTTCGCCCACCTCCCCCCCCACCCCACTACCACGGCACTGAGCTTGAGCGAACCTTGCCAGTGACAGATTATGATTGTCGTTATATCTGTTAAAAATAACAAACCCTCACCAACCTTGGCACGGCCCTGGTAGTTGAAGGTGAGCACGTACTCCCCGCGCCGCGTCTCACTCTCTCGCACCAGGAAGAGGCCGTGTCGCTCCTCTCCACCAGTGAGCACCAGCTGCACGGCCTTGAGGCGAGACAGCGTGCCATGGAACCACGGGCACTCCGACAGCGGCCCGTTGCAGTCCTGGGTCCCTGCGGTGACACGGGGCCACACAGGTCATTCCGGTGAGCAGATCGCGCGAGAGCGATTACGCCCATCCCAAGAGATTGAGACCACGACCATCGAGTGTGCAGGCGGTGCAGTTGCACTGGTTCCCGGACACCGGGCTACAAAGAGTCGGAAAATTGGACTGTGGGGCGGAGGGGGCGTTATTCCCATTTTAATCCTTGCGCCGGGGCTCATGCCAAACAAGCTGTGCCAAGGGCAATAAGGCTCCCGTGCAGGAGTCTGTGGCACCCGCGTGGGTGCATAGCGTGAGAAAGCGACATCGTGTCACCTAACGCAACCCCGCACCGGTTTCCATGTGTGCTGCTTGCTCTTTTGAGCTGCGTTGCGTCACTTGTACCATGGGGAGTCTCTCCCGGACCCGGTCTTGTTTCCAAGTAAACGAATGAATGAAGGCAGACTGTCTGAAATCATAATGTGGGCAGTGTTTTTTTTTAATTATAATTTAATTATATAACTATTTAAAGGCCAGCCCCGATGCAATGTATGCGGGCGTTCTGTGGGATGCCAGACATTAGCGATTCGTCATCGCACTGAGTCACCTTCCCACCCAGTGTGGGCCTTTGCCACTCTCGTAAATGACGCGTCCACATGCCTGAATAGTACATCTCCGCAAGTCTCATCCCATTGCCAACCAGCCTCTCATCATCCCACACTGCACAAACCCTGCATAATAATTTTTTAACATTAAAAAAAACCCGTCTAAGATCAGGATGTACACGACTCTTACACTGCTTTGGGCCGTGAGAAAAAAAAAACACCCACTCCACACGTGTGCATTTACCTCGTGGGTCTGTCTGGCACGGATTCCAATTAAAGGTCAGAACTTTGCTATCGTGTTTGACAGGCTGGGTGGGTTGGCCTAAGGTAGTGTCGTTTGCAACACTCAACGTGTGACGCAACTCATGGGGCGGGACACGATAAGAATCCGACACGTACGTCTGTTCCTTATCACCTTCGCGTTTTGAATCCAGAAACGATTGCGGCACATTGGCGCGTTATTCCTTGGCATGTGTGTTTGTACGTTTTAGGTTTTCTCGTCTGCTTGTCTGCCTTCTGCTTTGTGTAAAAGAATACTATGTTTCATCAACAGCTCACAAGACAATGGTATCAAACGTTTTGTTGTGACCAGTCCAGTGTACGCTCACTGCCAGGATGATCTGCCTTTAGGAGCCAATACAGCACGTAAGTTTTACAGGATATTTGTATAGCACAGTTAAGTGTCTCCCCGCATATATGCATGAGTGTTCTCTTGCAACCCGTGTCCTCCCACGCACAACAAAGTATTGAGATTCAGAGATGGCTCATGGATAACCATACTATTATCACTGTTTCATCATCGACACTTCTTGTCATCTTTACAGCTTTGAATGTGACACCTGAGCGATAACATATGGTTAATGGGCTTTCAAAAACATGTCAAGAGTTTTATTTTAAAGCGTTTAGCTCTGAAATCCGCTCTAATGTTTGTCCTTTCTCTCGATGGTGGCTCAAGCGACGATTAGGGAAATGCCAACGGCGGTGGCGCGTGGAGTGAGCCGCTTCAGGCGCTCCGAAAGGATTCCCACGTGAGTCGTGCAAGCGGCACGCTCGATTGTCCGTGGGACTGTGACGGGAGTCCCATCGCAGAGGCTCACGATCTAAGCTTGTTCCTCTTCGTTTGCCGATCACTCACTTCCCTTCTCGGTCACAAGCTCTGAGAAAATGTTTCTGGAAGCACAAACGTTACGGTTTCTTCTCTGTTCCTCTGGCCATTATTTATTGTATATTTCAATGATATTTGTTAATAGTGAGTCATGCTATATGAACACTCGTTCATTGGCCAATAGGGGACTGCAGAGAATGGGCGCTTGGTAGTGCCGGCTCACTGCCTGTATAAAATGAGACATTAAAAATGTCTATGAACTGACTGCTTTGCCAGAGCTCTCTTAAACTTAATGGATGTCAGCCAAGGAGACAATGGAAAACAAATAAAACACTAAATATTAGGGTTTGCACCAACACGAAATAAACGTTCGCTGTTCAGATAACAGTAAGTTCACTCCAATGTAATTTTGCTGTAGTTCATACTTTCACTAAACTGCATTTATATTCCCTGAACATTATTGATGTCTGCTAATGCTACTGAGCGTCCCATGTCTGAGTGAGTGACAAAATGAACTAAGACTGAAGGAATAAATGGGTAATAATAAAGCAAATGTCAGTGAGTGAGGGAACGAGTAATCAAGCATACGAGAGAGTGAGCAAGTGAATACATGAGCGAGTGCCTGATGGAATAAGCTACATTGATTGAGAGTCTTTGAGTGATCGATTGATTGACTGAATGAATTAAGCATGTGCACAAAATACAGGGAATAACACACGCTTTAGGGTGATTAGAGATTGACTAAGAGAGTGAGTGAGTGATTGAGTGAGTGAACAAATAAGTTACCGCACAAGGGAGTGACTGAGCGAGTGGCCGAATGAGGGAGCAAAGAAGTGCTTGAGCGACGTGAGTGAGCGAGCATTGTGCAGGCCAGCGTGCTCACCCATCGCCATGCTCGTGTCCATCGCGCTGGCGGAGATCATGGGGATGAAGTGCGTGGGCTCGGGGCCCTGGCCGTGCACAGGCGCCCGCGGTGGCACCTCCGGCGGGGCGCCGTCTACGAGGCCGAAACGCGAGCCAGCGCCATCCCCGTCAAGGCTGCGGGGGCGGACCGTCCTGTGGCTCCTGGACCCGCCCAAGTGCAGGCCTGAGCGAGGCACACGGTAAATAACAACCCAGTCACCGAACCGTCCGTCTGTCCACGGGTCGTTTTGGAAGCCGACAGGAGTCCACTCAACGTTCTGAACTGAGGTAGGCCTCGTATCCCAAGCTCGGATTCTGTGTGCTCACAGCGCCGACCACGCATCAAATAAAAAAAATGTGAAATCGCAACAATGTGTTGACTAAAACAAAATCCATACTATTGCAGGGACAAAAAATGTTTCTAAGCTTTAAAAAATACAGAACCGTTCGGACATTCGCTTGCCCTTGACTATATTGACTGTACACAGTGGCGCATTAAACCCGTGCACGGTGACCCTGTTTTGTGCTGGAAAAAAAAACCAACGAGCTGCGCTTGTGGGTGGAAGTTTTGAAGCGTTTACAAAAACCCCGGCCGTTTTACCTGGAAAAACCCCCGGATTTGAAACCCGGCCAGCGGCGAGTGAACAGCAAACAAAAGCCACTGCCTAGAATCGATAGGGCCAGCGAGCGACTTTCTCAGAAGTGCCATTTAAAATGCTATTTTAACCCATTCTACAGCCTGAAAGCGCAAGTCGAGCTGCTGGGCTGGGTTTCGCACTCAGCGGTTCCTCTCCCCCATCATCATGGCACAGGTTTCTCGTTGGTTAAACGGGAGGCGAGAGCTAGATATCGCTGCGCCCAGTGTGTTTTTCAGGCTTTGGCTTCTGCAACAGCGAGCGGTCGGAACACCTTGCTGTAGTTTCTCCCCATGGCATTAGTGTAGCTAACGGGGAGGGCGGCTGAAAGAGATGTAAGCATCGCTGTGGACTGCGACCTGACAGTCAGTTTGCGTTGAGAAATATGTAATCAATTTGGATTTTTATCAAAACGATGCCAAGGGTAGTTTTGTGTGTTTTTCTTTTTCTTCCCCAGGATAACTTATAAAATCCACATACGGGACATCAGTACACACACGGCCATACAGGTGAACTTGTTGGAAACCCACTTGTTGGGTTTCTATCTGAGACCCCATAAACTCGAGGGTATATGCTGTCTTTACTATCCATTCAAGGTAGAAGCGTTCACGTCGCGATCCCTGTCAGGTAGTACTTGGTATTGCCTGCGAATTCTACCAAACACTTCGAGACCAAGCTGAAAGACAACGATGTCTAGAGGCTGACCATCGTGCTGCTTCGAAGAATCGCAAAGAAGAAGAAGACTATCCATTCCACGATAATGATTAATGATACTCAAGACAGTGACTTAAAAAATAATCTGACATCCACGTGCCAGGCATCGATTATTTTAAATTCTCACACACATGGTAATCTCGCTTTGAGGCTAATGGAGTGAACAAAAACGCACCAGTGGGTCTGAACAAAAACAAGCGACGCAACGATCGGTAACGGTAATATCCCAAATAGAATCACCTACTCCAATCCTGGCAATCTAATCGCCAGGGCAGGTGGGTGAAAATCGTTGTACATTGATCACGCACCTTGCGTTGTCGTGCTCATGTCGGACGAGGCTCTGTGGATGGAGTTCTCTGAGGGCGAACTCCCGAGCGCCTGCTGCCTCGTGCCCTCAGCCCTGAGCAGAGGAGACACGTGGGAAGGTTGAGGCACGCGGTTCTGATCCTGGGGGTCACCATGGAAACTCCTTGCTCCTTCATTCATTATTTCGTTTGGTCATTAAGAATATTTCTTTACAAAGCTATCAGCGTAGAAACAATCTTGACGCCCCAAACAGTTATTTTGATATACATTTTGTAAATACAACAAAATAAGAATGAAAGAAAATAATCAGAAGGAACACATGGCAAATACACATTCTGAGGTTGCAATGTGACATTCGGAAAACTGAGATCAATTCCTGAACACCACTAACAACAATGAAATTCCACCAACAATGGTAAAGTACGGTCAAATAAGCTTCTTGATCAATAAGCCGCGATGAGGCCTTGATCTAGCAGTGGATTGACAGTGCAGGAAATCCAGATGCGGGTTGCTTAATTGTGGTTTTTTTTTTTCAATGTTAGCCTCCGAGTGTCATCGGTAAATTCCGCTATGAGCTGCGTATGCGATTATCGTGGCTTCGGTGCCAGAGGTGCGAGGCAGCTGCTTCGAGGATGTTTGTTCTGCTCTACCGCACCCCCGTCGGCGGTGGCACGGCGTCTCGTAAAACCAGACTTTGCACCTGCATTATCGATAAACTTTGGAGCTGTGCCCACGCACTTGACGTTCCAAACTGAGCTGCCCTTTCCATTCAGTTTACAAACAAAAAACGCCCTCAAACAGCGGTGCGAGTCACGAACGTATGGGACTTTGCAACGCCGCTCATTATTTAGAAAAGACTGCGAGTGCAGGGGCGGGATGGGGGGAGGGTAGCGGTTGTCTAGCGAAGGCCGGGTGGCGTTTGACTTGGTGTGTGCGTGACAGGGCCACGTCGGAGCATCTGGCACCACTCCAGAAACGGCGGTCGTGGTTTTTCGTGGCAGCTGAAATCCCACGTGCGGTTAAAGTGACCCAATGTAAAATGTGTTCAGAATATGCTGGAAAGCATAGTAACGTGGCTGTTGTTGTTCCCAGTGTTGTTTGTTGTTCGTGATGATGATGATATTGTTGTTTCTGATGTCACTGTCTATTCTTTAACAAAAGTCTCAAGTCACATTTGGATTTATGATCGATGCATGTCAATCGCAATCGAAAATCCAGCGAAAAAATCGGTGAGATAGTAAAAATAAATCACGAATTTAATTTGCAGATTGAAATTAAGTGAAATGTGCTTAGATTGAAAGTTAAGTTTGAATTTAAATTACATGAGTCACTTATCCTTTGCAATTTGCAAAACCGGTTCGTTGATTGTTTTTGGCAGTTGACCAATCGCATTGGACGATGACCTCAAGTGACAGCAGTGTGTGTTCTAATTGGCCAGGCAGTCGATCACGTGACCTCCACTTCATGGCTCCAAGATTCAAGGTGACTAACGTGAAGCCCTGCTCCTCTGGTGAGTGCTGAGAGGGGCATTGGCGGAAGCAGAAAATGCGGCTCTGGCGGTTTATCGGAAAATGTTGGCTTTAGGGCACTCGGCGAGTGTCAAAGGTGAAATATTTTCCGAACATTCAACCTCGTTTCGTGATGGGGTTTCAATTGAAACCTCATTCATTCCAATAAAAAAGTGGTCGAGTGGGAGGAGTTCTCTGGTAAAACATGCATACAAGGATAAAAACTGGAAGATTATCCCCTTATTATATGATTGGTTTATGGAAATGCTACTGATTCCTAGAAACCTTGTAGCCACTATAGATTCTAGACACACCACAGTGCCAAGAACATACTTATTTTTTTAATATAATCGGGTTCATGAATCGTGACAATAACTTGAATTGTTGTTAGGGGGGGAGGGCGAATAGGGGGAGATGAATGATTTACATGACCAGCAATTAATGTGCTGCAGTAGCGTCTGCAATTAGGTGACGGTGGTGGAGGGTGGGAAGAGTGGTGGAGTGAGGGAGTGAGGGAGCGAGCGAGGGTTGATTCGTGGAGCGGTATTTCACACTTACCCAAGCCGCATGCAATCCTTAATGTCAGCCAGCCAAGAGTGCATCTGCAGAGAATCAACCGTTTCCAGGATGTATTCCATCGAATCCCTTGTCTGCAATTAACGACATACAAACAAGCATCAGCTGTTAACCGCTGACCTATAAAGTAATAATATGTGTGCAACAACAAACAGTGACTCCTGCAGCATCAGCATTTATGGTTTAAATATGTGTGTGTATATAGAGTGCGTCGCCAGAATGGGGATAATGACATGGAGGGTTAACGCACTGGGCTACAATCCTGGAGGTCCAGGTTCCATTCTTGGCCAAGGCACATCACTCACCACGCTCACTATATCTCTCGACGCTCCTGTCACCCAACGCTACAGCTCACGGTTAAACTGTCCGCAGCGTGACTCAGATCTGCCTCTCTACACCAAGCACCAGGACCGTCACTGCCAGGCATTGTTTCTCCGTGGCAGCCCCAGACATCTGGAACACGGCTATGGTCCCATGGAAAATTCGCAGCAGCGTTTAATGTACACCTTCTTTTCAAAGACGCTTGAGGGCTACCTCTTCTGCCTGGCTTTCGAGTGACACTGAACTTGTCCCCATAGCTAAATATCACGGTCATTTATGGCCGTGAAATATTGTGCACGTTATAACTTGCATTATTATTATTCCAGTGACCATAGCTGTATCCTTAACCATCACATTGGCATTTAGGTGAGGTTATGTACGTTACAATCCAGTTTGTCCCAAGTACACGGATGCCAAAGAGTGCACAGAGCATCTGCCAAATGTGGAACACAGTACAAGCAAGCCGTCATAACCGTCATTTATCCTGATAATTATATATACTCTGAAAATTGTAAACAAATATCCAGGATGTCTCACCACGATTTCACGGAGCTCTCTGCTGCTGCAACCGGACGCAAACTACAAACTACTTGAGTCGGCTCACGCAACCCTGCAGATTTCTATCGGAATCTGGGGGAGTGCGGTGGTGTTGCAGTCTGACACGTTGGGCAGTGAGCTTGTTGGCGGCTGATGTAAGAAGCATGGGGGGTGACAACAGAATGAACGATGCCATGCGACGACCACTGATCGGGCCTGGCCACCCACAACCCCCCCCCAACGCTGTCCCCTGTGCTCCACAAATGCCCACAAGCTCAAAGCCTGTCCACCAAATGTAGGTGTCAAAACAATCACAACGCATTCATAAGAATGAATTATGCGTGTAAAGGTGAATCTCTGCCAGGAGGGACCTACTTGAACCATTAGGCCAACTCATTGTTGGATATTTTATTTGCTGCATGGAGGAAACTGGAGTTGCCCGAAGGGGGAATCTCGCACCGAAAAAATCTGTATATATATTGCGGGTCGTCGTCGGCAGGAGCCTACTTTCTGGATTGCAATTCCCACTGACTGCCCCGTATCTCCACCGGTCGCTATTTTTCGAGCGCGTGATCTCAGTGCAATCCTGCAACCCAAAAGCCGTGCACGTGGTGGCTTCCGCTGTAGCCGAAGCACAAGCTCAAGCTGGCCTCGTTTGCCGTTGCCAAGAAAACAGCGGCAAACAAATCTAAGCAAAACAGCCGATAAATCTGCATTTCCAGGCGGTGGCGTTTATTGCCTTAAGTGTGATGGAGGGCCTCTATTCGGGCTCGATTTGCTGCGAGTGTGTTTCTGAAATTTACAGACGGTTCGCTGCATGCAGACCACATACAGACCACATACGGACCATGTGTAGGAAACATCACTTTCTGCAACTACACTATGAACCGGGCTACCTTGGTTCATTTCCTGGTCATGGGATACATCAGCTTCGCAACTACACTGCGAACAGGGCTGCCTCGGTTCGATTCCTGGCTGTGGGAAACATCAGCTTTGGCAACTACACTTCGAGCCGGGTCACCTCAGTTCGATTCCCAGCTGTGGTTAGCACGGGCGGCAAGTGATATCAGGACCTGTGATGAACTCAACTCCCCACCCAGGACCCACTCACATTCACCAACCCGCACTGACCAGCGTGGTCAAGTATGGTCAAACGATCCTCATGACTGACATTGCGAGGGGAGTAATTTATTATAGACAGTAGTAATGTGTTATTAATAGCACATGGGGTTCCGTTTAATTGTCTCGCTGCACATAACGATTCCCGATTCTCAACACAAAATACGGGAGGTATGGCAATAGGCCTTATACATTTCTAAAACCATTTAAGATTAGTGCAGTGAAAAATGTTGGTTGTGGTTTTTTTTACCCAATTCAAAGTTCATAGGTCATAGATAACTCATCATCATTACCAAATGTTCCTGGCTCCATCCGATGTGAATCAACCCTGACACATCTCTGTAGTACAAACAATAGTCAAGCTTATGCTATGACCGACAGACTGACTCACAAAGTCTCTTAACAGTGTCGACGTGGGAAACCATTCTCTGTGCTGAAAAAGCATTGTTGACTTTACTGCAAGCATGTGCTGCCACACACTCCAGATGGTACTCATTTTATCAACCCTAGAGGGACGACGACGATTGATGATGATGACGATGATGGGACTGAGCTGACCCTGACCAGGGTTTAAACTCACGACCTCGTGAATTGGGGGAGTGGGGGGGGGCTGCGTCCTCGACCAACTTGAACTGCGCATCTGCCAGCAGGGCGCGGCATGCTTTATCGTTTCTGTCACTATCAGTGTCATCTTTAGTATTATTATTAAAGCTATTATTGTTACTGGTGTTCCATGTTCTGGCGTGGCAGGCGCTGTGTCGTGATGGCAGTACAGTAGCGCTTTGTGACTCTCGGGTGAAAGGCGCTATATAAATGCTATTATTATTATAGTACACACTAGCGAGGGAGCGCTCCTGTAATTGTGTAAACATTTACGCCGCGTTCTGCAGCGAGAGATAACGGTGCAGCTCGGCCGCCCTCGTACGTGGCCGCCACTGCTGCCGGCACCAACGCCACCGCGTTGTGTTTATTTCACAAGCACAACTCCCGCTCAAACAAAAACCCACACACCGTCCCATCGCCTCCCCCGCTTTTTAAAAAATCCCATCTGCCATCCCAGCAGTTAACACTGGTACTACTATATAGGGCTCACCGCTGTGCTGTACAGCTCTCTTTGATGCGGGTTTTAGGTCTTACCGCGTGTTGTTCGGAACGATGTCCAACGTTTCGCTCCACATACCGAGAGCTCCATCATCGTGCCGAATAACGCACGTGGTGCCATCCCACGAACACATCATCCAGCGCGATGCTGGCATTCTCGCTTACAACGTTGACGCCAACGAAACTCCAGTGACAGCGCAAATTCTGACGAGGGGTTCATTTTATCCCGAATTCCGTTGGCGGTGTGCGAGGGTGGAAACGATTAAGGGGACCCGCGTGGCACTTTTTTTGGCCTGGATTTCTGCTGTTTGGACAGCTCACAGCCGCCGGATGGGGACTTGGTGAATGATCCCCCCCCCCACCTTTCTCTGTCTCCATGTCTCTCCCATGTCTCTGCGTCTCCCCATGGTCTCCCGAGGACTGCAGTGGCATGAAAATGAAAACATCCGTCGTGTGTTTGGTCGCTGGCTGAGCTGCGGGTTTGGCCGACTGACGCTCGTGGATATTTTCAGAGCGTGTTTCTATTTTATTTTATAGGTTTTTTTTATAGTTTCTAGAAAAAAAGTCAAGGGTTTTTGTTTGGAATTCCTGTCCAAACACCGATGGATTCATTTTCTCGTAATGTAATGTTTCTAATTTTTTTGGTCTTTACTTCCTCTCAATGCACAGGAACATATTGTATGTATTTAGGGTTTCTAATCGTGTGTTTTATTTTAAAACTGAAAAATCACTAGTAAGTCCTATCAAAAAAATATACTCGCCTAACTACTAGCTATATACACTATAACACCCATGATATAAAGTGCAGTCCCCAACGCTTATTATCCTCACCGGTGCATCCATGTACCTTTCTGACCACTCTATTTGAAAAGGTAGGTCGGTATGTGTGAGTGCGTGGGTAGTCAATTGGAGGTTGGTCAATTCATTGATTACTCTTGATTTTTAAGGCTCACAACACATGCACTTTATTTTCTAAGCAGTGGTATTGCAAGCTCAACATCACCGGTGCAGCTATGAGTGGACACAACTCTGAAACATTCACCAACAATGTTAAAGGATCGCTACTCAAATCGGATCGCACCCCGGCAGTTCATCGTCGCACTCGTTAGTTTCCACATTCGCTCCCTGCATTGTCCTATAACTGCCACCAGGGTCTCTATGTAACTCAGTGAATCTCTGTGTCACTGTGAGTCTATGGAACTCTGTCTCTATGTGACTTTATGGATCTCTGTATAACTGTATGTAACTTCAATGCCATATAACTGCTGCCACCGCTGCCATTAGTCTTGGGGTCCGTGACTTAATAAAGCCTGAGCTTGAGTCACAATCGTGGTGGTGGAGAATCACCATGTGACTTGGGGATAGACGGGGCAGATAGGGCAAGCAGACAGGCAGGCACGCGGTGCACAAGTAAGCGACAGCGTGCTGGCCAGTGCACGTGGGAAGTCGGTACGTTTGTCCGCACAAACTCCCAGGGAGTTGCTTCACTCCCACCCTCGCCCGCCGAGGTTATCTGAGGCAAGGCGCCAAACCATACTCGGCCGGCACATGGCCCCCGAGATGCCCCATGCATCAATCTAAAGATCGTGCGGGGGAAGTGGCGGCGGTAGAGGAGGATGGACGTGCGCAACTTAGGTGGTGGAGAGAGGAGGGCTGGTGGAACACGAGGGGAGATGGATGGTCATCACGAGATCGGCCCGTCCGGTTGTGTGTGGCCAAGCGTCATGGCGGAATCGAAAATTAGGTGAGCCGAGGGACGCATGTGCCCTGTGTTCGATACGCCAGTGCGCGTAACAATTGTGTACGCGAGTTGCGTTATTAGCGCAAAAGAAAGGATTGATGATTGTGACATTTTTCCTCCAACTCTGTTCAAATGTGCCGCAGTTACCCCATTGCTTAAAAAACCTGGCCTCGATTATAGCATCCCTGATAATTATCGTCCAATCTCAAATCTACCGTTC